>CM063246.1:13275383-13570258 GCA_032158295.1 Pycnopodia helianthoides
TCAACATTTTAACAAATTTATAAGAAAGAAAGTGTAGAAACAAAGGAGCTGTTGGTAGTTCAATGCACAGTAGTGCCTCAACATTCTAACAGATTCATGAGAAAGAAAGTGTAGAAACAAAGGAGCTATTGGTGGTTCAATGCACAGTAGTGCCTTAACATTCTAACAAATTTATAAGAAAGAAAGTGTAGAAACAAAGGAGCTGTTGGTGGTTCAATGCAAAGTAGTGTCTAAATAATCTAACAGATTTAGAAAAAGAGGAAAAAGAAGAAACAAAGGAGCTTTTGGAGGTTGAATTCAAAGTAGTGCTTCAACATTCTATAAAATACGAAGAAAGAAAGTGTATATAAAGAAGCTTTTGGAGGCTGAATGCACAGTTGTGCTTCAACTTTCAGTCAGATTTATCAGATAGAGACTGTAGAAACAATGGAGCTGTTGGAGGTGGAATGCACAGCAGTGTTTCATCATTTGAACAGATTTATTAGAAAGAAAGTGCAGAAACAAAGGAGCTGTTGGTAGTTCAATGCACAGTAGTGCCTCAACATTCTAACAAATTTATAAGAAAGAAAGTGTAGAAACAAAGGAGCTGTTGGTGGTTCAATGCACAGTAGTGCCTCAACATTCTAACAAATTTATAAGAAAGAAAGTATAGAAACAAAGGAGCTGTTGGTGGTTCAATGCAAAGTAGTGTCTAAATAATCTAACAGATTTAGAAAAAGAGGAAAAAGAAGAAACAAAGGAGCTTTTGGAGGTTGAATTCAAAGTAGTGCTTCAACATTCTATAAAATACGAAGAAAGAAAGTGTATATAAAGAAGCTTTTGGAGGCTGAATGCACAGTTGTGCTTCAACTTTCAGTCAGATTTATCAGATAGAGACTGTAGAAACAATGGAGCTGTTGGAGGTGGAATGCACAGCAGTGTTTCATCATTTGAACAGATTTATTAGAAAGAAAGTGCAGAAACAACTGAGCTGTTGGAGGTTGAATATTCTATAAGAATACCTCTGTTGGAGTCGGAATGCACAACAGTGCCTCAACATTCTAACAGATTCATGAGAAAGAAAGTGTAGACAAAAGCAGCTAATGGAGGGGCACACTAGTTCCGCAACATTTCAACAGATTTATATGAAAGAAAGTGTAGGAGGTTGAATGCATAAGTGTGCCTCAACATTCTATCAGATTTATAAGAAAAAAGTTTAGAAACAATAGAGCTGTTGGAGGTTGAATGCACAGCATCGCTCAACATTCTAACAGATTTATAAGAAAGAAAGTGTAGCATCAAATAAGCTGTTGGTGGTTCAATGCACAGTAGTGCCTCAATATTGTAACAGATTAAAAAAGAAAGAGAAGTGTTGAAACAATGGAGCTGTTCGAGATTGAATGCACTCAGTGTCTCAACATTCTAATGGATTTAAAAGAAAGAAAGTGTAGAAACAAAGGAGCTGAATGCATAAGTGTGCCTCAACATTCTATCAGATTTATAAGAAAAAAGTTTAGAAACAATAGAGCTGTTGGAGGTTGAACGCACAGCATCTCTCAACATTCTAATGGATTTAAAAGAAAGAAAGTGTAGAAACAAAGGAGCTGTTGGAGATTGAATGCTCAGCAGTGCCTCAACATTCTAACAGAACGAAGGACTAGCACTATCACTGCAGAGATAAAAACACAAATCAACAGACTCAGAACTGAAATATTTTGTGTGCATAAAAAAGAGGGTCAAAAGAGCAGAAGGTATTCCCACAAAGTTGGTGTTTGTTGATTTACATTATTGGTTTCGATGGAAATGGAGGAAAACATTAATGGGGTCATACATGGATGGGTTGTATTTAAATTGCAACATAAATGTAACAACAAACTTGTAAGTGCACAATGAAGTCAGTTGAAAGTTTGAGTAGTGCCTTCTTTTGAATTAAACAAGTATGACTGTTAGACAGAGTACTTTAATTGCAAGTCAAGGTGAAAATCACATTGTAACAATGTATGTTGTTGGGGGGCTTGATTTAAAGCCAAAGCAGGACAAGGCCCACTAAAATTGAATAGAGGTAGGTGGAGTGAAGATAAAGAAGGACATATCATTCGATGTAAATTACTGACCAAAGCATTGAAAACCAACTCACTTGAAAGTGGTCTGAGAAATGCCACAGATGAGTTTATTCCAACTGAGGTTCTAAGAGATGTTTGGACCAAGAAGAACAAGGTGTGATACTTCATGTAAGGAAAACATCAATAGATGAAAGAGAGAAAGAGAGAGAGAGAGAAAAGACCTACTATTAACAAATGACTGCTTCATTTGTCAGTCTAAGTCTAGAGAAATACAAAACTCAAGTGTCTGGAAATACTGTTGATGATCAGTATGAACTACTTTCATTCTGGTTGGAACATTAATTGTGAGCACAAAATGTGCATCCATCCTCAATCTAAGCAGTACCTCAAGATGGAAATCTAACACTGTTTTAAAATTGCCAACTAGTTAGTGTAATCATGCCACATCAAAGTGATATCAAAAGTCATTATTTTCAAACTGGGATCGTGGAGGTCACAATCAAATTTGATTTTGTTTAACATTCTGTAAGGGCAAATTTGTTCATCCATGTACTTGTTTAGATATGCATTGGTTTACACTTGTTCAACCATTTCACACTACATCTTAACTTCACCCCCTTACTGAGATGATAGAAAGCTGAGTGTAATGTATCAACAGGTTATGGTCTCAACGCTGTGACACTGGTTCACACTGCATGCTGTTATGAGTATCAGATCCCTTTACTGTACTTTGGATCTGCCTTGACATTAAACATACATACATTATTACACAGTAGTCATGTACCAACATTTCAAAATCATCCCCTGCCCCGTTTATTCAACAGGGATTTATGCCACTGGATAGGAGACTTATTCACAAACATTTCTAATGATCTGTATAATGTATGTGTGGGGATGTTGGTAGACTCACCTGTCAACTGTGGGTTTCTACATTTGGTTCAGCTGTGTAGCACATCTTCAATAAAGTATCCCTTCAGCTAACCATTTCCTCATCTGGTATTTCTTATCACTCTCACTGGCTCATTATTGAGTCACCTGCTTGAGCTGACGTCCTGGGTAAGTCTGATGCACGATGTCAGACAAGACTAACCCTTTCTTTCAGGGCATTACATGTTTCTAAAAAGCACTGTGCATGGAAAGAAACAAATACTGTATCACTTTTTAGACCCCCAATTGAAACTCAACATGAAAGTAAATAAATTTACCATACAAAACTTCAAAAATCAGCTTTATACCATGTGGCATTAGCTTAAATAGTTATCTTTTTTGCAAAAAGTGTACACATTTTACTAATCCTTCTTATTGTCATTTAACTTAAGTTTCTGAAATTAACCATCATGATCTCTGCTTTTTTTCTCAATCATAATGTAACCTTAAGTTCCAACATAAACCCAGTGAATGATCAAGTCCTCTTTTTGTGGATTAAAACTCGACGCAGAGACTTACCAGCAGGACTAGTTTTAGATAAACATGAGGGACCCAGATTTCTACAAAAGGGAACTTGAACTCGGCGGAGAGAAACCAAACTTGGACTGGGATTCAGACTCAGACAACAGGGACTCGGACTCAAACAACAGGGACTCAACTACAGCACTGATACATAAATATGACAGTAAAGTTTGAATTTGTTTTTTCTTGTTCAACTCACCAGTGTTGGAATGAAACTCAAATGCATCTCTGCTGTGATGACATTCAATGTTTCTGCAGTTACAACATTTACTTCTTCTACACACCTCAACTTCTTGAGCACATTCTACATATCATGTTCACCTGATAAATGGATACATAACAAACAGTTTAATCATTTTACACACACTTTGATCTTAAGTGATGAATGCAGTGCTGTGTTTGAACTTACCATAAGAATGATGTTAACATTTACATGGTTAAGAACAAACACAGACAAAGCATTAAACTGATCCAACTGTTGGAAAGGAGTGGAAATTGTAAAAAGTTATCAATATTTCTCTAACTGTTAAAAATTACCCAGTCTGCACCAACAAACTGTCATCAGTAGTCCCTGCTGTACCAGTTGACACCCAAAAACCTCTGAAAAATATTTGTTGAAAAACTGACCATGCCAGCATGGTGGATTTTGTTGTTTTGGGACCAAAATTTAAAACCCCCAATGTTATAAAAAAAATCTGAAACTATGGCTAAAATACCCAGTCTGCACCAACAAATGTCATTAGTAGTCTGTACTGTATCAATTGAGACCATAAAAATCACAGAAAAAATGTTGACCTAAATTTTGAAAAATTTACCATGACGACAAGGTGGTTTTTGTTGTTTTTTAGACCAAAGTTATCAATATTTCTCAAACTATTGCTAAATAACCCAGTATGCACCAACAAAATGTCATCAGTTAACCCTAGTGTATCAATTGAAATCATAAAACCTCTGAAACTATTTTGAACCAAATGTTGAAAAATTGACCATGCTAGCATGGTGGATATTGTTTCTGGCAACAACAACACACAGAAACCACACATGATGGAGAAGCTTCATGCAGAACCCAAAGAGAATGTAATGGTGTACCTTTTTCCAAAGAACAAACACTAATGTCTGAAATGTTTAAGAAGTTGACAAAATGTGATCCATTGAGCAACTTACCAACTGCATTCAGATTAAAGGTTGATTTGATCTTAGCGACCATGGACTGCATGTTATTGCTCTTCAACTTCTTCTCCCATTATCACATTTTACATCAAAACTCCAATAGTATGGCTTGGAATTCAGACTCCTTGGAGTTGACCAGTAGTCTAGTTGCAAGATTCCTATCCTTGTGAGCCCAGGCTACTGCGTGGGCACAAGCTTTGGAACCTGAAGTACAGTAAAATCAAGTGAAAATGAGTTTCTTAAAGACAAGCTTGGGTGTTTTACCTTCATGTGGGCTACACCGACTAGACCAATTGCCAATTTTTGGCTCAAAGCTCATGTGTTTATTTGTTATGATTGCAGAGACTGTCTTGCAGTAACGCCATGTAACAATACAAACTCTCTGATGTGCTGTTGTGGTGATTCTGAAAAAACAAGTGGAGTGTAACCATTCCACTTTTCAATCAGTCTGCTCTGATCTTTTTATGACATAAAATTCAACTCAATCAACTTTAAGTATGAAAGTGATATCATTTGCAAGGAACGTAAAATACACTGTAGGAGAATAGTCTTACTTTGTCATATCTCCATTCATATCCTCATTAGAACCAGTACAAGAATTTTATAGACTAACGATGGCGTTCAGTCTGCAAGCTCCGTTTTGTGCTCTGATCCTTGTTACAAATGTTCCTGTCTACAGGCCCCACAGAAGTCTCCAGATTACATTACATGATAGAGGATTACTTGCTGATCTATCTGGTCACTCAAATCAGAGATTTGCTGCTCAGATAAATTCCATTTGGAGTGGATTTTACTCTGAAAACTCTCCATCTTCAGCCTAATTCACAAGCTAGATGCTACATTCAGAGCATGCCTGATCGACCTCATTGTCATGAGCCTGCCAGCCTTTGTTATCACCTAGCAACACTGTACAACAACCTGTCTCTAATAAATCCAACATGGACTACTAACATCAATACCAGACTCAGACTCCAAAAGCACAGTAAGTTTGGCAGAGCTCCTGTAACTTACTATGCCAACTCTACAGCTACATTCAACCTTCCACTGGTTGTTTCTGGAGATGTAGAGCTCAACCCAGGACCCATTAAGGATCCGTGTGGCAAGTGTAGAAGACCAGTGAAATGTAACCAAAGATCAATACTCTGTGAGGACTGCAATGTGTTTTGGCATCAAAAATGCATACCAGAGATGTCAATTGCTCAGTACACCTTGTTGATATCTAGTACAACTGACTGGTTTTGTCCTGTCTGCACTTCCCTTGCATCTTTGGCATTCTCATCATGTAGTGACACTTCATTCCGGGATATTTTTGTTGACTCATCACCTCAAATTCCTTCATCATTTGATTTGCCCAAAGACCGATTTTGAACTCTGGTAACTTACCACAGAACTCTTTATCTGGGCTCCTCTTGAATGCCAGAAGCATCCGTAACAAACAGCACAATCTACTAGCATTCCTTGAACTCCATCCCATTGATATTGTTTGTGTCACTGAGACATGGATGTCAGCTAATGACACTGACTTAATATCTCCTTGTTTGTCTGGATATTCTTCTTTTTGGCGTGATCGTGACAGTCATGGTGGTGGTATTATGGCCATCGTCAATGATACTCTACTCCCAATTCATCTGAAGATCTTTGACCCTGTAGACATTGAAATGATATGGCTATCTATGACCATCAAAAGCTCCAAATGGCTAGTTGGAATCATCTACAGGCCTCCAAACTCTGACATAACTTTCTTCAACAAATTACAAGACACATGTGATGCTATTCAACCGGAACTTCATAATTTTGAAGGCTGTATTCTGACGGGAGATTTTAATATAAACTGGCAAACGGAGTCTACTTCCTTAGTAAGTCTTCAAGAAATAACTGACTCCATGAGTCTTGAACAGTTAGTTCAGGATGTAACTCGCCCTTCAAACAACTCCTCCCTGGATGGAACCACAATCGACCTTATCTTTACTAATCGACAAGAGAAATTCACTAACGTTACGTCTTTTGCTAACCCAGTTAGTAGCGATCACCACGCAGTATACTTCACTTTTTGTGCAGCTCGAGCTTCACCACAACCAAATGTTGTTCGTTCTTTTCTTCAGTACAAGAAAGCTGACTTTGATCATCTACAGCAACTGTTACATCTTGCACCGTGGTCTGCATTCTTGGATGATGAGGATCCTAATGCCTCTTGGGAAGGATTTAATGACATCCTTGATGCAGCTGTTCAAGATAGCATCCCACGGTCGAATTGTCATCGCAAATCATCCCCTTGGATAAATGCAGAACTTAAAAAACTCATCTCACTAAAACACACTCTGTTTACCAAAGCAAAAAGAGTAAACTCTCCATCTACCTGGCTGCATTACAAACAAATAAGGAACAAAGTGAAGAACTTGACAAAATCGTCATATTGGAAATATGTCAATCATTTATTTGCTGCATCTGACAACAAGCGAAGCTTTTGGCGCTTTGTTCGTGATCAAAGAAAGTCCAAATGCCCTGCTGCTTTCCAGTCTGCTGGTAGTCTCATCCATAAGCCAGGTGAGATCGCCCAAGCCTTCAATGACTTTTTTACCTCTGTCCATTCTCCAGCTGCAATGTGCCCAGAGACTGCTCCGTCATGTTCCCTACCAATACCTGAGATGCCTGAATTTAAAGTTACCTTGGAATGGTTGACAAAGGCTTTATCCTCGTTGTCATCTCACAAGGCACCTGGTCCAGACTCAATCTCAACATCAATTCTTCAAGCTGCAAAAACTCCACTTGCTCCACCGCTACTGCGACTGATGAATTCATCACTTGGTAAAGGATCTGTTCCTAAGAATTGGAAACTCTCTTAAATCACCCCTGTGTTCAAAGCCGGCAGTCGCAACTGCATTACTAACTATCGACCTGTTGCTTTAACATCAGTAGTTGGCAAGGTGTTAGAAAGAGCTATAGCCGAGAACATTAATAAGCATGTAAACTCATCATGTTTGGGTAATGATAAACAACATGGTTTCACAGCTAAGAAATCATGTGTTACCCAACTCATCAATGCAACCCATGACTGGGCAACTATTCTCGATAAGCCACACCCACCTCGACTTGACATCATCTTCCTTGACTTCAGCAAGGCTTTTGACCTCATGCCTCACCACATTCTTCTCAATAAATTGGCTCATAACTTTAACATTCATGGCCCCACATGGATCTGGCTGAAATCATTTCTCACTGATAGACAGCAGCGAGTTACATACCGTGGAAGCGTCTCTTCTTGGGCACCAGTCACATCTGGAGTTCCCCAGGGAAGTGTCCTTGGTCCGCTTCTCTTCAACCTCTTTATAAGTGATATTTCAAAAAATATATCTGCAACTTCTCTACTTTGTGCTGACGACACCCTCATTTACAAGCCAATCAAATCTCCCGCTGACGAACATGCTCTACAGTCTGACCTTACAACGCTCAGTCAATGGAGCATAGCTAATGGTATGAAGATCAACAAAGAAAAATCCAAAGTGATGCATTTGTCTCGCTGCAAAACACCCACGGACGAGCATCTTCCACATTACACACTGCAAGGTAATGCCCTTGGTGTTGTTTCTTCGTATAAGTACCTTGGAATAACTGTTAATAACAAGCTAAATTGGAATGATCATGTAAATTTGGTTGTGTCCAAAGCAAACAAAACTCTTGGTTTCATATGGCAGATTGCTGGGGGGTCATCCTCACATGCCCTCAGGTGCCTTTATACTGCCTTAGTTCTGCCTGTCTTGCAGTATGGGTTACCTGCCTGGTACCCATACACTGCCACATTTTCAGCAAAGTTGGAAGGTGTGCAACGCAGGGCAAGCAGAATGTGCTTGAAGCAACAGCGAAGAGAAATGCCTTATAAGGAACGTTTAAGAACACTCAACTGGATGAGCCTTGCTAACAGGAGACAACAGCACATCATCATTTTCACCATCAAATCTTTGTTTGGACTTATTGACTGCGATGCCATCAAGTGTAACACAAACATCAACACCCGCCATTTAGACTTGACTACATTTCACCATCACTATGCCAGAACTCAAGCTCTCAAGTACACACCAATTCATTCATTTCCTCGGTTATGGAGCAACTTGCCTTCACACATAAAAGACTCTCTTATTCTGGACACTTTGAATGTTTTTTGTAAGAAACTATCTGCTTACTATTACAATCTAGATGCTAATTAGATTTTTTTTTAAGACTTGTTCATCTCCTACAGTATTCTGCAACCATCCATTTGTTTTGATAAACACCATGAGTTCCCATTTCCTTTCATTACATTCATTCAACTCATTTATTCATTGTTGTTGTTGTTTTTGTTGTTGCTAATCCTTCTGTTCATTTATTTTCGACTGATTGATTCATTTTATTTGTTTTATTGTTGTCTGGATTTCATCATCTTCTTATTCATCTATTTATTTATATAAATATAAATACCAAACCGTCTCTTTTCAGAGCCACCACTCCTTCAAAAGAGACATTTTACTCATGGTTGTACCCGCAAGTTTACTATTCATATTTATATTTAGTTTCTCTTATTTATTTATATACATGTTTTTCTTTACCCCTTAGCTTGTTGAAATTATTTGTTTTTTTATTATGTACAATATTTTTATCGTTTCTATTTGTTTATTTATCTTTATTTTTATTGTATTTGTTTTAAATAATTTAATAATGTTTGTCTCTTTTCAAATTTTCTTACTTTTATTCAAAGTCAATTTATTTAGTTTATCACATTGTGTTTTGTGTATTTACATATTCTATAATTATTTAAATTATCTCTTCATATATAGATATTTTTATTAGTGTATTGTCTCCTTATGTGACTGGGTCAACAGGCTTTCGAGCTACAGTGTTTAAGTATACTTTTGTTGATCCTGGCCATCACATTAAGGTTGTTTTGTAGACTTCATGTGCTTTTAATTTTGTTGTTTTGCGATCATTACTTATTGCTTGTGTTTACTTAAATACGGACTTATTTATTCATTTTGTTACTTACTGACTGTTTGTGTGTATTTAATGGCCAAATAAAGAATAAGAATAAGAATAAGTAGCCAATGGGAAGTTGGTAGATTCAAGTCACTAGGTGATTGAGGGGTTCCCTCAATCCGTTTCTGTCTCATGATTCTGCTTTGTCTTGGTAATTTGTGCTTCTGCATACAATGTGAATTGGATCTGTTGACCTCTTAACCTCCAACTCCAACCTCTGTGACCTCTTCTTGACCTCAATGTCTTCACTGTGGAAGTGATCCCAAACAAAAACAAAACAAATAATGAATAAACGGGCGAGGCTACATCCTGTGTTCTTCAAACTGATTTTAGAAGACTTTTATTCCACATAGAGAGACGAGAAACATACAGAGGTTTGAAAGAAGATACCAAAACTTCACATGACGCGGGCTTGCGGGTGGGATGGGGGATACCTCACTTTACTAAACTACACTACACACTGTGTAACATAGACAACAGATGGAAATGACACTTCGGACTCGGAGGTAAACATTTTGTGGTAAAATAAGCAATATTTACTCACTGAATGTGACACAGAATAAAACCAAGTACACATTTTTAGGGACTCGATACCTTTAGGACAATTGTTTTTGATATCTCTACACAAAGAATCCATTTTCACTTTCTATATCCGAGGAAGGGGGCAGGGAAGTGGGAGTCCCTGTTCAGTACCCTTGCCACCCTCTTGCCCCCCCCCACCCCGAATGAGACATAAAAATGCACAAATGAATGGTTAAATACATCAAAAGCTGCCCCCAAATTATGCCTCTGCCCCTGCTCGCCCTTCCCGCCCCCTAAAACAAAAAAAAGGCCGCATTATGTACACCAAAAATACATATGAAAAGGACAAAATGCAATTTTTTTTTTAGAGATGACATTATTTTTATACAGCAAAACGGAACGAAATTGGATGTAATACAAATGTATGACGCGAGCATGCAGTGCAGTATGGAAACAGACACCACCGGGTGTGCCCGCATTTTCGAACTAAGCATTAGCTAGCTGTGTTAGAGGTAGCGCGATATTGACATTTCCTATTCTGGCCGCACACAAAAAAGAGGTTTTTCAAACTAATGTTGCTTCGAACTGACATGCTGTATGAGCTTCAAATCACTCCTGTAGGTCAATAAAACTCACTTCTTTCATAATCTCTTTGAAAAAAGGCAAAACCTTTTCTCACTTTTGCACACATAAAAAAAATTCAGAGATGGTCACCGACACGACGACCGCGAGCGCAGCCATTTTTGAACTTTTTTGAGAAATGAATTGGCTCTGACCGTTTTCAGTTATACCGCCCTCTCTTTACTTCTGATAAAAAAATACTGCCATCTATGGATAGAGAGAGGATTGGAAAGTCTACGGTGCTTTTTTTCCCGTCTCAATCGGTGAATAAATAAGGTTTTTACGTATTTTTTTACCGTTTTTTGGCCAAATTTTGACTAAATTTCATATTTGTAAGGAATTTATACATTCAGCGACGGCGGGTATGCTGTCAAACCTATATCAGTAGAAAGCTTGTCCATTTTTGAGTAAGAAAAGTTGGGTTTTGTACCTGCGCGAGGTCGCGCATTTTTTTTATGAAGGTTTTAATTCAATCACGGCACTCGGTAAAATCTCATTTTTAACCTTTGAGTGCACGTTAGAGATAGGGCTGAAATGTTTAGCAGTCCAGGGGGTCTTAATTTAACAATCTCTTTTACCTCAGAAGAGTACCTCAAGTATGGTGTCTTTTGAAAGGCATAACTCATTAACCAAAGCACCTATGACAGAGGCGTTTGCACCATTGAATTTCTCCAGAAGAGACCTTTATCTTGATGTATAATTTTAATATATTTGAAAAAAGGAAATTTTTACTATAATATAGCTACATTAGCCGCTTGCGAAACATTACAAAAACTCAGTCCAAATTTGTTGATAATATGAGAAGCTATCCAAGAGTTAGCCCCATAAATAGGGCCAATCCACTCCGTATCCTTGGCCCCAGCATCACTGCAGACCAATTCTTTCGCCCTATGATGTTTTTTATCTGCAAAGATCTAGATCGTGAAACTTACCAATTGAATGCTTATGTACTTGCAGATAGCCGGATTGTTAAAATTTCTTTAAAAAACATCACACGTTTTTGGTGAAAATCAAATGATTTTCGAGAGTGAACTTTTAAAACGATCTCAACGATCTTGATGATTTGCACTCGCGGCGTTAGTCTTGGTGCAAGACGTTGTTGTTCATTATCACTCAACTATCGCGAATAGCGGGCGCTGTTGGGAAACTTCCAGATCACCACCACACTGACAGACGGTTTGCGGCTTAACGCCCTCTATCAGTGGAATAGTTGCGTCGTGTGTAGAGTTGAGTGACTCAACAAGAACGTCTTGCACCAAGACTATCGCGGCGTCTGCGAGTAAATTAGTCTGGTACCAACTCAATCGTAGCAATTGATTGTATCGTTTTTCTAATGCTGTTAAGGGAGCCAGACACTTCAAAATAAGCAAGTTATCAAGATCTTTGAGACAATTCTAAATATTAACTCTCGAAAATCATTTGATTTTCACCAAAAACGTGTGATGTTTTTTACAGAAATTTTAACAGTCCGGCTATCTGCAAGTACATAAGCATTCAATCGGTAAGTTTCACGATCTAGATCTTTGCAGATAAAAAACAACATAGGGCGAAAGAATTGGTCTGCAGTGGTGCTGGGGCCAAGGATACGGAGTCTATTCATGGGGCTATCCAAGAGTATTATTTTAAATTTGTACACACAAAACACTTGAAGATACGTTATTATATATTGCGTTGAAGAAACAACTGTGGTAAATGATGAACAAATTGAAAATTACCTTGCCCATATTCTGGCCCATGTTACTGCCGCCGCCACTTCGTTGAAAATTCGCACGCGCTCGCCTGATCATCTGACGTCACACTTCGAGGCTCGTGAACAGTCTACTACTGCGCGTGTTCATCCCAGTTTTGGCGCCCTCTTGGGATAAGCATCAAACTCAAAAAATAATTTTTCTTGGTATTTGGTTTTATATTTTGCAGGGTATTTTGGAAGTTATTTTCAATAATTTTTTTTTTTGAGTCTTAGATCTCTAGATGTTTAAGATATTAATCAAGGCATTTATCATTATTTAAAGTAAAACCATCGCAAGACTGTAATTGCATTTTTTTCTAGATTATTATTTTTGGGGGTAGTAAATTACTTTTCAATCCATATTTTTTAGTTTTGTTTCTAAATCTACTGATTGAAAAACAAAAGTTACTACATTCAATTTTCCTGCTCAACAAACAATTCAAATACTCCCAAAAATCCATACACAAAACAAACAAACAAACAAACAAACAAACAAACAAACAAACAAACAAACAAACAAACAAACAAACAAACAAACAAACAAACACCCCAACAAACAAACAAACAAACAAACAAACAAACACCCCAACAAACAAACAAACAAACAAACAAACAAACACCCCAACAAGCAAAAACAAATAAATCTCAAACACAGAAATGAAAGAATCAAGAAGCAAATGTGCAGTTTCCACTAACTAAAACAATAATTTGTTTCTACCTTAATTGAAAAAACAGTTTCTATGTAGAATACTGATTTTACAAATTAAAACATACAGTTATGAAAGTCCAGCTCAATTCAATCAAACCCCTGGCATTTGGGCCCAGTTTCGCACCTCTGCTTACTATGCGCTAACGGTAGCAATCTCCGCTTAAATGGTCCTATAGCACAGCATTTCTGCGGTAGATGTGTAAACGAATAATGCTCAGTAGAAAGAAGCACAAACAACATGATGGGGTGGGGGCACAATTGTTGCAACAGTATAACCATGGAGGTAGTTGTGTGATGAGTTTGTTATGAGGGCTCTATGCCCTTCTTCCAAGCACACAAAGTACTTTTTTCCAGTAACAAAAGGCTGTAAGCAATAAAAAGGCTTCTGACTAAAAAGAAAAGGGCATTAAGTACTGTGAAAAAAAATTGCTAGAATTACCCCAAAGAGATGTTTTCCTATTCCCATGCAGAATTTAACCTTCCTATGAAGACTAATGAATGGCAGAAAACCGATCAAACTTTCACACTCAGTTGTCTTGAAATAGACTAGAATTAAACAGTGACATTTTTTAACCTTACCAATCCTGTACTTAAGTAATGAGACAATGATAAGATATGATAATTTCAAATACAATAAATTTACTTTTACACTTTATACAATATGTAGACTTTCTGAACCTGATATATTGGTCAAAGCACTTAAAGGATCCTCTGATACCAACTAGTTAATAATGCGACCATTACGGCATTCAACTTTGTAAGTGTGAAAAAAAGGAAGAGTTTCCCAATTCTGGTACACTTGTTGAGTAAGATATAATAATTTCATATACAATAAAAAGAAATTTACACTTTATACAATATGTAGACTTTCTGAACCTGATATATTGGTTAAAGCACTTAGAAGATCCTCTGATACCAACTAGTTAAAAATGCGACCATTACAGCTTACACTTTGATTTCAACTTTGTAAGTGTGAAAAAAAGAGAGATACCCTATAGACCTTTACGCATTGACGTCATCGAGCCGCCATCTTAGAGATAAACTGATGATGAAACAATGGAAACGCACAGATTTGTACGCGCGGCGCAAAGGATTGGCCAATGAACATCTTCCATTTGACTTCTAGGCAAGGGCACCCTACTCAACTGATGTCATGTGCATAAGGTCTATTCTGGTCCCAACCAGTTAAAGGTATTACACAGGATTGGTAGAGCTGACAAAATAGTCACACACAGTGTTCATGTTTTGTTTGATCAACCATACACATGAAATAACAAACCTGTGGAAATTTCAGCTTAATCCATTGTGTGAGTCTGGAGATTATAGTGAAAAACCATGCACAATTTTCAGCATGTAAACACATTGACCTTAATTTGGGTTGAAACAACTGAAATCAGTTGGGAAATATTTATCAGAAAAAAAAAACGTTTCTAGCATGAACTTCATACCTTCATAATCAGTAAGCTAACAGACTAAAAATTAAATAGTGATATTTGTTACCCTTAACCAATCCTGTATCATACCTTTAGTAATGCCATCATGATAAGAGTTAATCAATTCATATACAATAAAAAATAAATTTACACTTTATACAATATGTAGACTTTCTGAACCTGATATATTGTTTAAAGCACTCAGAGGATGGGATAGTTCCTCTGATACCAGCTAGTTAATAGAGTTTCCCCAATTCTGGTACCCACTTGTTGATAATATGATAATCAGACGTAATAATTTCATATACAATAAAAAGAAATTTACACTTTATACAATATGTAGACTTTCTGAACCTGATATATTGTTTAAAGAAGTTAAAGCATCCACTGATACAAACTGGTTATTAATGCGATAATTACAGCATTTAACTTTGTAAGTGTGACCCCCCAAAAAAGAGTTACCAAACTCTGGTACCAGCTAGTCAATAATGCGACCATGACAACATGCAACTTTGTAAGTTAGAAAAAAAAGTTACTAAATTCTTACTCCAATTAGTTAATAGAGCAACCATTCATAGACAAGCAAACTTCGTAAATGTGAAAATGAAGAAAATGGCCACTTCAAAGCTGTTCATTCTACCTAGAAAATTCCTGCTGGAGAACACAGTGTCCATTAAGTTGAATAAAACAGTTTTAAAAATTCAAAACCTGGCTATATACATGCACATTATACAGGCACAGCAGAAAGATAAACAAAGGCAGCATTTAGTTGCATATTGTTTAGAGAAAAAAGAAGAAGTAAGAAAAGGAGCTCTACATTTATAAACACTTATCTATTATTATCGTTATTGTGATTTTTTTTTAAATGCAAGTTCGCCCCAAAACAAGGCCAAAAAGCCACTTTTGGTAAGGGACTACAAGAAGAAAACATTCAAGATGAAAACAAGTCAGGGAAGCTGACGGTAGGAATTGATATTCCTCTTAAAATAGTCTAGATTGTAGGATGGTGGGAAACATGCACCAGGCAAGGAGTTACAAAGAGATGCAGTACACTATAGTCTAAAAGTCATATTAAAATCACAATGAGCTTTTTGTACCAAAGCAAGATCACCAATATTCTGTTTAACCTTATTTGCATTGTACTCTAAACACAAAAAGGGGGCAAACTAAAGAAAAAATTCCCATGGAGAAATGGGTCATCATCTTATCTTGACTCTAGTTGACCCTTAACCCTTTGCATGAGCCTGACTTTTTAAACCCATTTTCTAACTGTCCGGTGTTCTGCATTCTCTCTGCCTCTACCATTCTCAGCGTATCTGCTATGATGCTCTTCTTCCAGGCTCGGATGGCGAAGAAGATTTCAATCAAGTAGGCCAGAGAAGCAATGAAGCCAAATACCTGGACAAGAAAGAACGAAAAAAGAGAGACAGATAGATTAACAAAACAAATCATCACTACCAACCCAACAAACTATTGCGAAGGCAGGTGGGAAATCAACTGCCACTACTACTTTCACTTATTGGATAGCGGGAACCTTGTGTTATTAACTTCACTGCCATGAAGTAAGTTTATAGTTGGTCTCAACATTTCGACGAGCCTGCTCTAATCATCGTCAGGAGAAGTCCCCTCGATCCACTAAAAAAAAGTAGTAGTCCTGGCCAATTTCCTACCTCCCCAGGTGGTACTTAAAATGCAGGATCATTTTTTTCAGAGCTTAAGTAGTTTCCCAAATTCTGAAATCTACCTCGCGGAAGTAGAGTAAATAGCATGACAGGTTCTCAAGAACATATTCTACACAGCATAAGTAGTTTCCCAAATTCTGAAATCTACCTCGCGGAAGTAGAGTAAATAGCATGACAGGTTCTCAAGAACATATTCTACACAGCATAGTTGATACATGCACATTGCCATAATGATTTATACTGTGACATTGCTTTGCAAATAAGGTTGATACACATTGAAATCAGGCTACAAATTCGATGGCTTAAATGCTATTTTTTATTTTGCTGAGCTGAGTACTATCTATTGCTACTGTTTTAGTATTTACAGGTTAGATGTGGAGCTTCTTCTTCAGGAACTGCCAGTTGTTTTTCAGCACATCTTTAAATTGCTCTTGTAGAAGGATCAACACGATGGTCCCATAGAGCATCTGAAACAACCCAAGAATCTTAATGACAACCTTAGTCACCAAGTACCGTTCTAGATCATCTGTTGACCCAATCAAATGAAAGCAGTCACCCATGATGATAGGGGGTAGCCAGACAAAGAAGAAAGACCACAGGAATCGTCTGAAGTAACGCATACTCTTGCTGGAATTCGGCTGGTTACCGGCAGGGGCCTGCTGTGCAACAGCCCGTGCTTGGTGCCTGGCAATGCGAATAATGGCAACATTCAAAGCAGTGATGACTGCAATCGACGCCAAAGCAACAGTATTGTTGACTATGAAAAATTCCAGCTTTATTGCATCCAAAAAACTAATCCTGTCCTCAGTTCGACATTCTTGATTTGAAATTAAGTCAACTGTTACGGCACTACTGAAAACCATAGCAGAGACCCATGCCACCATGATGAAAATTATGCAGATTCTTCCCGTCACTATGGTCGCATACTTCAAAGGTCGTGAAATCTTGATATACTTGTCCACTGAAAAGCAAACCGCACAGAGGAAATAGCCAGAGTACACGCTGCTCAAGATCAAAATAAAGAACATGTAGTCATCACAACTGATGCATGGTTGCCCAATCAGGCCATATACAAAAGACTCCAGAGGCACCGAGACAAATACGTACAGAAGTTCGCTGAAGACAAGATTGGCCAAGAAGTAGTTTGAATAACTATGCAGCTGCCTCTTCAGCGCAATCGCTATGATAATCCAGAGATTCGTAACTGACAACAAGATGATCAAAGGTGCTGAAAGTGTAATATCAATAACAAATAGATGCCTCCTATCTATACCTAGATAGGGTCTGACGGCAGAACCATTTTTGTCAAACTCTTCCAGTGAGGAACAGTTTGTGTAGCTTGAAACCAATGATGCGTCCCCTTCAAAGAGGGAAATACCCTCTGAACTATTCAAAAGAGACTCCATTGCAGTGTCAAACTCTCTCTTTTAACGAGACCAGGTGTTGTTTTTGTGCACAAAATAACTGTTTTGTGACCGCATTCCAAGTTCTGTTCAGATTGCATGACATAATAAGTACACAGGTAAATACATTTCCTGAAGTACTCCTTTTTCTTCAGAGCGAAATGTTGTTGTGAACGAGCGAAAACGGGGGGGGTTTGACGTCGCCTGTTAGCAGCTGCTAGACTTATAATTAAAGTGACGTCCACAGAGATACAATAATAAAATTAAAGACTTAATATATATTGTTTGTTAAGTGGCCTAGGCAACATTTGATAAATGATTGATGCAACTTTTGTAATATCAGACATCCTCCCTTATTCTGAGTGGAAAAACATTTTGAATCAAAATAGTGATTTCCTCTGAATCATAAAATCAGATTGACAGAGTAATTAAGGAAGTCACTCATACCCCAATTACTCCATTATTAGTATCTGGGGACTCACTTTGTGTACAGTTTTAATTAGCCTGCAAGGTTTTCCCCTGGATTGTTCAAAACTGTGGGGCATTCTGGACCCAAATTTTGGATGTTTGTATTTTACTTGAGGTAATTGGAGTTTAATTAAGCTTTACCAAGCCACTCCAAATGCCGAACAATGGAAACGAGCAATTAACATGTAGTCACTGAGCAAAGACCCTGCGCTGCGCTGCACAAGCAAAGAAAATCACCATGATAATGATGATCCTCACAATGGTTTTTTTTAACTTGGTGTTTATCTTTGGTTTTAAAAGCCATACCCTGCAAATTGGGACATTCCTAATTGTTTTATTTGAAATTTTTTGTCAATTGATCTAAAGTCATCCCCGCTACGAACCCCCCCCCCTCCCCCCCAAAAGTTAATTTTTTGCATATTGGCAACAATTTGCATGTATTGCCAAATAATTCGCATGTAATGTTCAGATACGCTAGTTTGTGCATGCGGAGAACCCTGAGCCTTAGAGATAATTTTGTCTCCAGAACTTTATAAGATCAATGATTGACAAGGTAATTAAAGCAGTCACTCAATAAGCCATTTGTGTGTTAGACTTGAATATTGTCTGGTACAATGGCGTACTCGATCAAAAGTTACCACTTGAATTGGAATTCCTCAGACTATGGAGACAGTTGCTATGTCACATGACTCGGGGCAAGCTTTTGCGTAGTTAGGTAAGAGACGGCTAACACCCATACACAATTCTGAATGGATGTGTATGGCACAATTGGTACCAGGCTTTGCTCATCTGGAGGTTGCTACACAAAAACTTGGCCCTGAACCATTTGACATAGCAACTGTTTTTATAGTCTGAGCATAGAGCAAGGTTGCTCTATCGTCTGAGGAAATGTAAGAGATGACTTGTGACTAGGCAAGTCATTGTACAAGACTTTTTTCAAATCTAACTCGCAAATGGCTTATTCAGCGAATTATTAAGCAAAAAGTGATGTCTAAATACAAATTTTAAAATATTTCAACGAGAAATCTTAACCCTGGGCACAATCTCACCTTAAAGATGAGTTTGCAATATGGCCACGATGATCTGTAGTTTTGTGACATCTCATTATGCTTGGCAACTAAGATTGATTGAGTGGCTAATCAATCTCAGCGCTTTGTGAAAATCAAACTCATACTCACGGCTTGACTTCACAAAGAGTTAAGATAAATCTTGAATCTTTCTCAGCAAAATGGGATTGCAACAGCGATAATAAAACAGGCTTGGTTCAAGGTCAACTTTGTCTCTTTGTGAAATTTGCTCGACATCACAATGTACTCAAATTCATCACAAGATGAGTTGTCAACATTGCCATAATGTATATTTGTGGTAAGACTATGTGTATATATCTACTTTTGTCTTGCTATTTATTCTACTGCCCAGGAGTAGATTTCAGAATTCGGCGGACTACTTAGTTCTGAAAAGAACTGTCCTGCTTATTAAGTGCTACCTGGAGAGGTAGGAAATCAACCAGGACTACTACTTTCGCTTAGTGGATCGATGGACTTCTCGTTATTAACTTCACTGCCAAAGAGTGAGTTTTGAATTGGACTCAAGAAGTCCCCTTGATCCACTAAGAAAAAGTAGTAGTCCTGGCCGATTAAGCAAGACAGTTCTTTTCAGTGCTAAGCAGTCTCCCGAATTCCGAAATCTACACTGCGGTGGTAGAATAAATAGCACAACAAGTTCTCAAGAACATGTCTACACAGCAAAGTTGTTACATGCACAATGCCATAATGATTAATACTGTGACATTGCTTTGCGAATAAGTTTGATACACGTTGAAATTGAGCTCAGGCCTATCCATCCATACCAAAAGCAATCAGGCTACAGATTTGAAGGCTTCAGAGCTCTTTTTTATTATATGCTACAACTTATTGCTACTGTTTTAGTATTTACAGGTTAAATGCGGAGCTTCTTCTTTAGGAACTGCCAGTTGCTTTTCAGCACATCTTTAAATTGCTCCTGCAGAAGGATCAACACGATGGTCCCATAGAGCATCTGAAACAACCCAAGAATCTTCATGACCATCTTAGTCACCAAGTACCAATCTTGATCATCTGTTGACCCAATAAAATGAAAGCAGTCACTGATGACAATAGGGGGTAGCCAGACAAAGACAAAGGACCACAGGAAACGTCCGAAGTAACGCATACTCTTGCTGGAATTCGGCTGGTTACCGTCAGGGGCCTGCTGCGCAACAGCCCGCACTTGGTGCCTGGCAATGCGTATTATGGCAACATTCAAAGCGGTGATGACTGCAATCGACGCCAAAGAAATGGTATTATTTACAATGAGAAATTCCAGCTTCATTGCATCCAAAAAACTATTCTTGGCCTCAGTTTGACATTCTTGATTTGAAATGGAGTAAACTGTCATGGCACTACTGAAAACCATAGCAGAGACCCAAGCCACCATGATGAAAATAACGCAGATTCTTCCCGTTACTATGGTCGCATACTTTAAAGGTCGTGAAATCTTGATATACTTGTCCACTGAAAAGCAAACCGCACAGAGGAAATAGCCAGAGTACACGCTGCTCAAGATCAAAAGGAAGTACATGTGGCCATAACAACTGAGCTCTCGTTTTGCGGTCATGCCTAGTACAAAAGAATCCAGAGGCACCAAGACAACTACGTACAGAAGTTCGCTGAAGACAAGATTGGCCAAGAAGTAGTTTGAATAACTATGCAGCTGCCTCTTCAGCGCAATGGCGATGATAATCCAGAGATCAGTAACTGACAACAGGATGATCCAAGGTGCTGAAAATGTTATATCAAAAACAAATAGATGCCTCCTATCTAATAGATAGGGTCTGACGGCAGAACAATTTTTGTCAAACCCTTCCACTGAAGAACAGTTTGAGTAGCTTGAAACCAATGATGCATCCCTCTCCAAAAGAGAAACACCTTCTGAGCTACTCAAAAGAGACTCCATTGCAGTGTTGTTTTTGTGCACAAAATAACCGTTTTGTGACAGCATTCAAAGCTCTGTTCAGATTGCATGACATAATCAGTACACAGATAAATTCATTTTCTGTACCATGCCTTTTTCTTCAAAGAAAAAAGGTGGTTGTGAACGAGTGAGAGCTAGGCGGATTTGACGTTGTTAATGGCTGCTAGATTTAAAAGTAAAGCGACATCCACAGAGTGGATACAACGTAAAAGTTGAAGGATTATATTGTTTGCCAAGTGGCCTAGGCAACGTTTCGATAAATAATTGATACAACTTCAGTAATATCAGACTCCTTTCCTTAATCTGAGTGGAAAAAACATTTTGATTTGAAATGGTGCTTTCTTCTTAATTATCAAATCTGATTGACAAGGTAATTAAGGAAGTCATTCATACCCAAATTACTCCATTATTAGTATCTGGGGGCTCATCACTTTGTGTACAGTTTTAATTAGCCTGCAGGGTTCTCCCCTGGATTGTTCTAAACTGTGGGGCAATCTGGACCCAAATATTAGATGTTTGGATTTAATTGACACGAGGTCCTCGGACTTTGATTAAGCTTTACCAAGCACTTGAAATACCCAACAATGGAAACGTACAATTAACATGTAGTCACTAAGCAAAGACCCTGCCCTGCACAAGCAAAGGAAATCACCAAAATGATGATCCTCGGTGTGTTTTTTCAATTGGTGTATATCTTTAGTTTTTAAACACCATACTGTGTAAATAGGGACATTCTAAAACAAATTTGGAATTGATCTAAAGTCATCTCCGCCAACAAGAACACCCCCCCCCCTACAAATTTAAGATACACATTGAAATTGATACACATTGAAATTGAGCCCAGGCTGGTCCATCCATACCAAGAGAAATCAGGCTACAGATTTGAAGGCTTCAGAGCTCTTTTTTGTTCTATGCTACAATTTATTGCTACTGTTTAAGTATTTACAGGTTAAATGTGGAGCTTCTTCCTCAGGAACTGCCAGTTGCTTTTCAGCACATCTTTAAATTGCTCCTGCAGAAGGATCAACACGATGGTCCCATAGAGCATCTGAAACAACCCAAGAATCTTAAAGACAATCTTAGTCACCAAGTACCATTCTAGATCATCTCTTGACCCAATCAAATGTAAGAAGTCACCGATGATGATAGGGGGTAGCCAGACAAAGAAGAAAGACCACAGGAAACGTCTGAAGTAACGCATACTCTTGCTGGAATTCGGCTGGTTCCCATTATGGGCCTGCTGCGCGACAGCCCGCGCTTGGTGCCTGGCAATGCGAATAATGGCAACATTCAAAGCAGTGATGACTGCAATCGACGCCAAAGCAACCGTATTGTTGACAATGAGAAATTCCAGCTTCAATGCAACGAAAAAACTTCCCCTGGCCTCAGTTCGACATTCTTGATTTGAAATTGAGTAAACTGTTATGGCACTACTGAAAACCATAGCAGAGACCCAAGCCACAGCAATAAAAATTATGCAGATTCTTCCCGTCACTATGGTCGCATACTTTAAAGGTCGTGAAATCTTGATATACTTGTCCACTGAAAAGCAAACCGCACAGAGGAAATAGCCAGAGTACACGCTGCTCGTGATCAAAAGGAAGTACATGTGGCCATAACAACTGAGGTTCTGTGGCTCGGTCACGCCATGTACAAAAGACTCCATAGGCACCAAGACAAATACGTACAGAAGTTCGCTGAAGACAAGATTGGCCAAGAAGTAGTTTGAATAACTGTGCAGCTGCCTCTTCAGCGCAATGGCGATGATAATCCAGAGATCCGTAACTGACAATAGGATGAGCAAAGGTGCTGAAAGTGTAATATCAATAACAAATAGATGCGTCTTATTTAAATATGCGTTCGTGGAGTTCTTTGAATCCAGATCGGGTCCGACAGTAGAGCAATTTTTGTCAAACCCTCCCAGTGAAGAACAGTTTGCGTAGCTCGAAACCAATGATGCATTCCTCTCAAATAGAGAATAATCTGAGCTACTCAAAAGAGCCTCCATTGCAGTGTAAAACTCTCCCTTTTAACAAGAACAGGTGTTTTTTTGTGTGCATAAGATAACTGTTTTGTGACAGCATTCAAAGTTCTGTTTAAGATTGCACGGTATTATCAGTACACAGGTAAATACAATTTCCTGTAGTGCACCTTTTTCCTTCAAAGCAAAATGGTGTTGTGAAGGAGAGAGAGAGGGGTGGGTTCGATGTCGCCTGTTAATAGCCGCTAGATTTAGAAGCAAAGTGACACCCACAGAGTAGAAATAATTTTTAAAAAGTTTCAGATTTAATATACATTGTTTGCCAACGATCAGGCAACCTTTGATAAATAACTGACGCTACTTCCGCTAATATCGGACATCTTCCCTAAATCTGAGAGGCAACTCACTGGGTTCGGAACAGTGCTTGATCATCAAGTCTGATTAACGAGGTAATAAATGAAGTCACTCGGGTCAAAACTACCCCATTAATAAGGTAACGGGCATTAGTGCGTTAACAGCGCACTCTGTGCTGGCACATAATCAATTTTTTCAAGGAACAGGCTGGTTGTGGCGCTGGCTACACCACTGCCATAAAAAAAAATGCTGATGACCCCGATGAGAACTTTACAAGACCTCTGATTGACAGGTTAATTAATGCAGTCACTCTCGTCCTTGTGCAATATCCGTAACTGCCTGGTACCCAAATTATTACTCCACTTTTAGTATCCAGTGGTTCACTTTTGTCTACAGTTCTAATTGGCCCGGGAGATGTTTTGGCCTGAAGAATCTTTACAGATTAATATAGGCCTAATGATTTATGAGCAGATCTTGTAAACGAAATTCGCAAAAGTGGTCATGTGAGTTTCGCAACACTGACATACAAAAAAAGGGCAAGGGCCTGCCATTGATTTTTTTGTATACAGGTGAAGTGTTAACAGCAGCATGGTGGAAGGGGGATCGAGGAGGGGTTCTACCCTTACATGTACTCACCACTCGAGGGTCTGCCAACTCATTTTTATTCCAGAAATTACAAAAGGCATGGAAGAAGGAAAGAAGAAACCCCAAGAAAGAAACCTGTGGGACGGTCCACACCTACCCAACCCCTGAACCCCCAAAAGAAGAAAGAAAAATATTTTGCATCTTATGGCAAAATAGAGGATTCCACAAAACTGAGGAGAACCTTGCTACAAAATGAGAATAATTAACTTACTGCGGAGATCACAAGTACAGCATTGCCGTACGTGTTAGCAACGATGTGGGCACCAGTGGTAAGCAGCAGGAGGCAAGCCACAGCACAGTACACAATCTCCTGAACAAAATAATCAACAAAATCAGAGAAGATTACAGTTCTTTCTTCCCGACCAGTGCACTGGGCTACAGTCCCCTGAAAAATTTGAGTACGTGCTTGTGCATTGAGACCTATTATACTATTTTTTTCCTTAGTGGCTCGATTCGACCACGGACCTTTTGGCTCACCTAATTGTTATTATCCGTCTCAGTGCTAATGCATGTCTTTAGGGACCATTGCCTACAAGCTCTGCTTCTAATATGAATCCCTCTGCAGTGTCATAATTGTTTTTTAACCATGTTCTTTTATATATCTATACTGTTAAGTTGTATTCTGATGATTGTTTCTTTACTCGATGCTGTGGAAATAAATGAACCTTGAACCTTGAACATCTATCCACTGATGCGGCAGTGAAGGTATCCCATTTTCATAGGTGTCACTGGTTTCTAATCACTATCCTGTTATTGGCGCTTGCGCTGTTGGATGTGTAATAAAACCATAGAGTTTTATATAAGAACTAGAGGGCGCACTGGCAATACTGCGTGCACAAACGCGCCGGGACCGCAAGGAGACACGAGCGCCATTTAATAGAGGGCAAAATTGAGTACGAAGTATGGTAAATGCACGCATCACGCGCTCGGTGTTTATGTTGTTGTTTTGCGTACAGTAAAGTAACGGCAGTGGTACTTAAAACATGGCCGCACCACCCGCGCGACGAGTCACGTAACTTGGCTAGTGCGCCCTCTAGTTCTTGTATACAACTCTATGAATAAAACATACAAATAAATAAATAAATAGATATAAAATGAGCCTGATTTGAGGTACATTGCCAAATCCATCTCATTCCAGCAAAATCAACCGGTGGTCTGTTGGAGCAATTGGAGCTCAGGGACCATAAAGGTACATACTATCGTTGTGGGTGGTGTCATTAGTCAACTTGAAGCCCGATTCGATATGTGGTACCTTTCCAAATCAATCCCATTCAGGCAAAACCAACCAATGGTTTGGAGAGGGTTTGGGTGGGGCCGCTGGGGTTCCGTGACCTTTAAGTATCCCATTGTTTCGGGTGTCATGAGCCCATTTGGGTGTACATTCCAAAGTTTGTCGGATTCAAGCAAACCCAAACAGTGTTTTGGGGACACTTTTTTTTCTTTTTATATATATATATGCTCATATATATATCCACTTATTACCAGGACACTCCAGGGAATCTTGATCTTGTGTACAATCCCTGTCATGTATCCAATGATGAGGAGACTTGTAACAAAAGCAAAGCCGGCAGTGGCCGCCTGGAAGTGCCAGTAGGAAGACTCGTCTGGAGCCTTGTCAGGAACCGCAGTCACGCATACAAAGGCTATAACGAGGCTGATCTGCAGGTCAAAGGTCAAAGGGAGACAAACAAAAAATGTTATCAATCGCTTCACAATATGATGGTTTCAGACGTTGAGGCCGTGTCGGAAATCAGGTGACTTTGGCTACGGCCATGGGCAATTTACGGCTATAGATCAAATTTACAAAAATCATCACAATATCGCAGAGTAGGGGTTTTAAAACCAAAGATAAACACCAAATAAAAAACATTCTGAGGACCTCAAACCAATTTGGCCAAACTTTCCAAAAAATGAGTCCAGAATTCCCCCCAGTTTTGCAAAATCCTTGGGAAAACCTTTAGTACATCGCAGTATTTTTCTTTAACCCTCCTACTGTCAGTGACTCTTGGCAACATTTTTCAGTGAGTTGACCAACCATTTGAAACCATTCGACTGCCAAGGTTGTGTACGGTGGCACAACTGTGCACAGAACTAACTGTGTACTGTGTACATGCATTGTGTACGGTGGCACAACTGTGCACAGAGCTAACTGTGTACTGTGTACATGCATTCCCTCATGGTATCAAATTTCAGGCTGGCATAGTTGATCTATCATTCAAAACCACTTGAATGGTATTGAATGGTCAGACAGCAAGAGGGTTAAAGAGGGTACCTCTATATTGGGATAAAGTTTGTACGCTCTTCTGGAACATTTGAAGAGGCATGTATGTACAAACATACAATAAACCAATAAACTTATTGCACAGGACAACAACAAAAAAGGAGAAAAAAAGTAAAAAATTTAAAATGTGAATACATCAAAAACAAGAAGGGCCCATTTCAAATTGGTCAGGATTAGCAAAAGAATGATCGGGGGTATGGAAGCGATTGCCTCCGTTGCCTCAGTGAATGATCAGGGGGTATGGAAGCGATTGCCTCCATTGCCTCAGTGAATTATTAGACCTGCCGCTATTTGGAAACCATTCAGTTATCCTTCTGCCTCCATGGTTTTCATGAAGCTGAACCAATTTCTACAGAGGCACTTTTGTTTTTAAAACATTATACTGACAAGGAAGCGCATGACATCTGATAGTCTATCAATCATGAGTTGAATCCTGTTCTTGGGTTACAGTCAAAGGTCACTATGGTCATGCACGCCATATCTTCTGGCAACATGAGCTGTTTTCATGAACAGTTTTCTATAGATCTGTGTTTACTGAGTCTACACGTATGTGTACTGAACATTATGTGCATTCGATGTGCATTTCCACAGTAACACGTTCATGTTTGTACAGACACTCCATACACGCTCTACATGGATAGAGAGGGCCCTCGAGAGCATGTCAGTCTGAGAAACAGGATGCCTTCTTGTCTCCAAAGTTCTCTTATTATACAAGTTCATCCAAGTTTTATCATTATCAAGTAATAAACCACAAGGGAAACGACAAATATATTGACAAAATAGGGAGACAGCCAACATAGGGCTAAATAGCTCAGTTGGTAGAGCACCAGCACGTTAATCCAGAGGTCGTTGGTTCAAATCCCGCTCTGTGAAATTTGTCTTTGTTTAACCCAAACCTAAAAGTTTTATCATTATACAAGGTTGTTTCCAAATTCTATGAACCTATCCTTACATATGCAGCCCACACTTAATCATAAAGCGGCCATCTTGATTTTGTTTCTCTCATTCAAACAAGTGTAACCAAACTGAGGCTTGAGGGCTTTCTAGTCTGGTTCCGATTTCGTTCACCTGAGAATCCCCATCCATCCTATGATTGCACACATGATGGTTTACATTTAATTCATAGCCTCCGAGGCACTGATATAGCACTGTAAATATTTAACAAGATCTACTTAGCTTTGCTGGGCAATCTTTAGAATCATTATATATTAACTAAGTGTTTGCATTATGGACACTAATACTGGAGAATGATTCATGGTTTAATCAGTGGTCAATGTGTTTAATGTTTATTCAGAGACAGACAATTTCATCAGACTGTTTATATTAACAGGCTTTAGTCTTCTTATCAATAGTCTCTGAGTAATTGAATCAGCTCACCATTGAAGTCAATGGTGTTATCTTGGTTTTTGGCAGAGTACACTGATGTTCTCGTTTTGAATTGAAGGCCCTTTTCAAATTCACGGCTTAGACTTGGGCTTCGGCTTAAGGCTCCGTCAGTCATTTTGAAAATGTGGGCTTTCAATGTGGGGCTTCAAACAGGCGGAGGAAGCTTAAGCCTAAGCCATGGTTTCGCAAAGGGCCTGAGCATACCTCGTGAACACAATCTCTTATGAAACATTTACAGTTACAAAAATTAAGCAGTCTCCTTTTCAAGAATAATATTATATAATTTGTAATGTGTTACAAACCTAAAATACAAACAAGAATTTTGCAGTTTGCGGAAATAGAAGAGGAAGCTGCCTTGAAATAGTTATTTGTACCATGTTTTTAAGTTTTCTTTGGCAGAAAAACTCCAGAAAAGGAGGAAATCATAACATAAGTCTATTGGTACAATTGCTAGTGCATATATACAAATTTAGGGCCTACCAATTATTTCTCTAATCGGTTCGTACTTGGCATCAAGTTTAAAGTAAAATTTGAAATTAAAGTTTGTGCTGATGTTCTTTCCCTCATTACCAGTCATTAGGTTAGGGTTAGGGTTAGGGTCTTCAAAGTACAACAAGTAGCCTAAAGGCTATTGTACCATTCAGTCGTCAGTCCCTCAAATAAATAATGTTTTCTTCATAGAAAGGCTCTTTCTTTATTTTTATTTCTTAAATATGTTTCCAGGGTGGTTGATGAGCCTTGAATATTAATTGATCTGATTATAAGAGTTTGTAGGCCTAAATGATGCACACAGAATGCTCCACACTCTGACTGACGGAGGAACATCACTTGGCAAAATAGAGGATAGGGACCAAATTTCCCAAACCACAGAGCATCCACCCTTCCCCAGCTGTACAGCGACCGGTCCTATTGGAGAAGCATTGTCAGTATTTGCTTCCTTTCATCCCATCTAAAAACCTCAGTTGCTTGGGAAAACTGTTTGAAAAGACAGGTCTTGACTTGAGTGCTATTTTTTAAGGATACTAAAAAGACTCGGGCTGAATTTCAATTATCAGTGGGGCAACCTACCAAAATTTGAAACAGATTAAAACATGAGATTGCAAAGATTGACAGATTCTTTCACCCAGTGACCTTCGGCCAATTTGGTTCAATATGAATCCAGTTGCTTTTTTATATTTAAAGTAAAAAAGTGAAGAAGAAAAAAAGGAATTGGTCAGCTAACATTGCAAACTGCGTACCAACAAAAATGGCCTGTGATAAAAATGCAAAATTTGTAATAGCCTCATGACCATATTCTCAAATACTAAAACTTGGCGACCAAAACTACTACTCCAAAAAGCGCTGACTCACCAGAATGCTACCTAATCCTTGGGATCCTTAATCTTTACAATCTCATGTTTTAATCTCTTTCTGTTTGGATACTTGTATTGCACAACTAATCCTTCAAAACTAATCCTTTATTTAGAATCCTTTCATAACTCCATCTAAAAAACCTCAGTTGCTTGGGAAAACTGTTTGAAAAGACAGGTCTTGACTTGAGAGCTATTTTTTAAGGATACTAAAAAGACACGGGCTGAATTTCAATTATTAGTCGGGCAATACCTGTGTACCCAAACCAAAATTTGAAACAGATTAAAACATGAGATTGCAAAGATTGACAGATTCTTTCACCCTGTGACCTTCGGCCAATTTGGTTCAGTATGAATCCAGTTGCTTTTTTATATTTAAAGTAAAAAAGTGAAGAAGAAAAACTAATCCTTTTAGAAAAACTAACCCTTTTAGAATCCTTCAAAAAGACCACACAACTCAGGACCTATCTACTTTTCACAAAGTTGTCCCTCTTCCTTTTTATCTGCTTCCCCTTTTTACACATCATCTTTTTCATCACTTGAAGCAGTTTGGTGCTTCGTTAAATCATAGAGCAAGGTCCTTGCTCTATGGTTAAGTTCAGTTGATGATGATGTCATATGCTACGTCAATCCCTTAATAAAGTGTGTCAGCCAGTTAACGGCCAGGTCCCCAGCAGCCTGATGAAGGACTGCGATGCCATCAATTCATTCAGTTTACTATTATTTATGACAAAATGACATTTCATTTCCATTACGTAGCCACAAAAAAAAAAAGATATCAAAAGATACGCTGCCAACAAAGGTGCCCTGCAGTTTCTACATTTTAATAGCAAGATTTAATGGAAAATGGTCTGACTGTAACATTTATTTCGAGAGTAGCAGGCCTGGAATAACATGGAGGCCACGGAGGCCATGGCCTTCGTTGCCCTTGTGTTGGCCTTGGTGCCCCTTCAAAAGTCTCCCATAGACTTTAAGATTTTCCAATGGAAGTGCCCTTTACAAAATGAAAATGGCCTTGCCCTCTCAAAGATGAAATTCCAGGCCTGGAGTAGAGTTTCCCTTCGTATTCTGCGGTACATTTCTCAGATTGCAGACACCTCAAGAAAGTGCTGTTTTTTTCAACCAGATAAAGAATCAAAATGAATACAGTTTTACCAACATACCTGAGCTGCCTATTGACTCCTTCAAAATAAATGTGCCCACAAATCACTAGTATTTCTCACTAGTATTTCAACAGTTCTTGGATTAATGGAAAGGCGTGGGTGCAATTACTTCAACTTCAATGTCAACAATGTAAACACATTGCCATGTATGTTTTTATATACCGCACACCAGATCCCTGTCATTTGATTGGTGGATGGTTTTTAGAGAGGAGTCTGGTTTCGACTCCAGACAAGCAAAGCCAATGGCAATTTGTGAATCTTGAGGTTTTTCTGTTTTTCATTTCAGGTGTGTCTGCCAAACTTGTGGTCAGATAAATAACCAGGCTGCTTCTTCGTCAATCGAAAATAACACATGGAGGTTTTTATGGTTATTTAAACTTCCATTGAAAACTTTCAGCTTCATTTACCTCACAAACATGACCTTTTGTTTTTAAAGCGAATGTTATGTCATAATAGTTCATATACTTCAATGTAAAAATGCACACGTTTTTTTCATCTGAACTGTATCAAAGATCTGCTCGCTAAAAACCAGCTTTAAAAACAGATATCCAGAAGTACCTTATGTGTCTTCTCTTTACGCTACATGTTTGTTATAATGCAACAATAACCCCTGGGCCCTGGCAACACCCAAAGACAAGTTTTTGATTTGACACACTGACTGGATATATACATTTTGTTACTAGAATTAGAGTCCAATAGTCCAAACTGCCCCCAGCTGAAGCCAGATAACGCAGTTAATATCGATCCCTACTAATTGAATGGATACAGATAACTCCATCCATTCATTATCAAAGGTTCTAAATTTTTCAGTGTACAACTATGAACAAAAGGGGTAATATACAATTTTGGTTTAGGGAAGACATTATTCAGTCAAAGAGTTTTGGAAACCAAATATTTCTGTGAATAAAATTACATGAGGCTTGACCAGATCTTACAAAACAAGTAAATTTCTTCACCATTAATAGACTTTCTTGAGCTTCAATTGAAATACAAAGTCAGTCCTCTTTTTATGTACATGTAGTTTCGGAACAAATACGAATCTAAGACTGTGAGTTGAAACTATATGATACGTTTTTAAACTGCAACAAAATAGTTAGTGGCCTAACATTTCGACCATTGCAGAGTCTTTCTGGAAGGCTAAAAAGGCCTTCGAGAAAGAGTCTCCGCGGGTCGAAATGTCAGGCCACTAACTTTTTTTTGCATTTGGTTGGTAAGCAGTTTGCAAAAGCTAATACTACAATTGTATTTTCTCATGGTTTTAAACTGTGACTCAATTCTGAAATTTTGGTTTATTATAATCTTTCATTTTTGTAATTTTTGCAAATTTCTACTGAAAAATCTTTGAGTGAAAATATTTTTTTATCAAAAAAATATTTCCATATTAATTTTAATACTAATTTGTAAACTTGCAAATTGGAACTATAAGCCTATTAGATTGACCTAATAAAAGCTTGAAAAATAAAAGCTGAGAAATTTGTGCACAGAGTTTAAGCATTCAACACGAGCACTGAAAACAATACTTGAGTCTTGAAGAGGTATTAAGTTTCAAACAAGGTTTAAAAATAATGAGGCAAATTTTAATTGAATTTTATTTTTTACTGTACGCTCAGTGTTACACGTATACTCTTTGTCTATATTGTCGGCTACCAGCACTTTATTTCTACTGGTCCCCTCATTTTAGTCTTGTTGTATACCATGTATACATAATATATTACCACACATGTGTGGTAATAAATTATTATAACCTACAAATATACAAAGATGCAAAGGACAACATTTCTGCACAATTCGCCTTATGGGGGGGGGGGGGTTAGAATCTCCTGTCACGCCAACACTGAACACACGCGCAGTGACTGTTTTGGGGGACTTGGACCAATTTATGAATTTTGAACTATATTTCCCTTCTAAAACCAAAATCCTTCAGAGTCACAATTCAGAAATCAGAAAAGGTAGTACTGTCCATTTAAATGGAGGAGTAAACTGTTAGCAATAAATAAAAAAGAAGATTCTTTTGAGGGAAGGGAAAAAGCGGAAACCAAATGACGAGACGTGTGTTGGTAAATCTGAGGATAAATGGGAGGCATACCACTGAGCTACACATGAACAGATCCATGGTCAGAAATCTAAGTAATTTAATCTGTTCGCGATGGCTACTTAAGTACGCGTCAAAGAGGGTGCAAAAAAAGATTTGTTGGCTTAATAATTAATAGTGTAAGTATTATGCCAATAGGAATCTAAATAAAACAGTTTTTTTTTATTGTGAAGCGCTAGCCCAGGACGTCAGTATCCATTGCACTGCATGCAACGGAGGAGTCCAACCTGGGCTAGCGAAGCGCATGCATATTCCTTCTTCATGTACATAAAGGAACATGAAATAAAATAATGTTTCTCATGCCGTAGACCATGGAGGAAGGACCTTCATGCCTAGACCTACTCCTAGAATTATGAGGTTCCATGAACCTCATAGAGGTCCATGTACAAACTACAATACAAAACTTTTTTTCATTTACGTTTCTGCACCTGGAGTTCTCATTTGAAATCGGATCTCGCCAAAATTAGGCTCTACGTGTTCCTTGGAATCTCATTGAGCGTTGCATGGGTCAACAAATATGGCGCTTGCTGCGCTCGCAAAGGTCTACCGAACAAACTGGTACTCCGCGCGCAGCAATGCTGGTCCCGGCAACTGTAGGTTGGTTTTGTACACACATCATGTGACTCCAGCGCCATATTTGTTATAACACTCACACTGTTTGAAGAGGACTGGGGAATTTATTGCTTTTTAACAATTTTAAATTTGCGGAGTGGATTTTCTTGACCCATGCAACGCTCAATGAGATTCCAAGGAACACGTAGAGCCTAATTTTGGCGAGATCCGATTTCAAATGAGAACTCCAGGTGCAGAAACGTAAATGAAAAAAAGTTTTGTATTGTAGTTTGTACATGGACCTCTATGAGGTTCATGGAACCTCATAATTCTAGGAGTAGCCTAGACCCACTATGGCTCGGTGGGCTATCCATGCCCGTGCACGTGTGATGCAATGAGTAATGACATTATTCCTACTCTGGAGGTGGAGGCACATGGTCATGGACATAATTTCCGTTTTGCACACTAGCTGCTTACTTAGCACTGACAACGGAGACTGCTGACGCCCTACTCCTACCATGTCCCTAACATCTGCACATTCGAAGCAACAACTTTTTGAAAACTTAAAAATTTGGTCCATACCACTTCAGCAACCTCCAGTATTCCTTCCGGCAACGCTAGGTACCGCAGTCCCGTCGGAACATCAGTCAGCGAACTTATGGAAGGCAGTGTTATCTGTTTCTTGTCTGCCATCTTCAAGAATTGTTGATATTTTCAGCTTTTTTAAAGGAGGGATTTGTGCTCACACGTTAATTAGTAATATCCACCAGTAGTCTATTTCCACACGCAGTGCTCAAATTAGCGTTGATGTATCCGGCAGGATATTTTGCTGGAGATGGAGAAATGGAGACGTTGTTTACTGTGCGACGAATTATGCAAGAAATTCCTTCACGGTACCCAGACTTCACTTTATGGTGAAAAGGTCAGGGTTGCATGCAGTCTACTAAAGTTCGTATTACGGTGTCCCATGAAAGCCATCACAAACTTTTAAAAAAGTTTATAACAAAGTTTTATTTTGTTGAAGCTCTTTTTCCTCACATAATAACTCCACTCTTTCCTGAAAAGGTTTTAGATGAGTAAATGTGTGAACTTTTTCTCATTGGAATCATTTGTAATTATTTGTACAGTAATAAAAAACAACAATAATATCTTGGCTCAGGGGGTGGGGGTGGGGGTGGGGGGCGCAAATTGAGGGAAACCAGTCATCTCGCCCCCCGGCAAAGTCAGCCCCTGCAAAGTCGCCCCCAGCAAGCTCGCCCCCTCCAGGTACAAACTCGCCCCCTCACAATGTCGCCCCCTACAAAGTCGCCCCCGCCAAAGTCGCCCCCCGACACAGTCGCCCCCTTGGTATTTGCGTGAAAGTTTACGTAAGCGCGGCGGTCCCAGCGTGCAGCGCCCAGAAAAAAGAGCATGCAGTACCAGAATTGTGATGGAGCATGTAGAAGTTAAAGTGTAAAATTAATATTCAGGTGTTTTTAATAATTTTCTACCCGACTGTGATATCCTATATAATTATGTAGGTACATAAAAAACATTACAGTGCAAGATTTATTTATTTATTATGTCTCCCGTAAACTTGTTTATTCGTCTGTTGATAGTTTTTAAAGTACAAGTCATACATCTGTATGAAAATGTTTCTTTAATTTCTTTTTAAGAGTTACAACGGGAAAAATTGGTTGTTTTTCAATTAGTAAAAGTTATTAAGTTATTTACCCTCAACAAAAATGTACAAAAGTCTTTAAGGATTCCCTTTCTTGAATCATATTAAAAACAACAAAAATTTTCCCTTAGAAAATAATTGCAACAATAGCAAAAAAAAATGCATAGGGGGCAACTGTGTCGGGGGCGACTTTGTTAGGGGGCGACTTTGTCGGGGAGCGACTTTGTAGGGGGCGACATTGCGAGGGGGCGAGTCTGTACCTGGAGGGGGCGAGCTTGCAAGGGGGCGACTTTGCAGGGGGCGACTTTGCCAGGGGGCGAGATGACTGGCAATCCAAAATTGAGGATCTAAAACAGTACTTCCCTTGGTGCTTTCGGTGAACCCAGATTCACTGTGTTAATTATTTTTACAGCTTCAGTTGTAAATCACAGCATCGCAAAGAATTACCTTTCTGTTTGTTCAAAGTATTTTTTGTGCACATGGTTTAAAAATGCAAGTCGGAGCATGTTGGAAAGAATTTCTCCATCTTCAGAGCATGGATGTAGATATCCCTGGAGGCCTTCCACTTTTGTATAAATACTAGTCCCAAAGGAATAATCATAATAAGAAGAATTGGTTCTTATGGAGCGCACATATCCTAGTGACTATAAATCAAGGCGCTATAAAACTATTATCCCTGTTCTTCAGGCATACTATCAGACCATTCTTTTTCAACTCCCTGGGGGGCATACAACCCCCCAAGCTGCTTAAATTAGCGCTAAGGGGGGTTAATCCAACACAATACTGTCTCAACCCTCTTAGGTTCCCAATTATACACCTGGATTAAGAGAAGCAATCGTGGCTAAGTGCCTTGCTCAAGGACGCAAGTGTCATGACCGGGATTCGAACCCACACTCCAATGATTCAACCATCAGAACTTGAGTCTGATGCAGTAGACCGCTCGGCCAGGGCAAGCCACAAAGGGAAGAGTCCTACATAGGGCTAGGGTGTAGAAAGGTCAACTGGGTACTACAGCCGAATATAATGGCTGGCGAAGTATTAGGGGGACACTCCAAAATAAAAATGGAGAAACGATTAAACAACTTTTTACAATGATCTTCGATATAAAAGAATATTTATTACATCTGTTTATGATCATTTGATATGTACACACAGGTTATGATTAAATGAACTTTCTTAAAAACAAAAATCAACACAACAACCAACTTAATAACCCTTCCAATGCTCTATAAAGGCAGGGTAAACTTTTGGTAATTGTCAAATACCAGTATCCTCACTTGGTGTATTCCAACAAATGCATAAGATAACAAATCTTTAAAAATTTGGGCCCAATTGATCATTGAGGTTGCAAGAAAATAATGATAGAAAAAAAACACCCTTGTTGCATAGAATTGTGCTTTCAGATGCCTGAGATTCAAATATGTGGGTGAAAAATGACCTCTTTCTCTAAAACTACGTAACTTCAAAGGGGGGTCGTTTCTAACAATGTTTTATAATACCAACTGCCCTCCAGTGCTCTTTACCAAGTAAGTTTTATGGTCATTAACTTTGTGGAGCAATTAGCAAAAGAACACCTTGCCTTTAAACTAACAAAACTTGTGTTATATTATTCTAATTACCTTAACTTTATTTCTGATTTTGTATACATTTAATGTAAACCTTTATGATATATAGACTTTCAATATGGCCAATTAAGTCTCATTAAAGTCCCATTAATTTAATTGATTGTTTTAATTGTTGTAGCCATATATATATTATGTATTAACTATTTATATTTTAAATTATTGTTGAAAACGTGAGCACACAAACAATGAAAACTTAAAGTGTTTAAGAATTTTATCCTCCAAAAATCTGATTTTTTTTTTTTAATAAATGAGCTTTCAGAATAACCAATCGATTTATATTTAACAGTTGCCAATCCTATATATTTTTTTCTTTGAGTTCACTGCACACCGCAGCGAAATTCAAGTTAAATAATGGTCAACCCATACAGCGCCCTCTATCCTTTACTAAAGCCATCTGAAAGTTATACACATTATGTTATGTGGTGTTCATTAGAGACTTGTCACAATTATTATATTTTTACCTTTTATTTATCGGGATGAGATTTGTTGAATGTGGAAATTCCTTGAAAAATGGCTTGCAGGTCTGGGTTCCCACTTATTCTAGACCCAAACCTCCAAGATGTTACAATTCAGGAGGTTTACAGACTCTGTGCATCACCAGAAAATTATACAAACCACAGATTTTGGACACAATCTTGACAATTTCTTTCACCTGGTAAACTGCTTTACCCTTTTTTCAAAAAGGCTCAAGGAGATTTTGAGTTTATCCTGAAATCAGGAAAAATCCTGAGAAATCAGATACCTGATTTATGTTACACCATGCAAAGCTTCAAATCTTACCAAAAAATTACTGATTAAATACGTAGCACTGGTGACATCACATTTTAAACCAATCCAGATTCTGTAGAGCATTCCAGGTTTATATACCTCTTGATTTTTCCTTCTTTAACGAATCTAAGAAATTTAGAAGAGTTGTTTCCATGAAAGTCTTCCACATTTCAATAAAAGAAATGAACAAACAAAACCGTTGAAACTCACAGATGTATACTCAGGTAAGTAACATTTTTAGCTTATCAGCCAATTTTCCTTGTTTAAAAAATACAGTAGTCTTGCTGTGCCTAAACACAAACTGCAGTCGAGTATAATAATGGTATAAAACTAGTTTACAGTGCTCTATTTTGATCGAAGAGTTGATTCTGGTCATTCTTGTTTCGAGTATATGGCTCTTCTCATATCCTTTTCATACTATGACGCGAATTCACAGGAAATAAAAACTCGGAGAAAAAAAATTGAGAAAGTTAAGACCAATCTCCATCCATCCCATTTTTTAACAATATAAATAATATATAAATATAACGTTTCTTATAAAAACACTTGCTGCGGCCTGTAACTTCCCTAAGATAACAAACATTTCTGAGGGTTCTTTCCTCCAGGAAAAAGCTAATTCCCCACAAATTTCACAGGGTTAGCAAATTGGTAACGCAAATAAATAGTTGAAACAAAACTAAAGCCTTTATACAGATTATTGTTTATGGCCCTATGGCAGTGTGATAAAAGTCTTTAAATCCAGCAATATCACCTGAAGTTTTCCTCTCTTACGACTGACTGACCAGGCACAAAGTATTTCTGGGCGGATTTGAGCGTTAGGAGGATAGGCTGATGAAGCTGGTCGTATACATCGATGGGGCTCGGGAAGGGGTTCATATACAGCGTTTTCATTGGGAAGTCAATCTTCGTTGTGAAGTTGTAGAGGCCATCTACGTCGAACCGTCTGGCCGAGGCGATTGGAGGAAGGCGCAGTTCTGAGAAAGACGTAGAGAATATACAAATTGAAAGAGATGAGTTTGATTGATGGAATAACATGGTATTTAAACTTTAAGAGGGCGAGGCCATTTTGCAAAGGGCACTTCCATTGGAGATTCTTAAAGTCTATGGGAAACCTTTGAAGGGGCACCAAGGCCAAGACCAGGGGCAACAGAAGCCGTGTCCTTAGCATAACTCCATGCCTGTAATAATTCCATCGGGGATAACGATTATTATTTTTGTTTTACCCTTTATACACCAATGTGCGATAAAGCATCAGGCACACTCTGTGGCCTAGTAGTTAAAGACATCTGCTCTAGGATGCGAGGGGTCTTACATTTGTAAAACTTCAAAGAAAATGTTTTGTTTGTATTATAAACCCACATCTGTGATACGTCTGTGCGTTGGTAAAAATTAGGATCAGTTGAACCGTTTTACAGAATATCTTCAGTGGAAATTAAAAGTCGGTTATGGAGTCAAAAGTACGTGGTATTGCTATCAAATTTATCTCTCAAAAGAAATTCCTCTTCAAATAACAACTGATAACAATTGGTTTGGACAAACTGATCATCAGACAGACAAAAATAAAACTGTCATGCAGACTAAAGTCGCCTAGCAGAACACTTTATTTTTGGAAGTTGTTACAGGATCTCAAACCTCTAGACCATGTTACATTTGTTTACAGAGTGGTGACCTTGTACATTATAATGCTATTCCTTCCTCAATGGGAAAATTTATATTTTGTGTCATAATTTTCACATAAAAATGTGCCCGCCGGAAGTCCAGGCTCTGTGGCTCTTTTGTAAACATGTGATGTCACAGGTCACATCGTCTATAAGATATGATACAAGTGGAACTTACCAGCTTCTAACGTTGTTTCTCTGTGTGGCCTGCATTGGCTTGTATGAGTCTCACCTAGTCGCACTAGACTTGGTTTACTAGATACAGGAATAGGGGGAAAGGGGAAGGGAAAAGAGAGAGAGAGGTAGATAGAAATTATTCAATGCATACATTATCTTTTGCTCAAAGGCAAAGTTCTGAGAAGTTGTTTTTACTCCATTTCAATCGCCAGGGGAAAAAAAAAACACATTCCTCTGCACATTGAAGAATACATTATACAAAGATACTGAAATAAGCAAAAACATTTAGTAAATGCAAACAATAAGGTGGAATGTAAAATGCCTGAAATTTGAGAAGGAGCGCAAACCTGCAAAAAGAAAGTTAAGAAAGGGCTAGCAGAGTGAAAAAAAGATGAAGAAATCATTACCTTTTCCTGATTCTGAGAATCGAAGGCATGATGGATAAATAGAAAAGGGGTAGATAAAATAAAAATTTGAATTACTAAATTACTAAAATATAACACTTCATTCTTCACATCTAGTTGCTGTTGTATATCTTTGCAGGTTGGAAGAAATAACGGTGACAAATATTGACACAATCAATATTACGTGGAGTGTCATGGCCGAGCAGAGTGGTGCACTGGACTCAAGCTCTGGATTGTCAGAGTGTGGGTTCAGGTCCCGGTCATGAAGGTCCCAGGTCCTAAAGCAAGACACTTAACCCTAATTGCTTTGTCCTTTGGATGGGATGTAAAGCAGTAGGTACCATGAGCTGTGTATAATGAATGTAAAAGAACCCAGTACACTTATTGTTAAACGAAGAGGTTTGCAGCAGTGTTTCTGGCATGATTGATAATACAAAACTAACACTAATCAAAAAGCTGAAATAAAGGAGGACCTATCCACACAGGATAGGTTTTCGGGATACGTTTTAGAAGACCAATGATACAAATGATTCTAAAAGTGGTTTAAATTTATTTTCTTTTGTATATTATATAAGTGGTGGGTAGCCATGTTAGTCAGGTAATTGCAGAAAATAAAATAAAATTGTAGCACGTTAATAAACTAAATAGTACAAAATATCTGCACAAGCTTTCGTAGAAACAACTACTTCATCAGATGCAATGAAGACAATTTATCAGAAACTTTGGTTTGTAGAGGAAACTTTCCCTTAAAAATAATTCTTTTTTAAAGGAATTAACTAGAGGTGCATCCAACCCACATTAAGAAGTCTATGTCACACTATTTTTTGTGTCAAAGACATTTTCTGAGAGAGCATATTTGTGAAGGACCAACATTGTCCATATAGGCAGTTTAGAATGTCCATAAAACTTTAGGTGAACATTTGGCATTCTTTGTTCCGCATCTTGTTGACTAATCGTTCAAATACCTTTCTGGCGTGCGTCGTTTCTTCTTCATCCTTTGAGCAAGCAATGAATTAATTTGAAGAGAAAATAAAACCCGAGTAAATTAGTATCAAATTGTGGATATAAAAAAGTGATAAATATTTACACCTAAATAATGTGTCAATGATGAGAGTGATGAATTGTAGTGAAAAAACTGTAAAAATTTGAAGACTTAAATTATTTCAGACAAGCAGTCCACTAAAAAAACAAAAACATTGTTGATCATCAAGAATAGCCTAAAATCATGAGCCTTCAAAATAGTATTAAAAAACCAAAAAAATGTATCACAATGTAACAGCAAAGTATATCCCTAATAAAAGCATAATTTGTCTTGATTTTGAATTAATGTCTGTCAAAATGAATCAATAATTTTGCAAATATTTTTTTTGAAAGCTTCAGAGAAAGACTTCCTCACATGTTTTCTTTAAAAGGTAGCTTGAACAGTAGACTCAGGTCTGATTGCAATTCTCTTGAAGCAGTTTAAATAATATCTTACGTTAAAAAAAACTATACCTAATGTCAAGAAAATTATATAAATTAAAAATGTAAAAATAAATATAATAAAATACTAATGAAAACAGTTATTATCCAGTGAAACTGACCGAGGTGCACCTGAACAAAGATATTGACAAAATAGGGAGACCACCAACATTAGGGCTAGATAGCTCAGTTGGTGGAGTGCCAGCACATTAATTTGCAGGTCGCTAAAGTAAATTTTTCTTAGTTCAACCCCAAAATTTAAATACATAACATGTACAATAGATACCTCTGAAGTTCATCCCAAAGCTCGCTGAATGAGTAAAGAATGAAAAAGAAAGTGAATAATTAAAAAGTGAAGTCTGTCACACAAATGCAGAATTACTTTTTTGCAGTTGGCTGGCAATAAAAGAAAGTTGCAGCAATTTGAGAGCAGCCTCACTCATCTAAAAAGCCTCGGACAAGGCTATCCAGTCATGTATTAATATCAAACTTGATTTTAACAGAACAAGACGGAAGTCCAGAGAGACCGATTTCCAGTAGATCAACTCCTTGCATCAAGAATTTCAGCTTAAGAATTTAAACAGCGCTCTCCCTTTTGCATCTTGCAATCAGGGAGATTTTGTACAACAATCACGGAGATACTTAGAATTCCATTCAACATAACAGGAACAAAATGTCCATAATCAGGGAGATTTTTCAGATTTGATAATCAGAACATGGAAAGATTGGTCTATTTTCAGGGAACTTTCTGCAGAATCAGGGAGGGTTGGCAGCTCTGTTCTCTCCAAGTGGTCCAGGTGGATAGTCAGTGTTGAAAAGCATCTCTATTTTAATATGAAATATGGACAAGTGAAATAACAAGCTAAACTGGAAAAGTTATACGTAAACCCTGTTAATAACAAAAAAATTGAAATACCTGGGTGTTTTGTGCTCTCCGGAAAGGCTTTTGAAAAAAAATTGGAAAGATCTCTTCATTATTCATCTTGGGGAATGTTACCTCCTATATCAAAATCAGATTTTGAACTTACAAAAAAGAGGACAGACTGGTGCTGTTTGTAGAAAAAATCGATATTTTATCAAAAGGCAATTTCGTGAACAGGTCCGAAGACAAATAGAAAAAGATGAGTACACAATCAGCGAAGCGATGCACACAAACACGAACCAACAGAGTTTTAGAAATTGCAAAGCTGTTGAAGGAAAAAGAAAATGTTTGGTCTATACCTGAACTTGGAATCAAGGAAAATACTGCAAAGAACGGGGAGGAAAAATATTAAATTGTAAGTTTCAAATTCTTGCGAAAGTATGAAACAAATAAAGTTAAACTTGTCTACCCAAAAAACGATCACTTTAGGTTTTTTAAACTAGAAGATAATTTGAAAAGTAGAAGGTACTCAACAAGTTTGCGTAAGTAAAACTAGGATGCCAGTTACCGTTATTGCTACTGATTTTTTAAGTTCTCATAATCCCAGTAATTTGATTGCATCTTTTAATTGTTCATAATATTTCTGTAGTGTTGTGATTGAGGTGCAAAACTCAAAGAAAACAAACTATTCGGTCTAAAAAAGGTCGAACAAATGTGAGGGTGACACCAACTTGTCGCCCTGATGTTTTACATCTCCCTAATGCAGACACAATAAAAGTGTTGCCCAAGTGTAGCATTGAGGTGAACTACTAAGACGGTCACATTCATCTTTAGTCAAAGCACACATTGTCATGAATCACATATCTCTCATTTTTTTAAACATTGTTGTGAATTTGGCGTTTCAAAATTGTTTGCGCTTCATTGTGAATTTGACGTTTCAAAATAAAATAAAAGCATTCAAACAAAAATTCATCGTCAATGAATCTTACTTTTTCTAGAGAGCACCATGAATCATAGTTGTCTTAAATTTTTGTTTAAAAAAATGTAAGCAGAGAACGATTTTGCTTTTTAAACTGAACATTTTCTGAGCACACTGCTAATACTGAACTAATACTGAGTAACAAATAATGATTTTGAGTAGCAACTGACACATTTTGTGTTGCATTTTGCTATGCCAGGTTCAGTGGTCAAAATAAAAGCATAAAATTATTTTTGCTCATCACCTGCTGTCTAGATCTCCCTCGTCCGAACTTCCTCTGTGGAAAATAAACTCAGTTTATTAGATTATATTGGGTGGGGGGGGGGAGTAAAACATTCACAAGTTTCTCAATAGTTATATTTACCCTTAAGACTCGTTCTATTTCTATGATACGATCACATTGATCAAGAACTGCAATGCAACATTAGGTTATTTCACTCCAAAAATGTAATTAGTATGATGATGTGGCGATGGTGATGCAATCAACAATGGCAACAAATGTGCTGTACAGATGAACTCTTAACCATTGCAGTTGTGTACCACAGCGGACGCCGGTAAACCACTGGAAGGAGTGTGCTGCAAAGACAGCCACAGTCATCCATCTGGGTCCAAATTCATGGCTCCGCTTTGCATGGAATTCTGCGCTTATGGAGCCTTGTAAAAACACACAATTCTATGGGCTGTAAGCGCAGAATTCTGCAGAGCCATGAAATCGGGTCCTGGGTCCAATTTCATAGAGCTGCTAAAGCAGAAAGAATTGCTTAACAATTTTCGGCTAAGCAGAAATAAGCAGGATACCAGTCGCAAATTGTACATGCGGCATGGCAGTTTGGCTGGTAACCTAATTCTGGTAAGCATAATTTGGTTGTGCTTAGCTACTTTTTGTGCTTAAGCAGCTCTATGAAATTGGGTCCTGGTCTAATGGGAACTAAAAGCATGTTTTTTGTACAGATCCAAGCAATAGTCATGTGCTGCTGTTTACTGGGTAGGCATTACTCCATACACTGCGCCCAGTGTTAAGTATTTCACACACCACAGGAATCTTTGATCAAAGTTTTTTGGCACAACTATATGAAGCGCCAGCGTGACACAAATTAAAGCCAGCATGCTACGTCTACATGAAGCATAAATGCATCCCAGTAATGGTGGGAAAACACTAGTACAGAGCATCATCAAAATGACCTAAAATGAATTGGGGGCCTTTTCCAAACCTCATCTCAAGCTCTGTCTCAGGCTCCAGGTTCTGTTTGATGTTGGAAACACTGTGCAAAATGTGCACTGCTGCAAAAATTGATGACGGAGCCCAAGCCCAGAGCCGGAGCCCAAGCAGAGGTTTGGAAAAGGCCCCAAATTTATCTTATTGATGATATGTCAAGCAAAAAACATGTTAGTGAGAAACGCTCAATATCAAATTTATGATGCATCATTAGATTTGGTACTAATTATCTGGTTTTTAATGAGAAGCAAAGAAAAGATCATCTTGCTGCCAAGCATTTTTGCACTTTTAAATTTATAATAAAAATAAAAAGTGCTTTTAGGAGAAAATTTTCTCATATCTGGCAGTTTTCCAGCCGCAAATATTTCTCATTGCCAAGTTCAAGTAAGCTTTCATATTAGAAAATGCTCTTTTGTTTCTAATCATGACCAATTATGTATCATACCTTTTTACAAATATTTATATGAACTGTTTGATTATTTAATGTATTAAACTGTTATGTTCACAGCATTTGTAAACAGCGTTAAGTATTCTTTGCGGAAAAACTGAACAAATGTGACACAGCTCTCTCGTCTAAAAAGTCTGAAACAAACATGGTTAAAAAATTACAAAGCATGAGGTTAGATGTGATGATTATGGACCACTCGCTGAAATACCTTCCGACCAAGGACTGTCCTGATCCACTAAGGATGGCAGTAATTCAAGGGAAATTGGAAGTCAGAAATAACCGATAGTCAATAATCAATTGCTAATATATCAATCAAAAGCAAATAGACAGCATTGACCAAGAATAAAGGTGTTTGCCCTGCAGGAAATGTCCTACTCTACACCCAAGGAAGGTATTGATCCACTAATGATGGCAGTAGTTCAAGTGAAATTGGAATTCTGTAACTGATAGCCAATAACCAATAGTCAATAATCAATAGCCAATAATCGATATCGATCAGGAATGAAGATGTTTGCCCCTACAGGAATTTCCCTACTGTAAACATAATGCAGAACTATTCTACATGTACATAGCAAGATTATTTGTTGCCAAGTTTACAGCCAAACCTTGATCTACCCTTCCTTAATACAAACAACCAATATGGTATTTGTGGCGAATGTGTGCTTTTAGGAACACACTTGGGCACTGGTTTTCCAAATCCATTCAGTTTGGGCGAGTTTTGGGCGAGGTTTAAGTTCTAACTACGACAGCACATCTTCCAAGTGACATCATAAAAACTACCTCCGCCATTATGCCATTATGTACAAAATGTATTCAATTTTCTGTCAATTTTTTAAAGCTTTCAATTAGCAGCCAACTAACAGCGCTAAAGCTTCTCTTCACCTAGGAGTAAATGGGTGCCTTTACAACATGTTCAAACTATCAGAACTTTTGGCTAGTAGAGAACATTACTATTGCTTCCCTTCACCCAGGAGTGAGTGGGTACCTTTGTGGATATGATTGATTTCCATATTCTAAAAGAACTATCCTCCTGACCAACAAGTGCTTGATCTAGTCACTAGCCCAGACACCCTGGGCCCAGACACCCTGGGCCCAGACACCCTGGCCCAGACACCCTGGGCCCAGACACCCTGGGCCCAGACACCCTGGGCCCAGACACCCTGGGCCCAGACACCCTGGGCCCAGACACCTGGGCCCAGACACCCTGGGCCCAGACACCCTGGGCCCAGACACCCTGGGCCCAGACACCCTGGGCCCAGACACCCTGGGGCTGTTAAGAAGAAGCCCTTGGGGCTGTTAAGAGAAAGCCCTTTGGCTACTGGGGGAAGCCCTGGGGCTGTTAGGGGGTTAAATAAAGGCCCACCTTCTGATTTTTGGGAGGACCAGCACCGTGTTCTTCTTGTCTTCAGGTTCCTCCTTGCTGGCCTGTTCCCTAGCAGCAGCCAGCCGCATCTTCTCCATGTACTTCTCCAACTCCATCTCCACGAAGTAATTAATGGCCTCCATCGGGACTGCATTCTCAACCGTGCTTGGATCGGGAGGCATGTCAAAGGTCACTGACAAGACAAGATTGGGGGAAATGCTCACAGTTACAAGAAAATTTACTTTCGTCAGTCCCCCTAGCTCTGGATTTGTTTCAGTTGTCGAGGGGAGAAAATAACTCATAACTAAAGTCAGTTTGATGACCTCACTTTGACTGCTAGGTAGTGGACACGATAAGAATATCTGAGAAAGAACTCTGCTGGGGTCGAAACGCGAGACCACATCCACTTTGTTGCATTTATACCATATTTCATTTCGGTTGGTGAGCAGTTTGCAACAGCTATTTCTTTTCTTAATTTTTTCCCTTACTGTCTGACAATGGGATGGTCCAATGATTGGTCAGTGTATATGAATGGGTATACATGGAGCCCAAATGGGTATACATGGAGCCCAAATGGGTATACATGGAGCCCATGTACCTGTTAGCTGCTGGTTCTGGAAGAAGCTTTCTACCACCGGTGAATTCTCTCTACCTTGGGAGAAATTGGATCGAGTGTCAGACTTGGACGATGTGGGCTTGGAGTCGTCAGCCTGAGTAGGGGTGGGGGAGTTGTGTTGGGGAGAAAAACAATTTCAAATTAAGAAAGGAAGTCATACTTTTCACACTTAATCTTTATAAGTAAATAAGAAATAATCTTCTTGTTATCGGTCTATCCAAAATAATTTATAAAAAAATATCAAAACAATTTGTAATACAATTCATCAAAAAGAAAAAAAAAACAATAAAATAAATACAAATCCTAAAAAACTTTCATAACAAAAATCACCTGTCTGAGACAAACGAAAAAAAATAGCAGCTTTGACATCATAGTTGGGTTTTTGGTAGTTATATAATAAATGTTCCAACGCAAACAGAAACATTTTGTAAAAAGTCACTCAAAAAAGCAAGTGTTTCACTCCCGTACCTGTTCGCTCTTGGTTTTCAGAATTCCTTTTCCCTTGCTCGGAGACTCAGATGGAGGAGTTCCTCTCGACGTCTGACGCCGCTGGATGTTGCCGGCCACTTTGCCTTTCTTCAATTGCTCAATCGTCTTCCTGAGATGACTCTAAGAGAGTCAAGAAGGGCAACGAAGAATAAAAAGACAGGTTTAGAACCAAAACGTAACTTCTTCGCGTCCGGTCTTTCTCTTTATCAAGTAATGAACCTCAAGGGAAACCGACAGGGTAAATTTTACATAGTTTGGGGTTTAACAAAGAAAAATTGACTAGAGTGGGATTTGAATCAACGACCTCCGGGTTAACGTGCTGGTGCTAACTGAGCTATCTAGCCCTATGTTGGCGGTCTCCCTATTTTGTCAAAACCTTTATTTGGGGGTGCCAGTCAGAGGCCATAAAACCATTAACTGCTGTGTAGCCAGGGATCACACCCAAGTTTACGATACAACCTGGGAAGTGGCAGCCAGGGGATCCCCTTAAAGACACTGGACACCTTTGGTAATTGTCAAAGACCAGTCTTCTCACTTGGTGTATCTCAACATATGCACAAAATAACAAACCTGTGAAAATTTGAACTCAATTGGTCGTCGAAGTTGCGAGATAATAATGGAAGAAAAAACACCCTTGTCACATGAAGTTGTGTGCTTTCAGATGCTTGATTTTGATCAATTCAAATATTTTACTGAGAAATTACTTCTTTCTCAAAAACTACGTTACTTCAGAGGGAGCAGTTTCTCACAATGTTTTATACTATCAACAGCTCTCCATTGCTCGTTACCAAGTAAGTTTTTATGCTAACAATTATTTTGAGTAATTACCAAAAGTGTCCAGTGCCTTTAAGGGGATACAACTTTTTTATTTCAAATATCTAATAATAAACCACAAGGGAAACTACATTTCTTGACGGTCGGTTTGCCCATTTTACCTTGAAGAGTGCCAGCCACTTTTCAAGCCATCGTCTGGCCATGGCGTTCAGTTCCTTCTTTCTGTTCTCCTCATCCACGTTCCATATGTCCCATCCATCCAGCTCCTTGAAGAAGTAGTTATGGATGTCTTGCAGGCCAAGCGTCATGAAGATGTCATGTACCAACTCTCTGTACAACACAAGAGGTACATCATCGTTTTCATGTAGAAGAACATTTGCAAGAACACACTTGACTCATTGAGAGACTTTTGAACACTAGATGGCAGCAGACATACAAGGTAAATTGCCATCGTTTAAGCATGCGCACATTGCCAAGAACAATGGATTTACCTGGTAAGTCTGCTGCCACCTAGCATCCCAAAAGTCCCTCATTCAATAAGCTATTTACAAGTTAGATTTGACAGATGTCTGGTACAATGCCTTGTTTGGTCACAAGAGAATGCTAAGTTTGAATTCCTCAGACTACATCCAATAGCATTGCAATAGCACATACGGTTCGGGTCAAGCTTTTGCGTAGTTGCATAGTTACATCATTCCAATAGTTAAATTAGCCCAGCCATAAAAACGAAGATCTCCAAAGAATCAATTTCAGGATAAAAAATTTAAAAAGGTAACCAACCTGACTTCTTTATCGCCATCCAGGAACTGAACGATGAGTTCCACGATCATTTCAGTCTCAGGGTTGCTCATGGCTTGAAGAGCTCTCAGCGACATTAATATAAAGCTCTGTCAAAATAATCAAATATCAAAAAGTACATCTCTATCTAAAATTAAAACTTCTTAATTTTTTAAAAACATAATTTACTTGGTATATCCTACTCGGTACATTGTACTGACTTAGTCAGGTTTTCAAAGTTAAAACCTTTCCCAAAGAGTCCAACAACAAAAATGAAAAAAGAAAGAAAAGGGATTTGATCTTGTAAAAATAATTTGGTTTATTTTTCGAGGTAGAAGCCCATCTGGTTTAGTGGAGATTTTTTTTTGTTTTAGAATTCAAGACCTTCGATCGGCAGTCCACTAACCTTTTCATCCTCATCCTGACACGTTGGGGGGTTGCTCTTGTTGAGGACCCCATCAGCGTGTCTACCACCACCTTGGTGTTGGCTAGCGAGTCTTGCTGGTGTAGCATGATGATGGCCTCTAGGATGGGCATCTTCATGGCATAGTCTGCTATCTTGAGGAGGCGGAGGAGCATGGCCACGAAAGCTGTTGCTGTCCACGGTTTGGGAAACGTCTGAAAGCATAAGGATGTTTGAATCATGAACATGTCATTTACCCTTTCCTTACCATAGGTGAAGCAACTGCACTCATACACCCTGTTCCTTACCATAGGCGACTTTAGTCGACTGCACTCATACACCTTCTTCCTTACCATAGGCGACCTACAGAGCCCCATTGGTTGTGTTACACAGAACACACCGAGGAAACACAGACCAAGAACTTGGACTTTTATTGAACAATCTCAATGATTTTCTAATTATATGAGAGAAAATTAAATAAGTAAGACATCTTTCTTTACTTATTTTGCTGTAAGGTGATAATGAGAGCTTCTGCTGTGTAAGAATGTGTGCTTCATGCTCAAGTGGTCAAACAATGCGGTCACCAGTGGTGGTTTATGGCAAAAGAATTTGGTAATGAGAGGGTTGAAAGAACCTTTTTTCTTCAAGCATTAAAGGATCATTACAGAATTGGTTTATGCTAACAAAACAGTTGCTGGCAGTGTAAGCACTTTATGTAATCCACCATATACATAAACTGACAAACCTGTAGAAGTTTGAGATCGATCGGCCATCTGGGTCACAAGAAAATAGTGAAAAACCTATTACACATTTGCATGAAATCATATAGATTCAACAAAAGAATAAAACGCCCACTGAGCGATAAACTCCAATCGGAAAATTAGTTTATTCATTTCTCTTCAAATATGGCATTTCAGACAGAAATATTTGAAGGGATGTTTTCTACTATCATCATCATTAGACCGTGTAAGTTTGATGTAAATCTGTGATCAAAAGTATATTTTACAAGTTTTTTTCTTACCAATTCTGTAATGTTCCTTTAAAGGACAGACAAGAACACTGAGCACGAAACTTGTTTACAAGGCTCAGAAGATGTAAATTTTACTAAGATTCTTACCTTATTTGAAGTGTTAGGGAAGTACTCCTCAAACCAGGCTGCTCCTTTGAATTGAGAGATGAATGACGGCAAGGGCGTAGGTGGCCTAGGCGGGGAAGGGGTAGGGGGAGGCGGCGGACTGGGTGTGACAAGCTTGGGCGTGACCTCCCTCACGACTGGCTTGGGTAGCTTCTGCACCTTGGGCCTCGAAGGGGGCTTAGGTGTTTCCTTGGGGGTCTCCGGTTTGGGCTCGGGGGTGGGCGTACGGGGCGGGGTGGGCGTGGGCTCGGGTCGTCAACGTCTAAGGTGGTGGGGGCAATGTCGATGTTGAACTTATCAAGGAGGGACGCCTTGGGGGTTTCCACATCCTCCAGGTCGGGGGTAAGCGACAGTGTCCTCTCCTTCTCCTGGATAATTGAAAAGACAAAGAGCAAAATTGCTCAAACACTGGGCAATATTGCTAACACGTTCTGAAACGGCACAACATGTCCACGGCAATAGATTCTCAACCACTCAAGGTGGGATCTGCTCACTGAAACTCTGCGTTTATCTTCCTTTATTTTTTTGGTGACAGCCCAACCTTTCCCTTCTCTCTTAGTGCTGTCCTTCCCCGTCTATAAGTATCCCCTTTAAAATAATCACTGCACTCACTTAAAGAAAGACTTATTTTTCAAACACTGCAAATCAAAATTAAAAAAAATAAAAAGGAAAGTACATCATCGATTTTTTGACAATGCATCCTGTTTTAAATACACACACCATAAAAAACAACCTGTAAATATTATACTAAAATTGGTGATAGTTTTATATTAGCACGCCCTCACTTGTCAGTGAGTTGCCAATCTAGTGAGGTGCTGATTGCCAAACCCAACTTGAAGACTCCGCTACAGGTTTGTGCAACTTGGCAGTTGGAGCTCATCCACCGATTTGAGATTTCTGTATTTTATATAAATCATGAATAATAGACCCTTCCCACGTCCGTTGCACTAACACTACTGGTTGGAATTTAACTATGCATCACACAGGGTATGTCTTCTAGCAGAGTAATCAAGTCGGATTTTCAATGGTGGAATCGACCGAACATTAATACGCTATTGTATTAAAGCTGCATTGTCACGCTGACTTGTGACGGATAAGTTTAACGAGGACATTTAAACAATAAGTTGGCTCTCTAATGGGTTACAGCATTGGAACACACAATAATTAAAAATACAAAATTACCGGCGTTGGTCCGACTGACGGTATGGGCAACTCCTGTAGGCATGATAGGAAGGGAGGGGGGTGGGGGAAGGGGAGGGAGGTATTAAAAAGCAGATGTTAAAAGAGTTAGCAAAACACACAGCCTTGGACGGTACAATCTGGCCTTTTTCTTCATGAAGAACATTTCAGGGTTAATGAACACAAACATTAACGGACATTAAAAATTGATTTTGTTTTTTTGTGATTTGATGTTTTAAAATATGTTGTTGATATTGATAACTTTCAACATATCGAATCATGGCGTTCATTTTGAGCATCACATATATTTGTTGTGGTCAGTGTAAGTATGCAGTAACTGTGGGATTACCCATATCGTTGGTATAAAGCAAAAATATTGCTACACAGATATGTATTTGCCGAGCGCAACACGGCGGAGAACCAGTCAAGAGGGTATTGTCAAACATATGGCATTTTAGCTGGTAGCCAGCCTCGTGTCTGTGATGTCTCTTTAGAAGATACTTACGTTTATTAAGGGTTTTTCAAATTCATGAGATCGGGGGCGGTATTGATGTTTATATGTGGCAGATTTTAGAAACTGAAACCTGATTCGTATGATCAATTTGGTTGAGTGAAGAGTGACTGCCGTATTGATGTTTATATGTGGCAGATTTTAGAAACTGAACCTGATTGTATGATCAATTTGGTTGAGTGAAGAGTGACTGCCTTTTCGCTCATTTTTGAAATCAAGTTTAAGTAAAAGAGGGTTTACCGACTGTTTAAGTAGATTAATTTGATAGAAAAGTGTTCTTTAAAAGTTGTACTTAACTTGTGTTACTTCAAGGAAAGATTGAACAATTGTTTCCTTGTTTTTTTTGGTTTTTTTCCATGGGGGGGGGGTCTGATAGGATAAGTTTTAACTTTGATTAAACTAAAAGGAATAAGGTTAATATTAGTAGGCAGTTAACGGTGCAGGTGGAAAAAGCAAAAGCAAATCATCCACTTTTTGGGCAATACTGTGCAAAATGAAAAACAGATTTAAAAACCACTCGCAAAAAACTGACAATAAAAAAATAAAATAAAATAAAACAATTCAAAGGAATGAAATCATTTGAACGTGGGTGCAGGTAAAACAAAGCATTTGTGAAAAAGTAAACACCAACAAGTCACTGTAATGTACAATCGTGTGCCACTGGTTATAAAAAAGTAAATAATATAAAATAAATACATGTCGTTTTGGATTGAAAATATATAAATACAAAGAAATAAAAAATAAAAACAAAATGTTTAAATCAACTCCAGAAAATCTGGTTACATTTATTAATTGGTGAGAAACTTTTTTTTTGAAAAGGTGCAAAAACAAGAGTGTCTAAAAATCATGCCTGGTTATTAGGTGTTGAATCTGCTATGGATCAAGCAGCATGCATCAAACCAAACAAATCAAAACAGCATTTTCCGATAAAACTCTGATAAGAGTAATTATACCTCTTCCTCGTCACTCCAAACAATGACCCGCTGTAAGGGTTCAAAGGTTAAAGTTCACATTAGAAAAACAAACATGGAGTATCATTAAGGGTTTGTTTGGTTCAAGTTTGCCTTGAATTTTTTTTTTTTTAACAGGGCAACAAAAATAATGTATCTTATAAAAAAAATTCAAATGAGCAAACCATCAGTTAGGTCATCATAATCTTGGTTCATCTGATTAATCGTGTTGAGTTTGGAAGTCATGATAATATAATAATAATAATAGTGGCTTCTTATAATAGCGCTCATATCTGTCACCCAGTGACGCTCAAGGCGCTTCAACATTAAGTATTTTCCTGCAAGGTATTGTGGAGCTACGTTTTGAAGTATTAGACCTATTCCTTTACATAGCACCATGTAATGGTTTACAAGGTGCTGTGGCGCAATATGCTGCCAATCAAACCAGGAACACCGGGCGAACCCCTTCTCTTTTTGATAAGTGCACTGGGTTCTTTTACGTGCATTACACAACACACGGGATAGGGGATACAATGTTTTTGCAGAAAGGTTTCGTGTGGGATACGACATTGTTGCACAATCGAGATATGACATTGTTGCACAATCGAGATTGACATTGTTGCACAATCGAGATATGACATTGTTGACAATCGAGATATGACATTGTTGCACAATCGAGATATGACATTGTTGCAAATGAGATATGACATTGTTGCACAATCGAGATATGACATTGTTGCAAAATCGAGATATGACATTGTTGCACAATCGAGATATGACTTGTTGCACATCGAGATTGACATTGTTGCACAATCGAGATATGACATTGTTGCAATCGAGATATACATTGTTGCAAATCGAGATATGACATTGTTGCAAAATCGAGATATGACATTGTTGCACAATCGAGATATGACATTGTTGCACAATCGAGATATGACTTGTTGCACAATCGAGATATGACATTGTTGCACAATCGAGATATGACATTGTTGCACAATCGAGATATGACATTGTTGCACAATCGAGATATGACATGTTTCATGATGGACGGTATGAGAAAAGTCTGACAATTTGTTTAAATAAAAACAAACAAATGTGTTCACCTCTGGGCTGTCCATGGACTTCGGCTGCAGTGGCATGTGCGAGAAATTAATTTTGCAGGTGCAGAGGAGAAGAAAAAGAGAGGATTACTTGGAGGGAATTAATCAACCATTGGCAAAGCCACCCCCTTGTGTTACTTATTAGCCACCATCTTGGTCATGTTCCCAGTGTGCATTGAAGTTAATCAATACAGATTCCCACAGAACCAAAAAGGGGCCAGACTATTTTTTCATTCAAGCCTCGATTTGGTTGCGTGATTTGAATGGGAAATAAACAAGATGGCTGCACTGTGGTAAAGGTCTCTACCTGCAATGGAGACAAATGTGTGTTATTCATCCAAAGATTCACCTGCAATATTTGAAAACCCTGAAGGCCAGCTCAAACTCACTGCTTGGTCATTAATTCTTTGGAGCTTATCTGTTGCGGTAAGTCTTAGTCAAGTCTCAAGTCATTTAGGTCAAGTCTCAAGTACTTTAAGTAATGCATTCAATCAAATCTAAAGTCCTTCAGGTCAAACATCAAGTCAAGTGTCAGGTCCTTTAGTTCAAGCCTCACCTCAAGTCCCAAATCTCTTAGGTCATGCCTCAAGTCAAGTTTCAAGTCCTTTAGGTCAAGCCTTAAGTCAAGTCTCAAGAACTTTAGGTCAAGCATCAAGTCAAGCCTCAAGTCCTTTAGGTCAAGCCTCAAGTCCTTTAGGTCAAGCCTCAAGTCCTTCAGGTTAAGCCTCAAGTCAAGCCTCAAGTCCTTCAGGTCAAGCCTCAAGTCAAGTTTCAAGTACTTTAGGTCAAGCCTCAAGTCAAGTCTCAAGTACTTTAGGTCAAGCCTCAAGTCAAGTCTCAAGTACTTTAGGTCAAGCCTCAAGTCAAGTCTCAAATCCTTTAGGTAAAGCCTCAAGTCCTTCAGGTTAAGCCTCAAGTCCTTCAGGTTAAGCCTCAAGTCAAGTCTCAAATCCTTTAGGTCAAGCCTCAAGTCCTTCAGGTTAAGCCTCAAGTCCTTTAGGTAAAGCCTCAAGTCCTTCAGGTTAAGCCTCAAGTCCTTCAGGTTAAGCCTCAAGTCCTTCAGGTTAAGCCTCAAGTCAAGTTTCAAGTCCTTTAAGGTCAAGCCTTTAGTCAAGCCTCAAGTCCTTCAGTTAAGCCTCAAGTCAAGTCCAAATCCTTTAGGTCAAGCCTCAAGTCCTTCAGGTTAAGCCTCAAGTCCTTTAGGTAAAGCCTCAAGTCCTTCAGGTTAAGCCTCAAGTCCTTCAGGTTAAGCCTCAAGTCAAGTTTCAAGTCCTTTAAGGTCAAGCCTTTAGTCAAGTCTCAAGTCCTTGTGTTCCTGGGGACAATTCTCAAGTTGAGTCTCAAGTCTGGGGCAAGTCTAAAACTCAAGTCTCAAGTCCTTCAGGGCAAGTTTCAAAATAAATCCCAAGTCTTTTACAATGACACTCCTGGAACCAAATTGTCACCATAAAATATTGACCGGCCTTTACTTTACCGTTATGTTAGTACAATTTGTAGGGCATTGTTATGAGGCAAAGTTTGCAAACTGTACCTCCCAAAAATAAATTAGACAAAATACTGATGGATGAGGATTTTGTAAGAGTTCTCAGTGTAACACTAGAGGTACACATAAAGTTTGTCAGTGTGATTCCCAAAATTTTAGTACATTCAGGTGAAGTGAGTACGACCTACAGATGCGAGTACAGAAACAAAATATTTGCTACAAAAAGGCCTGTACTTTATTGTGCTAAAATGTGTCCCCCAGGAACTGACAGAAAGCAAATTTTGGTTTAGAAATTACAAAGTGCATTTAAGCCAATGTTGTGCAAATGTTCAAGTTTTGAGATAATAAGGTTGTTGGTAGGATTTACAGTAACACCATAGAAACTAGTTTTGCTGTACAGGCCTGAGTCCTTCACAATCCAGCAATTTGTGTATTTGAATGGGTCTTGCATGGTTAAGGTTAAACTATAATAATAATAAGAGCATACAAGAAGTGGCTTTTTTGTCTACTGACCCGTCTTCTTTTGGTAATCTGAGCTAGCTGATCGGCACTCAAGGAGGGCGGCTTGTACTGCTCCTTCATCTTCTGCGTCTCCTCTGCTGGCCACAGCAACCGGATCAAGACGGAGTTGGGGATAAACCCAGACGGATTGATGGGAAGCGCCGGCCGTGTCGGCTTCTGCTTCGGTGGGACCTCCACTCGCTCGACCGTCTCCCGGATGCCGTCCTCATAATCTTCCTCCTTCAGCTGCGTCTCGAAGATTCTGGGCACCTCTGGGGGTTTTGGTCTGCGGACGGTAGAGGGATGGGGGAAGAATCCGGACGGTTCTCGATCGGGTCGCCAGTCAGCTTCGGATTCCTCATCTCCATCTCCCGCATCGGGATTGAAGTCATCCTCATCCGGAATCTTGGGATGATCTGTGTCAAGGTGGACGATGTTCCAGTACTGTTGGAAGGCTTGTTTCTTGATCTTGGTGGCAGAGACTGCGGCCTTCTTGGGTTTCTGGTCAAAGTTGCCATCACGGAGCATTCGCAGCTCTTCCTCTCTTGAATCCAATAATGTAAATGCCTACGGAAAAATAGATGTTCTTAAAAATCAGAGAAAAATACAATTTGGGAATTAGGGTGTCTTAGTGGCTTCTTGACCTGTGTTTTACCTCAGCTCAGAACCACAGATTCATACCAATTATTATCAACCAAATAGTAGCAATTGAATCTTCATAACCGATTACTACCAATTGAACTCCTATCAACCAAGTATTACCAACATTCAACACATAAACATTTATAATAAATTACAATTGTTGGTTCTTTTTGACAGCAAGGTCCCCCTTTTTCAGAAGTAAAGACTTCTAATATTTACAGTGATGGGAAGTGGAAGGGGGGTGGTAGTGTGATAGTGTTTTCAAGACGTGACTTACAGCTTCTTTAAGTTTCTTCTCTCTAGTTAGTTCCTCAGTCTCCTCCTCAGTAAGTACATCCACAAAATTATCAAATCTGTAGACAGGACAAAATCAAAACATTTAAGGCTTGATTTCATAGAGTTGTTCAGTAGAAAAGATTGCTGGTAGAATTTCTCTGCATAACCTGTGGTGCAGCTCATGCCATTGTAAAAAAAAAAATGTGTTTATGTGGGTCAGTAATCCATTTTTACATTTCAGAGGCAAATTAACAGTGCCACTTTTCATAGAACTGCTTACCATCAATATTCTGCGCTTACAGCATCCTTTAAAACGTGTGATGCTATGGGTGTAAGCGCGGAATTCCCCAGTAAGCACTAGCATGAATTTGGGCCCTGGACGGTTGGTACTATACTTTCATTTCAGAAAGATTTTTTGTAATAAAACATTTTGGTTCAAGACTAACAGTTAAAGACTAACTAACACAGCACCCTGTAAAATCAGGAGTTATGAAGTAGGGATTTTTTAGTGATACAAGTTTTAACAACAATTTTCATATGATATGCATAATCTTAACACATATGGAGAACAAATTGCTTAACTCGGAGCTAGTCACACGCAATTCACATCACATGGTATTTGGGTTGGTGACCCATATCTTGCTAAGCAAGATTATTCTGAGATAGAGCCAACTTTTAATGACTCACTTGTAGTTGGATGAGTGAGCGGCCTGGAGCCTCTTGTTACTCATGGGTGATAACGCTCGCACTTTGTCAACGTCGATGGGTATCAGCGCCTCGGTTGGTACCTCGGGAAACACCATGGATACCATCTTCCTCAGGTACAATCTTGGCATAACTGTAAAGGAAAGATGCACTTTATTATTAATAATAATAATAATAATAATAATAATAATAATAATAATAATAATAATAATAATGGCGGCGAGACAAGGAACACTGCTTCAGATCGGCTCTCGATTCTATAGAAGATAAATATTGTTTCCTGCTGTTTGTTATACATCAAAAGTTAACTCCTTGTTGGTACTACTTGGTAGACACCGCAGGGCAAGTTTGATGACAACTAGTTACCATCTTGTTGCTATTTTTGGTGGAAAAGTGTTGGATTTTTCTGTATTCAGAAAACTTTCTTCAACGTAGACCGCACAGTGTACATTGAGTCAGTGAACGGACGCGCGTATCAACTGCGTCCTTTGGAACATCTTGATTACAACCAGTGTTTAGTGGTCTCCGTAGGGTTGGATATTCTACAGCGTTGCTGTATGTAGTTCTCCCTAAAACTACAAACTTTCTCACAATTGTGTGATGTTTATAATGAGTGCTATGGAGCATCAAGTCAACGGTGAAAGAGTGACAAACTCCCAGAGAGGAAGTCCTTCACCCGATCTGGTTGGTATGCCTGAGCAGGTACTACCAGATCGTGTCCAAACTGCTCACAACAGGATTCGTGTTGCAACCAGGAGAAAATGGAGTAAGGCTGATAACAAGATGGCGATGGAATGTTATATTAAAAGTGAGCCGGACAAGAGAGGATACAGAAAGAGAATGTTTAGCCTATGGCAGGATAAAGAAATGTTTGAGATCAGTGAGCAGCGTCTTGCAGACCAGATAAGTACTATCAAACGGAACCAGTGGTTAACAAACGTGGAAATTGAGGAGATGAGGAGGATAGTACAAGCTGAAAGAGATAGAACGGAGGTTGTTAACCACCAAGTACCGGAGGAGGTGGCTGCTGCTAATAGCGAAGATGTGGTTGAGCAGCCAGGGTTGCTAGACAGTCAGGGTGACGATGGCATAGACGAAGAGGGAGGTGTAGAGTGTACGGAGGAGGAGGTGCAAATTAAAACCAGGATTCAAGAGGTGATGGAAGCGGCTAAGGGGTCAAGCGGGTGGAGTATCCCATCTTTGCGCCGGGTCCCAAGGAAAAGGCTGACAGAAATGTCAGCCGTGGTAAGTAAAGTCCTTGGGTCAGTAAGTACAAATAATCTGTCGGAAACTATCCGTCTTATTTTTGCTGGGGCAGTTGTAGTAGGGGAAAAGTTAGGTGTGAAGGCTTCACAATCAAAACAGGAAAACAGTACACCATGGTGGAAACGTCGTCTGGAGGGTCAAATTAAAGAATTACGGAAAGACCTCAGTAGAATAGAACAAATGAAAAAGGGTTTAATAAAAGGTTCAGACTTGAGGAATACAATCATGACAAAGTATAATGTCAAAGGTAAGGGGGTGAATGTTGTCATAGAGGAGATTAAGCAAAGGGTAAAGGCTAAGGCTGCAAAGGTGAAGAGGTATGTTGATAGGGTCAAGCAGTTTCACCAAAATAGGCTATTTAACACCAATCAGCGTCGGTTGTTCAAGGAATTAGACGGAAAGAATGACAGCACGCAAGTGGGCCCGAGGCCAGCAGAGGCAAAAACTTTCTGGGGTAGTATTTGGGACCAACCAATACAGCACAACCGACAAGCGGAATGGCTAACGAATGTGAAAGATGAATTGAGAGGGGTACAGCAGCAAGAAGGGTTCCAGATTGACGTGGACAAGGTAAAGAGACAGGTAAAGAAAGTGCCAAATTGGAAAGCCCCGGGTCCGGACCAAGTGCATGGGTACTGGTTGAAGAACTTCCGTAGTTTGCATGAGCGAATGGCCCTACAACTGCAAGACTGTTTAGTACAGGGTAAGGTCCCATCTTGGATGACTGAGGCAAGAACGGTTCTGATCATAAAGGATGTCAAGAAAGGTAACATTGCGAGTAATTATAGACCAATCACGTGCTTACCTGTGATGTATAAACTTTTGACCAGTATGATTGCAGAAGACCTCTATCGCCATATGGATGACCAGAAGTTGTTTCCAGAGGAGCAGAAAGGCTGTAAGAAGCGGTCCAGAGGTACGAAAGATCAACTTATCATTGACAAGGCTGTACTGAAGGATTGCAGGAGCAGAAAGACTAATTTGGCAATGGCGTGGATCGACTACAAGAAGGCGTATGACATGGTATCGCACACATGGATAATGGAATGTCTGGATATGGTTGGAGTGGCTGATGCAGTAAAACGTCTTTTAGGTGAGAGCATGAAGACGTGGCGAACAAATCTGACAGCCAATGACGATAGTCTGGGCAAGGTATGCATAAGAAGAGGTATTTTCCAAGGTGACTCTCTGTCTCCACTGCTGTTTGTTCTGGCACTGATGCCCCTGTCGATGATTCTGAGGAAGGTGAGCGCAGGTTATGTAATGAAGAAGGACGGATGTAAGATCAACCATCTGCTTTTTATGGACGATTTAAAGTTGTTTGCAAAGAATGAGGCGGAGATCGATTCTCTGGTGCAGACCGTCAGGATTTTCAGTGATGACATCGGGATGCAGTTCGGTCTGGAGAAATGTGCTTCAATGGCCATGAAGAGGGGAAAGAGGGTACACTCCGATGGCATCGCTCTGCCAGATGGTGCACAGATGAGGGCTCTAGGCGAGGAGGAGAGTTATCGGTATCTTGGTGTTCTTGAATCGGACCATGTGCTTCACGAGGAATCAAAGGTAAGGCTGAGGGCAGAATACATCAGGCGGGTGAAGAAATGTTTAAAGTCCAAACTGAACGGGGGGAACATGATTAAGGCGATTAACACGTGGGCCGTGTCTTTGATGAGGTACAGTGGGGGTATTGTGGGGTGGACCAAGGAAGATCTAGATGTCACGGACAGGAGAACAAGGAAACTGATGACCATGCATGGCATGCTACATCCGCGGTCAAATGTCAGCAGACTCTATCTTCCGAGGTCAGAGGGCGGAAGGGGGTTACTAAGCGTGGCAGACAGTGTTAACATCGAGCGCAGGAGCTTGCATTGTCATATTAGGAGGACCGAGGAGAACTTGTTGATGGTTGCCCAAAAGTACACGAGGGAAGACGAAGTTGGGCCGAAGGAGTACAAGAGGGGAAAGAAAGAGGAAAGACATCAAGATTGGAGGAACAAGCCACTTCATGGCCGGTTCTTGAGATGTACTGAAGAGGTAGCGAGCCCTAAGTCATGGAATTGGTTAAAGAGCGGAGAACTAAAGAAGGAAACCGAGGGTTTGATTACTGCGGCGCAAGACCAGTCACTAAGGACAAATGTTATGAAGGCAAGGATCGAGAAAGCAAACGTCTCTCCTATGTGCAGAATGTGTTACAAGGCAGAAGAGACTGTATTTCATATTGTCAGCGAATGTAGTATGATGGCCCAGACGGAGTACAAAGGAAGACATGACAAGTTGGCCAAGGTGATTCACTGGGATCTGTGTAAGAAGTATGGTGTCCAAGTGCATGCGAAATGGTACGACCACGTTCCGGAGAAAGTTGTAGAGACCGACCAGGTCAAGATTCTCTGGGATTTTAACATTCAGACTGATCATGTTATAGAACATAGGCGTCCGGATGTTGTAGTCTTAGATAAGACGACGAAGATGTGTCATCTCATTGACATAGCTGTGCCGGGTGATATCAGGGTAGCTTCGAAGGAGTCGGAAAAGATCCACAAGTACCAAGACCTGGCCAGGGAACTCCGTAAGATTTGGCAGGTGAAAGTGAAAGTAGTCCCTGTGGTTGTTGGAGCACTTGGCACCATTCCAAAAGCACTGGGGAAACATCTTGATGAAATAGGGACAAACGTGAGGATAGATCTGTTACAGAAGGCGGCGCTTTTGGGAACAGCGAGGATCCTGAGAAAGACCCTTGAGATCTAAGGCTACGGGACGTAGCCTGACTCGAGGAGTAACCGGCACAAATGAAAATGAAATCTTTCTTTTGCATGCTGTGATAAGATGAAATAATAATAATAATAATAACTAGTTCTTAGAAAGCGCATTTCACAATAACGTATCAATGCGCTTTACATTAGTGCCCTGGTCATTGGGCCAATAGCATTCCTGTAATCTTTCTCAGCTCCCTGGGGAGTATACAGCCCTGAGCTGCCGTGGCGCTCCGAAGGCTTTTTCATACACAATATCAACCTCTACCCTCGCAGGTACCCATTTATACCCCTGGGTGGAGAGGAGCAATTATAGTAAAGCATCTTGCTCAAGGACACAAGTGTCACGACCGGGATTCGAACCCTCACCCCGCTGACTCGACCACCAGAACTTGAACCCAATGCTCTAAACCACTTGGCCATGACACCCTACTACTATTAACATGTTTCATTTTTAATAAACAAGATGGCTTAACATTTTTCTTTTCAATTTTTCATTCCCAAATAAAAAAAGTCATTACTTTACTATCTCTAGGTGTTATTATTTCAAATTTAATGGTAAATTGACCGTTTGCTTATTTGTCCATGTTTTAATCGCTGGTCATTTTCTTATTTAAAAAAGGAAATTCTTTACCAAATACCTTCCAACCGAAGGAAAAGATATACCTTGTAAATCAAGGCATGACAAGCTTTACGATTTTCAACCTAGCAGGTTCTGTCTCTAAAATATTTTTCAATTTTTACTGTTCATATTTTTTCCAAAGATGAAGAGAACACTGGATGGTAATAGCGCAAATAATATTCTTTATCCCCGATTAAATTAATTCCGTCCCTACCGCTAATAACTGGATTCGAATTGGCCACTTTTCACCCAGCAACTTGATGGTCTAGTGGTAAGACATCTGCTCTAGAATGGCAGCGGGCTATGGGTTCGAATCCAACCAGAGGAATATGCCTGTGGATTTCTTCCAGCAGGACTCGGGAAAGCACAGAGTGTACAGTGCTTATCACACATCAGTGTAGGGTTAAAAAAAAATCAAAGGAATATTCTTTATCCCCGACGTAATTACGATGTAACTAATGGTGTAACGATGTAACGATGTAACAATGTAACGATGTAACTAATGATGTAACGATGTAACGATGTAATGATGTAACGATGTAACGATGTAACTAACGATGTAACTAATGATGTCTATACTTACAGCTGCTGTGATCTATTCTGTGGATATGATTCCCAATGCCCACCAGTAAATCTCCCTTCTGACTACAGAAGTTAAGACTCAGTGCCTCTGCATTGAGTTTGATTGACCTAAAGATAAAGAAATAATAAACAACATAAATTTCATTTTCTGAACTGAATTCATCATGGGTGAATTCATCTCTGTAAGAGAGACTTGAAAGTAGGGCTTGAACAAAATCTCTCTTACTAAATTGGAAAACAAGTAAAGTCTGTCCCAAGCCAATATGGCTCATCTGGTCGGTGTTTAGATCCGGTTTCATCCGGCATTAAAATCGACTGAGAACACTTCTATTCCTCCCTGGACAGGATGCCAGTCCATCGCAGGTTACTCCCGAGCTCTCATCGGTACCCATTTGTACTCCTGGGTGAAGAGAAGCAATTATGATAAAGTGCCTTGCTCAAGGACTTAAGTGTTGTGGCCGACCAGGCCAGGATTTGAACCCACATTCAGAACTTTCAGAAGTTGAGTCCACTGCCCTAGACCGCTCGGCCACGGCACCCCTAAGTCATTTAGTAAAACTAAATCGACTGTTGAATAATTGTGTTTAGTTATAATTTCATCATCAGTATCATCAATTTCTTCCCACTAATATTGTAGAATTTTGATTAAAAAAATACTGACTGTTGAATAATTTACAAAAACAGTTTTGGGGGGTGAAAGTTCAGAGGCCAATTTCATAGAGCCATTAAAAGCACACAAAGTTGCCATGATGGGTTACTAGCCTTAATACCATATACTCTAAAACATTTTTTTTGCTGGTTCCCTGCAGAAATTTGCTCCACGAAGAAAATTACCAGACAACATTTTCAGGATAGCAGCTGTATGAAATTGCCCGCAGATCAAAACTGAGCAATATAAGAGACTCACTTAATGAGATTATTGTCTTCGTCCCAGATTTTGATGGTTCCGTCCGTGCTAGACGACCCAAAGACTCCCATGCGTTGATTGCAGGCCAATCCAGTGATGGTATCGATGTGGTCCTCGTTTGGGCTGTGATCGTTGCGCTCTGCAGAAAAACATTGATCCAATAAAAAATAAATCTTAAGAAATATTTAGAAGGACTGAGGCAATTGTTTCTAAAAATCTAATTTGATGAACAAAGAATTTTTGCCCAGAACAGGATTGGAACCTATGACCTTCCGGATTAACGTCCCTCAATGAGGTATTGAGCTAGATTTTGCCAGTGCTAAGAGCAAAGCTCTTACATCCTTTATCATGCCCGATACTTTCATGGAGGCACTGGAAGCAATTGCCTCCATTCCACTGGTCATTGCCTTGGTGCCCCTTGACATATTAAAGCAGAAATGTATATTTTCCTCATTGAAGTGTCCTTTACCAAACAGGGCCTTGCCCTTTAAAGACATTGGACACCTTTGGTAATTGTCAAAGACCGGTCTTCTCACTTGGTGTATCTCAACATATGCACAAAATAACAAACCTGTGAAAATTTGAACTCAATTGGTCGTCGAAGTTGCGAGAAAACAATGGAAAAAAACACCCTGGTCCATGTTGTCACACGAAGTTGTGTGCTTTCAGATGCGTGATTTCGATTTCGAGGTCTCAAAATCAATTCAAATATTTTACTGAGAAATTACTTCTTTCTCAAAAACTACGTCACTTCAGAGGGAGCCGTTTCTCACAATGTTTTATACTATCAACAGCTCTCAATTGCTCGTTACCAAGTAAGTTTTTCATGCTAACAATTATTTTGAGTAATTACCAATAGGGTCCAGTGCCTTTAAAGATCAAGGTACCAGGCCAGCCTTTTTTCCTCTTTGAGGGAGTCTGGGGGAGAGCAGTCGAGTTGATTCAAATTGTCAATGCAAAAAATAGCCATTATTTTATCTCAAAACCTTTTTAAAACTCGAACAGAAGTGGTTTCATAAAAATGTTATAATCAGGATCGACTTGAACCCTTTCAGCCCCAAGTTCTTTTGACATAAACAACCGCTGGAGCCCACATTCTTTGACCACTCAAGCGTGAAGCACACTGCCTCACACAACAGGAAGCTGGTGGTCAAAGTTTGATTTTACAAACTCTATTATTACCTTGAAGATTTTATTTTAGAGCATAATTAGTAATAAAAATTGTCTTACTTATTGAATTTCCTTTCATATAATTCAAAAATCATTGAAATCAGCCAAACAATGTCCAAGTTCTTGGTCTTTGTTTCCTCAGTGTGTTCTGAAAACCCAAACACTTTTTTGCAGACAACCTTATGGCGCTCCGTAGGTGTTTTGCATTTCGGATCTTTCTACTCTAATTTGAAGTAATTGCAAAATAACAACCCTATTTTATTTTACCGTCATTGGAAAGATCCGATCTCTCTCTTTCCAATGATGGTAAGCTTGGGTATGGATGGTGAACATGGACAAAACTACAGCTTTTTAACAAATGGCCTTTGTGCCCAGGCTTGAGTGCTTTGTTGTGTGTTATCTTGGGCGACTATAGTCGCCCTTGGGGCTCAAGCAGGGTATAGTGCACAGTAGACTATAGTCGCCCTTGGGGCTGAAAGGGATATAGGGTTTGCACAATTATTGGTAAGACTGAAAATATAAACCTTCATAGATCTGCACACAACTTACATGGTATTTAAAGATAATTGTGGTGGAAAAAAAACTTCCCTTGAAATATTTTTGCTTGAATTGAGTTAAACCATTAGTTTTGATCTCACGAGTCCAAAACCGGAAGCTTGAAATTAGTTAAGACATATTTTAAGGTGTTTTTTTTTCTCTCACTATTTTCTTGTGACTCTGATGACCGATTGAGCTTAAACTTTCACCCATTTTGTAATTTCATGTATATGTTGGTTCTTATAAAAAGTGGATACTTGTCTTGAACATTGAGGATTAGCAATGTTGTCCGCATGCTTTAAATGAACATTACAGAATTGGTAAAAAAAACAACTTGTAAAATATACCTTTTGATCACAGATTTACATAAAACTTACACGGTCTAATGATGATGATAGCAGAAAACATCCCTTGAAATATTTCTGTCTGAAATGCCATATTTGATGAGAAATGAATAAACTAGTTTTCCGATTGGAGTTTAGCGCTCAGTGAGCATTTTATTCATTTGTTGAATCTATATGATTTCATGCAAATGTGTAATCGGTTTTTCACTATTTTCTCGTGACCCAGATGGCCGATCGATCTCAAACTTCTACAGGTCTGTCAGTTTATGTGTATGGTGGATTACATAAAGTGCTTACACTGCCAGCAACTGTTTTGTTAGCAAAAACCAATTCTGTAATGTTCCTTTAACCCAAGGGCGACTATAGTCGACTGTGCACTATACCCTGCTTCAGCCCCAAGGGCGACTATAGTCGACTGTGCACTATACCCTGCTTCAGCCCCAAGGGCGACTATAGTCGCCCAAGATAACACACAACAAAGCACTCAAGCCTGGGCACAAAGGCCATTTGTTAAAAAACTGTAGTTTTGTCCATGTTCACCCTCCATACCCAAGCTTACCATCATTGGAAAGAGAAAGATCGGATCTTTCCAATGACGGTAAAATAAAATAGGGTTGTTATTTTGCAATCGCTTTAAATTAGGTTTTCAAAACACACTGAGGAAGCAAGGACCAAGAACTTAGACATTTTTTTGCTGATTTCAATGATTTTTGCATTATATGAAAGGAAATTCAATAAGTAAGACAATTTTTATTACTCATTATGCTCTTAAATAAAATCTTCAAGGTAATAATAGAGTTTGTAAAATCGTCCTTACTCTATGGTAAAATCAAACTTTGAACACCAGCTTCCTGTTGTGTGAGGAAGTGTGCTTCACGCTTGAGTGGTCAAAGAACGTGGGCTGCAGCAGTTGTTTATGTCAAAAGAACTTGGGGCTGAAAGGGTTAAGTAAACAAATAATTTGGGGGATATATATTGCAACTGACTTACGTTTGTTCTTGAGATTGTAATGGACGATACTGTAAGTAGCAGATGACTCATCCTGGAAGGCAACACAGAGTGTGGTCCTCAAGACCGTCATACGCAGAGGGGTGTGGGCGCAATAGAAGGACATTAAGGGGGCCAGGGACTCCTCGGCAAATGGGAACACACGCCACACCTTGATCACGTTGTCTGCAGCGTGGGGGGGAGGAGGCAGGAGAAAAAGTTCCACAGTGTCAAAGAAAAGCACAATGTTCTCTGGAGTATTTTTTTTAAAGGGTTAATAATTTTTTTTTATTTGTTTTGAAATATTTTCAGTGCCCTGTTTGTTTTAAAATCCCATTTGGTACATGCACTTTGTACTCATGCGTTGATGCCGATAGACCTTTATCATGGTGCGGCCATCTTGATTCCATCCCATTCAAATTCAAAATCAATATAACCAAATCGAGGCTGGAAGGAGAAATAGTCTGGTTCCTTTTAGTACAGTGACTATTAGCATTCATTACTTTTATTGGATACAAGTAATATGACCAAGATGGTGGCGGCATGATGATGGTCTATACATATATTTTTTTAATGTGTTTTTGAACCTCAATCTTTCCACAACTTTACCGTGATGCACTGAAAATAAAAAGAGTGGAATTGTGCTTAGCAAACTTGTATTCTAATATAAAGCAGCGATATGAAATTGAGCCCAGAGTCTTATACGAAATGTAACACCTCAAGTCCTGTAGTTGATAGGCTCCAAAATTGTTCAAGTTTCTAGTCGAGCAGTTTGATTTTGAGCGTCTTTGGATGTTGTTATTAGAGTGGAAACAATGTGATAATATCATGGTGAACAGGGGCAAGCAAAACACTCCAAGCTTCTCCTTTGGTGGGAAAACGGTGTTTCTTTACACTGTGTGTGAAACTATTAACTGGTTGCTGTTCTGATCAGACTCTACATCAAGCAAAGAGACATGGACCTGTTGGAAGCTATTTTTTTCCTGGGTTGATAAGGTCGGAGTCTCATTGTTCCCCTTGTGCTGGTGCATGCAGGTAGGTGTTTACAGGAAATAACACAATGTACACTTATACAGCGCCGGTATCCATCAATTTTGAAGCTCATGGCGCATGTGCATTATTACCCCGGTCCCTTTCATTCCTTAAACCATCTCAGCTCCTGGGAGATTACAGCCTGTGCTGCCAAGTATGTAGCTCACCATGCTAAAACAATCACAGGTACCCATTTTACTCCTGGGCGATGAGAAGCAATTGTGTCTCGCACAAGGATACAAAGTGTCATGATGACTGAGATTTGTACCCACGACCTGATGACTTTTTAGCCACTAGAACACAAGTCCAGTGCACTAAACGGCTTGGCAGTGACACGCTCTTCTCAGCTGAAGAGCACCATGGTGTCCTTGCAGCCATGATGTGATTTTTTTGTTTGAACGCTTTTTGCTAATTTCCCCTTTATATTATTCCCTCCCACTATTGTTCTGAAAATATCAGATGCTATTTGTGGTGAGTGCATTAAATTGGATTGTCAAATCGTTGCACTCATGTTGTGTGAAATGATCAAAGCCAAAGTAGTTTTGGCATTGGTGTGATATTGTCACATAGAAATAAGGGTGCAGGACTTGCTTCTGTAATACAAGCAAGAGTTTGAATAAACTCACAAACATACACACACACTAGGGAGGGAGATTGGGGCTTGGGAGACGGCAAGGTACTGCAGGAGGATATCAGACTGGTCTGATATTAGCCAAGGGGGTACCTTAGTATCATCTGCATAATTTGGACACACTACTTGGAGCTCCCGACATTCAGATTTCAGTAATTGTAACTTTCATCCAGCCGGTAGTCATACACCACACACACAATCATGGGTGAGGCCTTTTTTTTGGGGGGGGGGGGGTGGTGAGTTAAGAATCAACAAACTGACAAATGGAAAAATGCTCAATCCACATACTGACACGTAGTGCACAACCACATAAACCCTGGTATTCTCTGGGGGAGATAAAGGTATAGAAGGAGAGAGAGGTGGGCCGGGATAGTGGGGGGAGACGGTCTGGGGTAAGGGGGTGCATATAGGCAGTGAGACAGAACAGCAAGCCCACTTACCATTATACAGCATGCCATAATCTTATCACATAAGAACAAGGCATCATTTCACAAGAATAAAGACAAAACAAGACAAATTGAAAAGATCAACAAAATGGTCAAGGACTACAATGAGGTGATGACAACAAATGAATCTAAATGAAACTTAATGAATCTAAATGAATCTCAATGAATCTAAATGAATCTAAATGAATCTCAATGAATCTAAATGAATCTCAATGAATCCCAATGAATATAAATTAATCTCAATGAATCTAAATGAATCCCAATGAATATAAATGAATCTAAATGAATCTAAATGAATCTAAATGAATCTGAATGAATCTAAATGAATCTGAATGAATCTAAATGAATCTGAATAAATCTGAATGAATCTGAATGAATCTGCATGAATCTGAATGAAACTGAATGCATCTGAATGAATCTGAATGAAACTGAATGAATGTGAATGAATCTAAATGAATCTAAATGAATCAAAATGAATCAAAATGAACCTAAATGAATCAAAATGAATCTAAACAAATCTAAAACAAGAAATCACGATGAAAGGTTACCATCAAAATATGCAACTCTGTTTTTGTTAAAAAGGAAACTGTCTTAAATAAAAAAAACTCTGTACAGTGTTTTTTTTTAGTAGATCTACAGCACCAACAAAAAAAGAAAAAGGAGGAAATCAACGGACAAATTGCATGCCTGCTACAACACAGTTTTAGCCAGCAGAATAATTTTTCATTTTCCCTTTCCCTACAAACTTGGGTAGTCGAGTTACATATTACTGTTTTGAGTCTGCTGGATTCCATAAAGCACTGCTAAACAATGCACACTTTGATTAAGACAGGGCCAACCAATTCCATTGGAGACCATAAGTTTTTGATGGTTGATTTTACATAATTCCCTCCTAATTTGTGATGTGCAATTAAATTTCTTTAAGTATGATTTTCATGCCTTTTGGTGCAACAATCTGTTAAGTGAATACAACTTATATGCACTTGACATTCTGCATTAGGGCGCCCTCACATAGAGGTCAAAAGGTCATCGCTCTATTGCTCATCCTGTGTGATTCCATTGTTTCATCATTGGTTTACATGTACCTCTAAGATGGTGGCTAATAACAGCTACAGTGCTTTGGGCTTACAAGATTCACAAAGATTGTTTAGATGAAAGACTCACCTAAGCCTGTTGAGATCAACTGGTCATTCCTGGGGTTGGCCACAAGCCCAAGCACCCCCTTGAATCCATGCGCCTATGCGGAAAGTAACAAAACAGAGTGAAATCTTTGGATAAAACATAACATATCTCTGGATTCATTCTTGGAGTTCAAAAGTTCGGAGAAGGGATGCAAGCAGATATAAAGCAGGAGCCTAGTGTAGTCAACTTGGTGTTACAGAGGGGTTAGGTCTTCTCAGACGTTTGTAATGCTCACGGCTGAACTCATACATAGAGAACAAAAGAAAACCTTCATAAACGCTAAAGCCATCCTTGTCTGCAGTTCCCAAATCAAGATTTTAACAAAAGCCTTAAATAATAAATGATTTAATTATACATGAAAAATCTGCTCACTGGTCGTCCTTCAGATCTGGTTGTAACTTTCTGCACTATATAACTCCTGTGTTTTTCCCTTGAAAGGAATCACCCAAATATATTGGCAAGAGTAGGGCATGTCTCAAATCTCAGGAACAGTAAAATATTCGATTGAAGATTATGAACAGGGAGCCATCCCAATATAATAGCAAGAGTAGCGAGCCTCTCAGAACCCATGACTTGTAGAACATTTGTTTGAAGATTAACAGGTTCCCCCTTTAAGAACAGGGATACGTTTTAATAGTTCCTGATGAAACACCCTGCAATTATAGCCTATGAACAAATTTGATCAAAGAAAAAAAACGTTCCAGATGGAATGTTCCGAGTCACCTTTCACCAACTTGAACTAAAAATGGCCTATGAAAAATTGGATCAAATAAAAAACCGTTCCAAATGGAATGTTCCGAGTCACCTTTTCACCACCTTGAACTAAAAAAAGCCTATGTAAAATTTGATCGAAGAAAAAACGTTCTACATGGAATGTTCCGAGTCACCTGTCACCAACCTAAACTAATAAAAAATAACCTTCATTGCAAACTTACATCTGCCTGGAACACCACTTCCATCGTCTTCCAGTGGAGGACGGCAACATTCCCGTCTCTCCGGCCCCCGATCAGCAAAGTACGATTTCTGGACTTTGTCTTGCTCCAGCGCAAGTCCGAGGTCTGCGTCGGCTCGATGACGTACTCGTACAGAGCGATGGTGTTGAGGTAGGACTTCTCATTCCGGCCTTCGTGTTTCCAGATGCGCATGACCCTGGCGGGGTTCTTGGAGGTGTCTGCTTTGATGATGTCGCCAGTTTTGCAGACGACGAATAAAACGTCTGTGAGAACAAACAGTTAAATTTGACCGAGGAGAGATTAACAGACGTCGGTGCTTTCAACCCAAAGATATAACTGTCCAACTGTTATGACATTGTACTTTCAAAGCTCTGTGAATAAATAGGGGAGGTTCGCAACAGTGGTATGCAATAATGTCTTGTACAGGCTCTGAAAAGAGCTGAGGGTGAGAACAAAGTTTTGGAGTAAGCCTGTGAACATGACAATAACCTGAAGCTTTTCAAGCAAACCTCCATGCCTCGAGGATTATTTACTGGAATCCTATAACTTAACTCAGTCCAACATGATAAGGCACTATTTGTGCCTCAAAGAGAAACACAAACAAAAACAAATGAATGATAGAGGAACATTTTTAAGGATCTCTGACAGCAATGTTTTAAGTACATTTCTGAACGCAAGGCATAGAGGCCACCTCTCTCAGACAGCTCATTACACAAGGGCGAGGGGCAATAAAACACCCCCCCCTCCCTTAAAAAACACCCAAAAAAAAGAAATAAAGAGGGAAATTTAAATGATTTCAGAGCAAGAATGTCTGAAGGACATATATCTGAACACAAGACACTGAGACCACCCCTCTCAGACAAGTAGCTCATTCCACATGGGAGAGGGAGGCAGAAGTAAAGAATGGTCCAAGTAAGGTGAGGAGGGGGGGTTGTCTGACTGTACAGTAATAATAATAATAATAATAATAATATTAGGTATTTGTAATGCGCCAAATCAATCAAAAAGATGTTCAAGGCGCAGAAAAGTAGACAATGTAAATAAAAACAATACAATCATATACAGTGAAAAGAAAGCAAAACAACAATTAGGGAAAAACATATCATAATTAAGAATGGATACCAACAAAACTATGAATTAAAGAAATACATCTTGAAAAGGTGAGTTTTGAGAGTAACTTTGAAAATTTGAACATCAGAAATATTACGGAGATCTTGAGGAAGTTCGTTCCAGAGAGAAGATCCAGCATGTGCGAATGAACGATCCCCCCATGAGTTGTGAGTTTTAGGAACAACAAGTGAAAATGAATTGGATGACCGAAGATACCTTGAGGGATGATAATGACTGAACAGATCAGTATTGTATTCAGGAGCAGAACCTTGCAGGCAATGAAAAACAAGCAAAACTAACTTATAAACAATTCTGGAAGGCGTAGGGAGCCAATGGAGAGACTGTAATACTGGTGTGATGTGACTTCTACGTTTAGACAATGTAACAATCTGGGCAACTGTGAGAGTGCTTCTCATGCATTGATGCTGGTCAAACTCAATCATAAACAGTGGCATAACCAGGGGGTGGGAACACCTTGCTCAGAACCCGTTCACCCCCCTCAAATCTTCTCCACCCCCCCCCCCAAAAAAAAAAAAGAGAGAGAAAAAGAAAAGAAAGTAAGAATGGTTCTATACATTAAATAGCCACCCTTAATTATGTCTCTGCTCCCGTTTGCCCCCAAAATGAAAATGTGTGGTTGCACCACTGATCATAAAGGTCTGTTGAGTTCCAAATGTCCCCCTATTGTTTTCCAAGTCCCCCTCCCCATTTTTTCCTTTTTCTCATATAGGTGTAGATTGTTAGGTCCGACTTACTATCAGCAGCTGCGTAGGCAGCGTCTAACACGCCTTGTTTGGATGAAGCCAGGAATGAAGTCAGCACATCACCAGACCCAGGGGTGACGATCCGCACACTGCTGTCCTTGCACAGGCAAATTGCTCGAGTTGGCATCTAAAGGGGGTAAATTGAAATTGGAGAAAACTCCATCTAAATATAGAACTACTTTGCACAAATTAAAAATGGTGTAGTAGTATTACTTCGTGGCAAGAAGTGGTGATTCTGAATGGAGGCAAGTAGAAGAGCTTTGCTGTGTAGATTTGTTCCTTGAGAACTTGTCTTGCTATTTATTCTACTGCAGCGGAGTACACTTTGAAACTCGGGAGACTAATATTCTGAAAAGAACTGTTCTGCTTATTAAGTACTGATTGGGAGGTAGGAAGTAGTAGTCCCGGCTGATATCCTACCTCCCTCTCAGGTAGTAGTTATAAAGCAGGACAGCTCTTTTCAGAACTAAGTAGTAGTCCCGGCTGATATCCTACCTCCCTCTCAGGTAGTAGTTATAAAGCAGGACAGCTCTTTTTAGAACTAAGTAGTCTCCCAAAATCCGAAATCTACCCAGTAGCAGAAGAATAAATAGCAAGACAAGCTTCCAAGAACAAATCTACACAGCAAAGTAGATACATACGCGTGGTGTTACCGCAAACTGAATAAAAATCGTCAGAATTTGTGATTTTTCTTTCGTCGTTATTTTTAGAAATGTTCAACTCATGTTCAAGGGCGAATCCTTTGGCTGTTCAACTTTTGTGTGGTACCTAATCTCTTACACATAATTAACTGTTCAAACATATTTTTCAAAAACCAGACCATGACTTTGCATTATGTTGGTTTTATGCGCGTACAAGCTACCCTAAATTGATACATTGTCTGTGAGTTCACGCCTACGCGTGGAATGTTTCCGCACGCGGCACCATCTGTCTTGCTCAAAAAATTTAAAAATAAATACGCACAAAGAAATGAGTTGATTTTAAACCGGTAGTTGCCGCGCAACAAGCACATAGTGCATAGGATTTTACACAACAATGTGCTTGTTTTGGGGCCATTTATTCGCTAGTTCACCTGGCCGGTCTTTATATCACATGTTAATACACCCCCATGTGACCAGTCCTTGACCAATCAGAGTGCATAAACTCTCAAACATGTCAAAGGTGTTTATTAATATTGAGTAAAGGGAAAGAGGAATATACTTTATACTCACATCTGGATGATCGGTGATCATAATTTTTGTTACTTTGCTCCTGAAGAAAAACAAAAGTGGAGAAAAACAGAGATGATGTAATTCTCAAATTGAGAGCATGAATAAGAAAATACACTGATGTGTTTTGCCCTCCGCCAACTAATGAGTGATAGGAAGGGATTGGGTGTGATCTCTGGTTACTTGGCAGTTTCATAATCAATGACTTCTGACTGGTACCCCCCGACGAACAAAGATATTGACAAAAATAGAGAGACCACCAACATTAGGGTAAGATACCTCAGTTGGTAGAGCGCCGGCATGTTAATCCAGAGATAAGAGGTTCAAATCCCACTTTTAAAATTTGTGTTCAACCCAAAATTAAACAGAAAAAGTCTGCTTCATGTTTGTTAAAACTGGTCCCTTCTTATACGAGCAAACAAGATTGTATAAGAAGCCTAGTTGTCCTCCTCCTGTTTCACACCCTTCCCCGTCCCCATTGCTCTCTCTTCCTTACTTTCCCTGAGAACTGCTTGAGTATTAGACTTACCCGATAGCCGTGAAGAGGTTGTGGATGTGTCTTAGACGCCAGAGATCCACGGTGTTAGCGGAGACAGAATGAATATTGTCTCTCTGCAGGATCGTGCCTAGACCCTCGACTGGCTCGTCGGTTTCAATCCTGTCAGAAAAGTAATGACACTTGACACTGTGCAACATAGGTACAGTGATTTGACTCCTTAAAAACATCTACCATCAGACTGCCAGTCTAACAACTGGGCCCAATTTCATAGAGCTGCTAAGCACAACAATTTGCTTAGCATGAAATTTCTTCATTGATAAAAACAGGATTACCAACCAAATTTCCACATGATTTTCAGGATAAGCAAACAACAGCTGAATACCAGTAACAAGCAATATGCAACACATGGAAATTTGGTTGGTAACCCTGTTTTTATCAATGAAGAAATTTTATGCTAAGCAAATTGTTGTGCTTAGCAGCTCTATGAAATTGGGCCCTGGTCTGTAAGGGATAAAGCAAAGTAAGACCGGCTACAGCTATGGCTACAACTATTGCTGAGGACATCCCACACTTCAACACATGGCGATCCAGCCGTAGCCAGAGTCGTCAATTCGGACATGGCCTAATAGAGGTTTGTAATAGCTCAATATAATGAATTCTTGAGAGAGGTGCTGGGCCAACACAATTCTTAAGAGATTATTGCCCAACACAGAGCAACCTTTTTTATAGTCTCTCCACAGTTTGAAATCAGTGAGATTTCATTCATATACGAAAAACGAGACTACTCACATATCCACTTCGTCGCACGTCTCCAAGCTCCAAACACGAAGAGTACAGTCCTGCGACGCAGACACTATGTAAGGGCCATAGGGGTAGATGCACAGGGCGGTGACGGCTGCACTGTGACCCACGAACACCAGCAGGACATGCCAGGCCTCATCCCACACCTTGATGGAACCATCTCTGGCCCCGGTGACCAGATGCTTCAAGGGGTTGAAGAACAGAATGCTGTGTGAGAAGAGAATAGAAACAGATTAATCCTGTCGTGGCCGAGCAAAGAAGACCACCGGACTCAAGCTCTGGTGTTTCTGATCGGCAGAGTGTGGGTTCGAGTCCCGGTCGTGACACTTGTGTCCTTATGCAAGACACTTAACCATTATTGCTTCGTCCTTCGGATGGGACGTAAAGCCGTAGGTCCCGTGTGTTGTGTAATGCACGTAAAAGAACCCAGTTACACTTATCGCTAAGAGAAGGGGTTCGCCCCGGTGTTCCTGGTTTGATTGGCAGCATATTGCGCCACAGCACCTTGTAAAATATTACTTGGTGCTATGTAAAGGAACAGGTCTAATACTTCAAAACGTAGCTCCACAATACCTTGCAGGAAAAATACTGAGCGCTTTGAGACGCCCATTGGACGTGATAGAGCGCTATATAAGAACTGTGTATTGTTATTATTATTATTATTAAATCAACTGATGCTTTTGAAGTGACTAACTATGAAGTGACCACAATCAAAACTTCTTTAAAAACGTGAAAGAATCTTTGTGAAATGCAAGAGGCAAGCCTTGTCCCTTTCTCTCTACGATGCAACTTCTGTTCTTGCAATTTTGTTTTTTCTAGGAACCAGTTTCATAAGGCTGTTAAGCACAAGCAACTGTTTGGCGCAGACAATTTTTGCCCATTGGAAACAGGTGCCCAGCCGAAATACTATAGCAATGTATACTGTTTGTGACTGGCTCTCTGCTCATTTTTGCATAGCTTAAAAACTTACTGTGCACTATCTCCTGCTTAAACGGCTTTATGAAATTGGGCCCGGACCACACAAGAAAACAATGATCACGAAGTTTGGATACCATCTCAAATAATTAAAATACCGGTACTCAATATAAGCAATTTCCACTTTAGGATTGAGAACTGGATCGTGAAATCTCACCTGGTTATGTTTCTGACGTGCAGGTTCTTCTTGTACGAGAGTAGCTTCCCTTCGTAGAGATTGAAGACAGCCACCCCCGTATCATGAACGGCAAAACAGCGTTGGGCCCTGCTGGCAGTCTTCTCCAGCGCTATCATTGTGAAGACGTCATCGGCCGTCAGCCCGCTGGGGTCGATGGACTTTTGGGGGATGAGATGCTTGGCGCCGTAGCGGAAACACCAAGACTGTTTGTGGGAAAACAAGAAAGCTATTGAGGACTTTTAAAGTAACTTTATCCAACATTTCATCACTTTGTTGCTGTGTTTCACAAAAATGGTTGGACATGAATCCCCGTTTTGCAACGAACTAAGTCAATTCAAAACTTTGCACAGAGTGAATAAAGTCTACAGTGATGAAAATGGTTTGCGGGCCCAGATGAGGTTTACAGACTCTGTAGATCACCAGAAATACAAAACTACAGCTTTGGACAGGATGTGGACTATTTCTTTCTAAAATATAAATCTTCACAGATTTGCACACTTACATGGTACAAAGATGGTCATGGTGGAAAAATTTCCCTTGAAACAATTAGTCTTTATCAAGGCGATAAAATCTGATGTTTGAAAAAAGTGAAAACATAAAAGAGGGTTTTTCACTATTTTCTCGTAACTGCTGCAATGACAGATTGAGATAAAACTTTCACATGTTTTTTGTACATGTGCTTTAAGCAGCTCTCTGAAATTGGGTCCAGACAATACCTAGGGAAAGGAGTATTACCATGATTGATGCTTGGCCAGCTGTTACTATCTCATTCTGCTGCTCGTTGTATAATGCACAGAAGATCTGATGTGGGGATTTGGCCTCGGAAATCAAGTCAAAATCAGCTGTAAACATCTACAGTAAAGAATGCAAAACAGATCAAAACAGTTTAAAATCATATCATATATTTGTTTTATTTCGAATCTGTTTTCCAAACACTTGATATTGAAAACGAAATTAAGACATCTACAGCAGAGGAACACAAAACAGAGATTCATCCTTTTATAATCATGTCGTATTTCTGCTTTATTTCGAATGTGTTTTCCAAACACTTGATATTGAAAACGAAATGAAATGTAAATTGAGCGGCTACAATGAGAAAAGGTTCGCAGACGTTTGCAGAATGCACACACACAGGATAAGAATTTGTTTTAATTGCTAATAATCGTCTCATCAGAACAGAGTCAAAATAACTGGTGACACAAAATTTATTTTTGTGTTCACTTAACTGAAAGAGACATCAAAATATCATGTTATACAAATCTTTCCTTTAATTATACAAACACTAACACCCAAACTTATTGTCAGCACCACCTAAACCAAATATCACAAATCAATCCCAAGTTAGGTCGTGCCCGAATTGGCGGCTGTGGCTACGGCTAAGGTTGGATCACCGCGTCACCATGCATTGAAGTATAGGGCGTGCTTATAGCAACACCCATTAGCAACAGCCGCAGCCCAGATAGCCTAGCCACCAATTTCGGTACAGCCATGAGAATTCAATTCTTACAGCGTGGACATGTTTAGTTCCCTGTATTCACAATGACAATGATGGTTCTAAACCTCATCTCACGTAAATGGACCCAACCAATCATTGCAGCCTAACTTTAGTCAACAGTGTTTCCCCTGGCTAATGAACTCAGCGAGGTGGTAAAAAATTGAATTGATGATTGAAGCAGAATTTATGCAGTTTGAAAATATACAAATACGATACGTATCAGAATTGTGAGTTCTTGATACATAGAGGTCAAGTAAAAAGCTCTTAAATGACACCAAATAAACACTTTTAGATTAGCATTTCCTTTGTTGCAAATCTTCAAAGCAAGATGGTCGGTAAAATTAGCCAGGTTGGTCAACTCATGTTTTGAATGGGCAGGGCAAACACTGTTAGTCATACTGGGTTGTACGGAGACAAACAAAAGCGGCAACGATTGTTTCTTCAAGGACTTACCTTCAAATACTCCTCGCCTTTGTTCCAGCCGACATATCTCTTCACCTCAGGAGCGTACATAAGTTTCCCGATAGGTTCCTCCGGCTCAATTTGATCTTTTGCCCGGCCGTCTTTGTGGTATAGGTTAATCCCGTGGCAGTCGATAGTTAAATATTCCTTTCAAAAATGTAACATTTTAGGAGTAAAAAATGTGGTCTAAGAAAAAAATATTTTTTATTTGCCATGATGTTTTCAAGGTTTTCCCATTTGAACAAAGCATAACATTTCTGGGGGGTATCTCTTTGCACAGAACTTAAGATTTGTAATTTAATATTAAAAATATATTTTTTTAATAATAGATTAATTTCAATCAAGTTCATACCTAGTACCAGTTCTCCAGGAAAATATTTCTCAAATTTTGTGGATTTGAAAGAACGATTAAAAATTATGACTTCTGAGGTTAGCTTTTTATTCAGGACATGTGGAGAACAATCGTGCTTTATTTCAACTGCTGCAGTCAAACTAAGCAATGGTGACTTCGGAGGTCTTCAAATGTAATTTTCAACTTGCTGGTGTTTTTCCGGAGGAATGGTAATTTACAATCAGTGTGCTCTCAGATAAAGAATTTCTGTTTACCCTGATGATTATTTATCAGGGTTCTCGCCAGGATTTTCAAAACTATGTGGGCATTTTAAATTTTTGAAGTTCGGCCAAAGCACACTGAATTGAAACGAGGTCCTTAGAATTTTTTTTTCGACTTGGTGTTTATCTTGGTTTTAAAAGCCCTTCTGTGCAATCTGGAGCAATGGTTTTATCTTGATGATTTTTTGTGAATTTGATCCAAAATAAAAAAAAAAATTCTATTTAATTTTTGTTTGGCGTATTGGCCGAAAATTGTGCGTATCAACATGCAAATCACGCCTATTGGCCCAATGGTTGTGCATGGGGGGAAACCCTGTTTAACTAACTGTAATGTACCTCCGTTTCTGCGTTGTAAATGACATCCAGCAGTGGTTCCACATGGTTGATTTTGCGCAGGTGATGTATTCCATGTCCGATGTGGATCTCCATGGAGTCGGCGCGGGCCACCTCCTTGGTCGTCTTGCGTATCGACTCACGCAGGATGCGCCAGAGAAACCTTCCCGTTGACTCGCCATCTCCCTGTCCCGGACGGCGTTCCCGCTCCTTCAGAATCCTTGCCACGGAATCACTCATGCTCACTCAAGTCTAACTCAAGCTTACGGGTCTATCTGTTTTGCTTTCTCCATTTACAGCAAGTTCATTCACCCTCAACCCACTACATCTGGATCTTTAAGATTTGGTTTATCTTTGAGCAGTTTAAGAAAAAAATGCCTAGAAGTGAAATCAGAAATGAGGAGAACTAAGTTTTTATGCAATTTCTCCTCTTTAGCTAACCACTCATTTCAGTGTTTTAGTTTCTGTATTCCTTGTGGCATGTCATCTTAACCCAACGGCAGACTCGGGCAAACCACTCAGTTTCTGCATAATAAGAGAAAAGAGAGTACAAAGTTATGATTATAAGTTACATGCAATCTTTTTTTTCGGGGGGGGGGGGGGTTACGATCTTACTGTGACATTTTGCTCCTTCACATATACCTTGCTTGAACTAGCTGGAATAGCTCTTGGTCACATTTCTCAGACCTCAGAGCTACAACAGGCAGTATATGTTTTTGAAATTAAACATACCCATTTGACCCCTTGCACCAATGCTTCTGCTTCTGCTGATATACTGTACTCAACGTCCTGTTGGACTATCTCGGTACATGCGGCTACTGTCTGCCATGCTCGCTATTTTGAAAGTCAACTTGCATGTAGCAGTTTTGGGTAAGTCTGTAAATGCCGCATTAACACAAACTGACTCCCAAAATGGCGAAACCAAGATTGTTGTGATGATGACATCACTCGTCAGGTGGGTATATTTAAAATGTTGGAAAAAAGGTCAAACAAAATTAAAGGGACACACCGGCTTCGTTGGGCTATTTGGGCTACAAAATAGACTAAAACATTATTCCAAAGGTCTTCCTGGAATGGAGAAGAATGGTTCATAAAAGAAACCATCAAATTTTGCCGTTTTCAAGCATTTTCCAAAAAACGAAGGTCACGTGTCGTGACTTTTCGGAACCAAAATGTGGTTTCGAAAGTTTTGGAACCAAAATGTGGTTCCGAAAATTCACGTGATCTTCAGAGTTAGTTTTACTTCCAGCGTATAAAAGTAAATTACTGAACCAAATTTAAGTATTTTTGTTTTACAATTGTTCATGGGTATTTGACAAAAAAGACTAATGTATTCAGTTTATGAATACAAGTTGTAAATAATGATAAAAATTGAGCGTAAGATTCGCATTCAGAGAGTCCGTGCTACAGAAGCATGTTTTACGGCGCATCAGCGTGGGGAGCTAGCGGGTAAACCTTGGGGGCATGTCCCACACAGCCGGTGCCGCGTCACGTGGGGCCAGAGAGACAAACCACGGAGGCATGAACTCGGAGCCTGTGGAGGGATAGGGATCCAGACCATTAACTCATTTTGTTTAACAGGGTTTTAGTCTGTAGCCCTAGCTATTATCCCCTTACTATTGACACGTTGCGTGATGCCTGCGCTACACACGCGCGGGACGACGACGAATAGCTGCACGATGTCAACATAATACAAGTTGATGTGGATCGGACTGTGTTTATGTCTGTTTTTTATTACACATGAATTTGTGCTTGATGGATAAGAAGACTGGATCCTCATGCCACGCCATTGTTATAATTAATACATAAACAGAGCACCGGTCTACTTACACTACGCTGACCTTTGACCGCGTTTTGTTTTTTTCAAATTTTTCGTTAATTACTCGACATTTTGATGATTTTTTTTCTACAACAACCATCTCAAAATTATTGTCTGTGATTCCACATCACTAAATTAGGTAAAGAGTAAGCTCGGTGTGTCCCTTTAAGCACCTATGGCCATCGGAGGATTGTGGGTTATAAAATGATTCTCGCAAATGTTTGAACTTACTGTGCGTTACACACAGGAATAAAGTTGCATTCCTTTTTGGTTTTACATGTTTTAAGGCACTGAATATCATTGTTCTAGGAAAAATAAAATTATGTACACTCTCTAGTTTTCAATAAACACACCATACAATTACGACCAATCTTTGAAACCTTTATCAAATTTGGTGATCAACTAACTATTATTCCAAGAAAATTACATAAAAATGTTAGTTTTTGAGTGATTTTCTTTTCATTTTTTTCTTTTTTTCGCAGTGATATTTGTGCGTTCTTGACTTCTTCAATAGTTGCGCTACTCATAAACCGCAATCCTCTCGATGGTCATAGACCGGCGTGACCAAAAGCTAAGCTTCATAATTATCTTCAATTTCAAATGCTATTTAATCTAAAAGTAAAATAAAAGTATTAGGTGCCAAAACACTGAAGTTATACATAGAGAATTTTATAAACTTATGATTTAATACATTACTATACTATTTTTGTGCTACTGTGCTAAGTAAGTGTTACATTATGGCAATATGACTGAGTGATAGTAATATTGCTGAGTGTAACTGTAAGTCCAGTGTTTTGTCAGTTGTCGATGTTTAGGAGTGTTGTTGTTAATGTTATTAAATAAAAATTATATTCAAAAAATATATACCAAAAACCCAAAAAACGGTATCGACAACTTAACTTTGAGTCAAAGTTTGACTCTGAACATGTACGTGCACTGTTAACGACATGTATTCGAGTTGCAAGATAATTTCCAATGCATACATATTAATTAAACTGACTTACCATGCCTAAATAACTAGTGCTACCATGGGCCTGGATTCTTGACTTTGAAGTTGAAGTGAACTGAAATCTGTCATGTAGTCGACACCGCCATTTTCCGTCGCTATGGAAAGTTTAATTGAGGATGCTAACAATCACATGAGGGCGCTATTTAACATTCACGGAGGTGAGAGAGAGGGGCGTGCGTCTGTGTGGGATGGGGGGATCCGTTGGGGCGTGACCTACCGTGCAATAACCCCCTGGTATTATTTTGTTCTTTGTATACCCATGGAGGAAAAATATATTGTTCCTCCATGGTATACCAGATGCACTTAACAGTTGATACCATTTAAACTGTTCACATTTTATTTACGTGACACCATGCAGTTTCAAACCTCACTTAACCACCATGTGATCAGATTTTGACCAATCAGGGTTCTGAAAGGAATTTGTGTACATCTTCAATTTCTTCATAGGCAAATCTAAGAAACATTGGAAGAATAACTATTAAAATTTGTTAAGGAAACTCTGTAGAAAGTGTGACCATGAACCTCAATTATGATAAGATTCAATCAATAACTAAAAAAAAAGCACAAAACACATATTTTGATAGATTCTGCAGAGATACTTCATAATTCGCGTGAAACTATAAGGTCCTTAAAAACGAGATGGACAAAAGGTCTTAAAAATGTTTTTTGAAAGTCTATAAACAAAATAATAAAATACAACTTCAAATTATTCCTTATGAAATCAATTTAGTTTCTAGGAAACATTATTTCTGATTGTATTTTATATTGTTTTATAGCTTACAATTTTTTGTTAACGACTTTTGTCCATCAGTTGTTAAGGACCTTATAGTACTGAGCGACATGCAAATATTTCATTATTTAATACTTCTCTTATCCGTCCAAATCATCTATTAAAATTGACTATAATATATTGATCAGAATAACATCTGGTACACCTCAAAATGTATTATAATATGTATGTTATATTTACACATTGATTTGAATTATGACAACGCTAATATATATTTTGCTCATCTATAAATAGTGTTTAATTTTTTGATCAGGTCAGTCTTTTTATTTAAACAATTTTCAAATGAACTTCAAGTTAGTAAAGAGCACAAACAGATGGTCGTGTATGAATGAAAACATTTTGAGGAAGGCAAGGTAAAGTTATGCAGTTAGTAATCAACAAAACACATCAGGCCTGGAATTTCATCTTTGAGAGGGCAAGGCCATTTTAACTTTGAAAGGGCACTTCCATACGAAAATGTTTAAGTCTATTGGAAACTTTTGAAGGGGGCACTAACGCCAAGACCAGGGCAACATGTAATTCCTGGCCTGAAACATCCGTTGGGTTGGTCATCTGCTTTTGTTTTCGACTTTGCCAGCTTTCTAAAGAGTTGGCATTTAAGTTACCAATGCTTCCACTTACATTGTTATTGCTCTCATTGGTCAAATATCTTAGAAATTACATTATTCTTACAAAATACTTATTAAAAATTCCTTGCCCAAAAGCTGATCTCCATTCACACATCATGTATTTAACTGAAGTAATGATAGGTTTGGTGCTTTAAGCTATTATTTTTGAATGCTTTTCTGTGTTCTTTTTGATAAACCTACAATATTACATTTTAGGCCAATTCATAACATCCACTATAGGCCTATACTTTTGTTGAATGTAATGGTGTTTACAGGGTATTTCTGCAATCTTCCAAGTAGCCTTATTTTGGGGCCATATCAACGAGGCAACTTCACAGGGAAGCTTGGAAGCAACAAACTGCAGTGCATGCAAAAGGAACACTTGGTAGCACTGGAGTAACTGTTACGAAGTTCAGTACCTTACTATCTGCAAGAAAATTATTCACTCGAGTAACTTTTACAACAGTGCCTTACTATCACCAAAAATATTTATGCGAAAATTTAAAAGAATGTGGATGTGAATGTGTTTTCTTCTTAAAAATAAATTGCCTGGAACTGAATGTCTGTAAATTGCCTTGTGTGACAAGTGACATGGATCTAATCAAGCACCGTCCAAATTCACTTAGAGTTAATTCTGGCAAAAAAAGATTTCAGATTCAATGAAGAACACAGGACTTGTGCAGCTCAGATTTGGTTTTACAAAACCAGAGGCAATCAAACTTGTTTTGAGGTTTCCTGACTCCATGACCTACTAGGATAAGAAGATTCTAGCAGGATTTGAAACTTTCAGGTTTGCGGAGACACCATGTCCACAAATTGTCACCTTCCAAGAGATGTGGCGGTTCTGAGAAGTACCAGTGGTTTAACAACTAGAAGGTTTCAGCTTGGAAATCCCAGAGCCGTATACAGAAAGAGTTGTGACAACTCGCGAATAGCAGCCATTTTGGTCAACAACAAAATAAATAAAACCACCCCAAAATGCATGTGGGCACACAGGGGGCTAGACTAGACTGCACAAAGAAAACTGGCCCTGCCATGTCAAAACTCTCTCAATACGTTGCTCTTGGAAATTCCCACCGGCGAAATCTCTCCCACCCCCTCAACAAAAAAAGTTAATTAAAAAAAAACAAGGGTTAGGCAGCACTTGTCTGTATGATAAAATTCTACACCAACAATAGGCGTGCATTAGTTTGTTTTTAGTAAAGATATGTTTGTTACTATATTATGTACTTACAATGATACTTTTTCTCTACATGTTCTGAAGTTATTTCAGGTCAAAAGTGGTTGAGTTAATCTTTTTCTTTTTACACTTAATACACATTTGAAAATGGATACATTATATGCCATGTTCAATCCATTTTAACAACAATAATGCAACATAAATTTCCCTTTAATTGTAGAGCATTGAACTCCACCTCTGAGTAATTTCTTATTTGTTTTAGTAGTTAACAAGGGAGTTTTAACGTCATTGAATGAAACGTTTGCTCTTAGTTCTGAGCTCCTTGAAAACGGAAATATTAGTATCTCATTAAATATTTCGGACAGCGTTTATAATTATCTCTTTCCCTTTAAACCCAGTTTAAATTGAATTATTTGTTTTCAGTACAATATCATCAGTCAGAAACACATAAGTGGCACAGAGCTTTAGACTGAGATAGTTCTTGTTTTTCCACCCTACACTATTCCAGAATAACCCACAGGTGGGGAAGTGGGAAAGATTAGTTTTACAAACGTGTTAGACTTTTTCATGAATCTGCTCATGGATTCCATTCATCACAACATTTGTTGGAGGATTTTTACCTTCCCCCTCCTCTTATTTGAAAACATTCATGATTCTTCTTTCGTTTTTGACAAAGCCGAGTGTTTTATGATCTTTGCCGATCCGACTGTTTCCTCACTGCCAACTGGTGTGCAAAAACGATCCACCCTCAACAGCCGTAAAGTCCTGCTTCACTTTGTTCATCACCGATACATCCTGCATGGCTTCCACAGCCGTCATGGCAAGTGCCTTAGCCACTCTCACCGTGCAGCAATGAGCAGCGTCCTCCCCCGCTGCTTCGGTGAACTCGGTGGTGTGGTTCACAACACCGCCCTCAATGTCAAAGGTGGGGACGATGCAAGGCACGACATGCGAGACATTGCCAGCGTCGGAGGAGCCGACGGGGGTGATGAGTTTGTTGCAGTCGGTGGTGAACTTTATCCCCAGGCTTTTGGCCTGCCTCTCGTAGATTTCTGCCAGTGTGTTGTTGGAGAGGAGATTGGAGTAAGGGTGGTCCGTGAAATTGAACTCGATCTCGCACTGAGTGGCCTTGGCAGCGGCAACGAACGCCGCGTTGGCTCGCTGCTGGAGGAAGGCCATGTCCAGGTGGTCTCTTGCGCGCAGGTAGAACTTCATCTCGGTCTTCTCAGGGATGATGTTGGGTTTGACACCTCCACTGCTGATCACCCCTTTAAAAAAAAGAAAAAGGAGAATAAAAAGTGTAAACGAATGTTCATTCTAACTCAACAACAGTCTAACAGAAAATCAGCGATACATCAGTATAGACTGTACCTGTCCAAAATAATCCCACAATATTAAGTGAAAATAATTGTCCACTTGATTTATTTTGAACTGCCACATCAAAATACATTTTTACATGTCTGGACAATTTTAAACAACATGCACCATTACTCTTTTTTTTTCCTTCCTTGGAAGTATGATCACATATAAGTTATTTTTAAAACTTCTCAGGTTGGTTGGATGGCTTATTAAAAAAATATTGAAACACTTTGATGCATTATACCTTTCAAGTGTGTAGTAAGAGTGCGTGTGAGTTGGGGCAGGGGGTCTAGACATATTGTTCACATGGTATTTGTAGTGACTGTAAAAAAATTGTTAACAAAATTGTACACAAATTTCACAGAAACTAAACCGAGTTATTGTTTATTACTTACCATGGATTTGCATGTACGGTTTCAACTGCTGTCTCAGGACTGATATGTTGTTATAGCAGAGTACAGCAGCGTCCAGGGCATTCCGTCCCTCCCAGGGCTGCGCCGACGCATGGGATGCTTTCCCTTGGTACAACAACGTGACTCTCATGATGGTCAACATCATCGGTTTGCTGATGTTGGCACTGTAAGGCGTGACTGTCAGCGCCAGGTCCACATCCTTGAAGAAGTCCTGGTTGATGGCGTCGATCTTGGTGCCGTTGCCTTCCTGGTCTGGGCAGCCGAGGACAGTGACCTGGAGGAGGGGAAAAATGATCAGAAATTATATAAAAGGTCACACTATGAAAGCTAGACAATACTCTGATAGTTTGTTTCATTGATTTTTTTCCTGGGGTGGTTTGCTCAAGTATTCAAAAGTAAGTACAAAATGAACAGTATGTTTTTGTTTGTCGAAAAAATTGACACATTTGAAGTGAAAATGCCTTGTATTGCAAGAACCTAACACATGTAAATCTTTCAATTCATATTACAGACAAAAATGAAAATTCACTAACAAAATAAATCAAAATAATTTTTCTTTAACATACATCTGGAAAAACTATGAATCTGTCTAAAGCTACTAAAATAACTCTGTCGTTTTTAAAAAGTTATGCAAACACCATAGGGGAGCTTTTTACCAAATGGATTTGGCGTTATGTAGGTATAAAAGTAAAACTTTTATTATTATCACAGCACTCTGCCAGTCACTGAACTTAAGTACCATGAACACTTTCCAGCCACGAGGTAAAATCATGATCACTTTGAATTCAACCAGAACAATGGCTCACATGACACCTATGATGACCTCAAAGCTTTTTTAGAGCAAAGGCAATTAATTCTTTGTTGGGAAGCCCATTTGTTCAAGTTCCTGAGTTCCTGCCCTTATTTTAGATGAATGACAACTGGAACAAAAAAGCAAACGACAACGGAACAATAAAGCGAACAATGAATCTGACTGCACTGGAATAATAACAGACAGGAAAACCACTGTCAAAGCAACCAACCACATAATGGTGACCTTAACCAGTTCCCGCCACGCTTTGAAATAGTGTTCTATTCTTCTCTGTTTACATGTAACCAATAGTACATCTGCTGTGAGTGTGAGGGAATTTAATGCTATGAAGGGCCAAGCTATTTTCCCCATGATGCACGTGTTTGACCACTGAAAAGAAATACACATGAAGGAAAAATGGACAAACGCAGAGCGCAGAAAAAAGGTTGTAGAGGCTTTTTGTGATCAACATTGTGGTGGTCCACAAAACACTACTTCTGCTGGTGCTTAGTTATAGCATGGAGGTAGGAAACTACCTCCATGGTTATGCTTGTACATGTACATAATGACAGTTGCATGCAGGCAATCTAATTTACACATGAGTTGTAGTGTAATAATAATCCAAAACTGGTAAAACAAGTGAAAAGATATTGAAATTGTTTTGTTTCTTGAAGCAACTTCAAATCGAGACCAAGAAGTAGTCTCTGTGATGAAAAGTTACATGGACGAGTCATACAAAGTCACATATCACTTTTATTACCATATGCAGCAAATTCATTTAAAACAACATTTTGAAACGTCAATGAAAAGTTTATTTCTATGTGAATATTTGAAATGAATTTTGTGCGTAGTAGGTGTGCATTTTCCATTGTTTTGATATGTCAGATGGCAGCGTGATGAAGTCATTACATAGTGTCCATTTAGTAATGGATAAATCTAAGTTCTTCAGGTGAACTTCTCAATCTCATATTCATAGTAATAACTGTCCGCAATCGTTGCACTAAAAAAAATGACAAATTTAGCAGTTTTATTTTATAAATAAAGTGAAAAACTGTTATTGGGAATCTGCATGTTTTCTGCTCATCATCTCATGATGGGGGTTACGATTATCGCAACTATATAAAATTAAGCCATAAAATCAAAGAGGCATAGACCCTATGTTTTGTATTTATTTAATCAAGGTTTAATTAACGTTCTCCAGTCTCACTCGATTATCTGATCATAATATGAAACGATGAAGGTCAGCCTAGCTAGATTTCTTCCTGACGAGACTGAGCGAACCATTACAATACAACAACCCAAATTGAATTGACCTTTACAGCTGATACCATTTACAATCTACCAACAGCATAAATTATTACAAAATACATTGAATAAAGTCCAAAGTATTATTTATTATTCTAATTTAACAATCACCTTTCCGAGTCTTTTGCCGTTACTGTTGGTCTCAATCACTGCCTTAATTCCCAGTGCAGCTGCCACAGTCGCCTCGGCGATGAGATTTCTACCAGAGGCATGTCCAAGCTCGGGCAGAGCGTCATATTCGCAGAGCAGACAGACGTGAAGTTTCCCGGACTCTTGGTCGGCAGCACCGAACGACGCCCTGAACCCCGTGGGGGCTAAGAACTGCTCCTCCACCTCAAACCCTCGCTCTCGAAGGAACGAAGTCAACAGCGTGTGCGCGTGAAATTCTTGCCGTCCCAGCTCTGGATTTCGCCAGATTTCTTGGCCAAGTTCTCGCAGTTGGGTTTCTTCATCGTCGATTGACTTTACTACGCATTCAGAATAAGCCTCCATTTCTGTTTTTCTTGTTTATTTTGGGGACAAAACGCAGCAAGTTGGGATCGACTTGACAGTTCTAGAACTAGAAGGACGAAGACCATGCAAACTATTGGTCGTAACACACAGTGGTAATTTCCCGGTTATTTTCCATTCACGCGCACGTCCACACACAGTACACACACACACACACGCACACTAACCGGGTTCCAGATGATCGAACGACTCGTCGATCGAGGTACATTGTGTTGTTGGAGTATGGCACACCATTTGTTGCAAATCTTCAAATACATTTTTTTTGTGAAAAAGAATAATAAAGAAATAAAGAAAGAAAAGTTTGGGCTTGCCTCGGTTTGGTTTTTAAACCTTTTATTATCCAATATGACCATGGAGCTATAATAAGATACGACAGTTCTGCACTCAGCAGGCTAGGCAACAATATATCTATATATACAACTATTTGTAACACTAGGCGGGCCATACTTTTGTCTCAGATTAAAAAACAACATTGCCCATTATTATACCCTGATCGAGAACCCACGTGCTTGACAGGAACAACCCATTCAATGTTGTGGGGGGGGACATTACTCTAACCAGAACAGAAAAAGGGATGCTCGTTTTAGTAACTTGTTTTAGTGGCAAGTAATTTCAACATTACATTTTTAAAAAGCTTACCTTTTAGTCCTGTACAAATACTGAGTCGTTAAATTTTCATAATTTTACTGGCAAAATCAAGTACAACTTGAGAATCCCCCCTGCCAAAAAATAATGAAGACATTGAAATAAGACAAAAGCTTACCAAACTAAAACATACTTTGTTATGAAAAAGAAAGTAAAATAATTAGAATAAGGCTGGTTAACCATAAAACTGATAGTTACTATTTGTTACGTTTATTCATTATTATTGTTCTGGAAACCACATTGGTTAACTGTCTCAATCATGATTTACATACAATTAGCATAAAACTGCCAGCAGTATATTATAAACAAAGGAGACAACTTGGGGTGTTTGTTTGTTTGTTTGTATGTTTGTTTGTTTGTTTGTTTGTATGTTTGAATCAAAAGGGAAAATCATTATCAAAAACTAATAGCAAAAAAAAAAACGATTGAAACTGGTCAACACAAACTTCAAGAAGTTGATCAAACATACACACATATCCAATTTTACATATTTTGACTGTTTTACTGCTGAAAATTTAAATAAAACACTTTGAAACAATAGGTGGCGGCAGATTCGCTGGAAATTTCCATCGTTCAAGTCGTTCAGAGCATGTTCCCCGAATCCCAGAACAAAGAAATACCTAAGTAGGATTTGAAACTTTGCATGGTGGAAATACGATATGGAAAAGGTTGCGGTGACACCATGTAATACTGCGGTCTTTTCAGAACCACCCCAACTCAATAAGAGACAGTATTACATGGTTGTCACCGCAAACCTTTTCCATAAAGAAATACCCGGTATAAACTCTGCTGCCACCTAGTGTCGCCATGATCACAGCGAGTCAGTGGCCAGACATTTAATTCTGAATGCTCATATTGTGATGTGATGGTCAATGTGCACACGTGTAGTAACTGGGGGAGAATTCACGTTTCCATGCCCATGATGACAGTGCCCCTTTAAGTATGGATAAATTTCCTAAAGTGATAACAATAAAAATCTACACTTTTTTTCATCACAAACTTAGTGTATTAAACTAAATGAGTCCATTGTACTTATTCTTACAAACATGTACACATATTGCAGAAAAAGAAAGATTCTAATGCACATTAAACATGTCTTAATTTAAAAAAAATTGTATTTGACCTTGAAAAAAAAGAATGGATCATTTTGCAACATAAATATATACAGTCAAGAGGTACATAAAATTACACAACCTCAAATCATCAAATTTAATTGCACGCAAGGTACATTCAACCATGGATGTGCACAAACTAACAGTGTGCTCTTTTTGAATGAAAACTGTATGTATAAGGGTCAGGTTGCATTTTTTTTAAAGGTTAATCAGGCTGGAAATGAGAGTTGATTGAACATCATTTAAGATGATGATAAGTTTTATTCAACTTCAAAACTAGGAATAACAACAATAGTGTACATTTATAACGTGTTATGTCTGCCAATGATATGACACTCCTGGCGCCGAATTATCAAATCTGGTGAAGATTGTTAAGAATGATTTTATGAGACGAAGCAACCATAATACAATATATTGAAAGGGGTACAAGGTGAGGCGGTGCATGTTGCTGCCAGACTATGCCAGAAGCACCGGAACATACCCCTTTCCTGTTACAGTAAGTGCACTGAGATCTTTAACGTGCATTGCACAACACACGGGACCTACGGCTTTATGTCCCATCCGAAGGACAAGGCAAGTATTGGTCAAGTGCCTTGCTCAAGGACACAACTGCCATGACTAGAACCCGAACCCACACTCTGATAATACCAGAACTTTAGTCTGGTGCACCAGACCGTTCCAGAGTAAAATGTCATTAATGACTGTCTATGCCCCCAGACTTCAGATGAAATGATTTTGAGAAATCACGCGTGAGGTCTCGAAATCCAGCATCTGAAAGCAGGATGCTTATTACTATTACCATCTTTATAAGAAGTAGGCTTTCGGATAAAAAATTACACAATTTGTTTTTTGGGGTCATTACCATAGCATGACCCTACCTTTAAAGTTCTGAGGTACAAGTAGAGAGGTGCCTGAATTTCAAGCCCAAATAGACTACATCAGCTATTAGTTGTTTCAGAGTCCGTTACATCATCAACCCCGGCCGGGACATCCTCGGATATTTCCTCATCAGGGGTCTCCGTCTTTCGACGCCACCCGAGAAATTTCAGAATTTTGGCCTTGATGCCCCCACTGGCATCATTGGGCAAGGGAACGAACCGCCTGGTAGTCAGGTTGTGAAGAGATCCGAATCCGATGGCCACTACAGTGCAGGTCAGGCAGATGACGTTGTAGGGCATGCTGAAGTCCGGCACGGGGAGCTGGATCAGAAGGGGCTCGGTGTACACCCGCAAGAAGGCCCTGCCTGGGCTTGGGTCTGTAACGCTGGAAGAAGAAAAAGAGGGTTTCAATTCATGGATAGTCAACTCAAATGAAGTTTTACTTTAAGGGCTAGTGCAGCAGTGGAGGAGTTTAAAATATTAGAAATATCCAGAAATGTATCTTATCGCTTCTTTACAATCTCTCCTCTTTGAGGATTACGTTCATTCATTCCAAATACTCTAGTTTGCAAGAAACTTATCATCAAAGTACACAGTGCAAATTTGACTTAAAGGAACATTACAGAATTGGTAAGAAGGAAACTTGTAAAATATACTTTTTGATCACAGATTTACATAAAACTTACACGGTCTAATGATGATGATAGTAGAAAACATCCCTTGAAATATTTCTGTCTGAAATGCCATATTTTATGAGAAATGAATAAACTAGTTTTCCGATTGGAGTTTATCGCTCAGTGAGCGTTTTATTCATTTGTTGAATCTATATGATTTCATGCAAATGTGTAATCGGTTTTTCACTATTTTCTCGTGACCCAGATGGCCGATCGATCTCAAACTTCTACAGGTTTGTCAGTTTATGTATATGGTGGATTACATAAAGTGCTTACACTGCCAGCAACTGTTTTGTTAGCAAAAACCAATTCTGTAATGTTCCTTTAATCTTTGTGTAGTTGTAAAATTGGGCCCTGGGCAGAAATTATTGCTCAATCAAATTCTGCTGAGCAAAAATCAGCAGGAAACAAATCACAAATGATACATATGATTATGGTATTTTGACTGGTAAGGTGGTAACCCATTTCTGATGAGCTCCAAGCAGCTCGATTTCAGAGCGCTTCTTCAGCACAAAAAAATATATAAGCACATAATTATTTTGCTTGCAAAAAATAGGTTACCAGCCAAAATACCACGTCAAACGTACTGTCTCTAACTGGTTATCTGCTTAACTCTGCCACGCTTAAGAGAGCTCTACCAAATTGGGCTCAGGTCCCCATCATGCATAATAATAGTTAAGCATTATGCAGACAAACCTGTTGATCAGTGTAGCACTGTGAGGCTCTGTAGATGTGATGTTATTAAAGGATGGCATAAGAGCAGATATAACGGCAGAGCTGTCAAGAAACAAAACATACAAGAGCATCAAATTAACAGAAACATCTTTCTTGATTGTTTCAAATTATTATTATTTTTTTTTTGGGGGGGGGACACACTGGCTTGCTTTTAAAAGTCTCAATACTATTCTTGCTGACCTCTGCAAATTGAAAACACTCTGCATCAATTTAAGCAGAGGAAAGTTTTTTTTAAATGCTACTGAACTTAGAAAGATGTTAAATCTTTGAGTTTTTTTGTGGGAAAACTGCAATCAATTCAGTCCATTAGCCTTTTTTGAGATATGGTGAAAAAATAGATTGTGTCTCACAAGAGAACGACGACTTGATTTAGAGAAACTTCGAATGGGTCTTAACTTTTATTACTTCTTATTGTTTAATATATCTTTCTGGTAATGAGGCCAAGGAACCCTCAAAAGTGCCTTGCACTGTGACCTGTAGGCCTCAAGATACCAGTGAAGAGAAGATATTGAAGAAATGTCAGTTTTAAGATTTGTTGATTTATTTTTAAATCTTCATACGTGCAATGATTAAAAGTTGAACAGAGGCTGTCAAGGAAACACAACAGTGTAAAAACTGTCATCAAAAGATGTGTACAGCAGGAGCCCTGCCAACAACAATACCGTCGGCTCAGGACTATAATCTTCAGTGCAGTATGTATGTGTGACAGGTGAAAAATGTATGGTCTTGTTTTCTCTGCTTTAGGTTGCTTAATTCTCTGTGTTTTTAACAAAGAGGTATATATACTCTATTATAATTTACTTTTCTTTTTCATTCATGCCATTCTAACATCTTCAAATTTACAGTTTATTGGATCCATGGGAAAGTTCAATCTTAATCTTATCCTTATGTAATTGTTTATTGGAACTTGAGTGACCACAAGTAGCACTAAAGACTCATTTGCATATTCCTTTGTATTTATAGTTGTTTCATGTATATTCATAAGTTAGTCATAGCCCAGGAATGCAGTAGGCTACTTGATTCCTGTGGGTCTTTTTCATAATCTTCAGTTGGTTACAAGACATCACTCTGTAAGGAGCAAAGTTTTAAAGATATAGTTTTATGTACAGCGCTGGCTGCGCGCGGTTTCCACTGTGGAAAAAATGGAATTAAACATTACACCTTCATCTTAATGCTGTTTCCTGACTTGATTTTTGGCCCTGTTACATATGGATTTCATAAAATTGGTTTTGCATGTTTTGGAGCTCCTGGTAAATGGAGATTATTGATCAGGAGTGGCCTCCACAAATTTGTTTGGCAAAAAGAAACGTTCAGTTTCAAAGATTTTTTTTGCGGATTTTGATGATTATTTTCGTTGTTCTTGTTTTGCATTTTTCACTTAACGACCTTCTGATCATTACAGATTTGAAATTGCAATCAAAGGCCCTTATACCACTGACTCGACGATACAATGCTTTACCTATTAAACTGTATACTGAGTGAGCAATGTTAAAACATTTTAGGAGGAAGTGTTAGGAATAGCTCTTTAAATATTGTGGGAGGAAAACCCCCAATAGGTAGGGACTGAAAACCCAATCCATACGCAAGGCTCTGATTCCAACCGTGCTCCATGGAGGTGAAAGGAAGGGAAGAATCCACTATAAAGCTAACCTGAATGCCTGAACGACAGATGACTTGTACCAATGTACAGCAATCACAAATGTGTTAAAACTTTTGCTGTTTGCAGTAGGCACACGTGCCTGTTAGGACTGTTTATAAAATTTTTGATTTCACAAGTTCTCACCTATGGTGCCTAATCACCATAGAAGTGAAATAACCAAATATGGGGTGAGAGAAAAATCAAACGGTCCTCATTGGGATTTGAACCCAAGACCCCTGACACTCCGGGCAGATGCTCTACCAACTGAGCTATGAGGCACAGCGGTATACTCCCTCGGGTTTTCCCTAAGAACCACAAGTTCTCACCTTATATGGAAGCCGATATTGGCGTCTGGAGGGTACTCGGTCCACTTTAGGAATGCTTTATCAAACTGTATACTGAGCATTGTGACCGATTGCGGCGGTAGTGTTAGGACAAGCTCTAGGAGGTAGGGGTTGGAGCGGTCGTTCCCAGGGGTATACAACTGCTTCTCTGGAGATAAAAACACACACACATAGTTGATTAATTTTGGGTTGAACAAAGAACAGCTGACTACAGCGGGACTTGAACCTGTGACCTGCGGCTTAACGCACCGGTGCTCTACCAACTGAGCTATCTAGTTCTAATGTTGGCGGTCTCCCTATTTTGTCAACATCTTTGTTTGGGGGTGCCAGTCAATAGCCATTCAACCTGTAACTGCCGTGTAGCCAGGGATCACACCCAAGTTTACAATGCAACCTGGGAAGCAGCAGCAGAGGGATCACCCTAAGGGGATGTGACTTATTATTTCATATATATCAAGTAATAAACCACAAGGGAATCTGACTGGATAAACTTTAAACAATTTTGGGTTGAACAAAGAAAAATTTAATTAGAGGGGAGGACTTGAACCCACAGCCTCCAGTTTAACGTGATGGCACTCTACCAACTGAGCAATCTAGGCCTAATGTTGGAGGTCTCCCTATTTTGTCATTTTTTCTCAGAATCAGCCAAGGGCTCGAGCCCACAAAACACTTAGATTCATCTGAGGATGAGTTGTCAATATTGATTCATTTAGTGACATCACACTTTGCTTGGCAGTTAACCCTTACAGTGCCAGCCTCGTTTTCGTAACTCTGTATCGACAGGCCGGCCATTTTTTATTTTAATTTTTTTCGAGTAGTAGAACGTATGGGAATGTCGGCGGCCTGTGGATGGAGATTCAGTATGACGATTCAGAAGGTCGGCGGCACTCAAAGGGTTAAGATTGGTACACCTGTGAATAATAATCTTAGTGCTTTACCGCATACTATTGTCTCACGCACACCATTACCTGGTCTGATGAACTGGACATTGTTTTCCACTTTGAGCGTATGAAGGTAAAGCCTGATGTACCAGGGCACTTTCTCCATGTACACCACTCGCAGGGATTCCGTCGGATGGTTATTGAGTAGTTGACACTTGATGCCGCCTCTCTCTTGACCGTACCCCGAGAGGAAGCGGTGGACTTGAAGATGAGGAGGTTGAATTGGAGCTGGCAAAAACATGAAGAAATCAAGAATTATAAATCAGTCGTTGAATATTCAAACAATAATACAGCAGGATAAGTGTGCTTTGTCTGATTAATTACAACCAGAGAGTGGAGCTACATGTATGTGTGCACAGCCACAATCATGGTTACACTTTTTGTTACAAAGACACCAAATGAACAACACATAAATATTGAGCAACTCTTTGCAGATCTTGCACTCGACAAAACTCAAGTACTTTCTACTCTTCATTCACACAGCGCTGGTTAATTAATTTACAAACAACATTGAGATAACTGTTACATCACTGGTTTTCAAACTGTTGTCCATAACATGGACACAACAAAAATGTGTACCCATGATTGTGGCTGTGCACATGTTTGAAATTATGACAGCAATTGATATAACACCTTGTAAGGGTTTACAAGGCGATGTAGTGCAATCTGCAGCCAAACTAGGCCAGAAACACTGGGCAAACCCCTTCTCTTAACGATAAGTGTACTGGGTTCTTTTTACTGGGTTCTTTTTATGTGCAAATACACAACACACAGGACCTACCGCTTAACGTTCAATCCGAAGGAAGAACAAATAATGGTCAAGGGTCTTGCTCAAGTACACAAGCCAGGACTGGGAACCCAACCCGCACTCACGACAACACCAAAACTTGAATCCGTGCACCAGACTGCTCTTCTACGGCATACAATTATGGACTTGTGTGGTTTCAAAAATTCATAAAAACTTTTCCTAACCACACCCGGCCTGTTGTGGCCAAGCGGTCTAGCGCATCGAACTCAAGTTCTGTTGACTGAGCCATCAAAGTGTAGGTTCAAATCCTTGTCATCACACTTGTGTCCTTGAGCACGACACTTGACTATGATTGCTTCTCATCACCCAGGAGTAAATGGGTACATGAGATTGTTGATGTGAATAACTAGCAACCTGTGCACTCATACAGTAATACCGGTGCTGCATTCTCCTAAAGAGTTGAGATGGTTTTAGAAATGCTCAAGGCAATAATACTGGGAGGCACTTTGAGGGTTCTAATTGGTTTGAAAAGTGTGAAATATACACACATTATTAATATTATAATTTTATTGATGTGCAAACACTTACAATATTGCACCTCCTCAGTCCACTTCATAGCCACGTTGATTCTGTGCTCTTTAGTGAGGGACTTTAAATCGAACACGGCGTAAGTGCGCCCTCTGTTGTTCTCAACTGTTGCATAGTCTGGAGTTAGCAACCAGCTGTTGGAATCCTGAACAGTATCAAATCAGAACCGTCTCAAAAAAACTCCATATGGATTTTAAACAACTCGTCCACTGCAACTGAACCCACAAAAAACGTATCACAGAATTCGACAGCTTTGAGACTTTTTAAAATTGGGTGTTGGGAGTGGGAAGAGTCTAGGTATGACTGCAATTGGTAATTCAAGCCTCATGCTTCATTCTTGGATAATGGCTAAATCTGTTTTTCCTTAAGGGCCGTTATCACAGTTATCAACATTTTGTATGAGCGTACAAACCGTATGCTGGGGGGGGGGAGAATCTGCTGACTGTGTATACATTCTAAAATAAATTGAAGAGTAAATTTGTATCATGACAGTGACCCATGACTAAACTCCCAGTAAAAATTTTTTTTTTTTTTTTTGGGGGGGGTAAAAAATCCTTGTGGATTAAAATCAAGTGCCAGCCTTCATATTGCATTTTAAAAACAGAACTTGAAAACAATTCGCTTAATGGGCTGAGTAGATGCAATTTCCCTCTTTTAGTCGAGCCCAATTCATGGCTTTGCTTACCGGGGAATTCTGAGCTTACGACACAAAATATTGTGTGAGAATTCAAGGGGGGAGGGGGGGGGGGAGGGGGGAGAGGGGGAAGTGGGGGGAGGGGGATTTAATGTTGAAGGGCCCTATAGGCAATAACCAGGGGCTTAGAGGCAACTGCCCCAGTGAAGTATCAGCCTGGTAATTTGAAAATCAGTTTTGCTTGGTATTTTGGGGGGCACGTTGATTCTGTGCTCTTAGTGAGGACTTTAAATCGAAAACGGCGTAAGTGCGCCCTCTGTTGTTCTCAACTGTTGCATAGTCTGGAGTTAGCAACCAGCTGTTGGAATCCTGAACATATCAAATCAACCAGAAAAATCAAGAACTTACATCGTTATCAGTGACATCCACGTAGATCTTGCTTACATCTGCCATGGGACATGTGTTACTCATTGGGTGCTCGAACAAACTCCTGAGCGTCCAGTCCTGCCTGTCATTGTTGCCCGCCGGTGGGTTGAACACCGCTGCCAGGGATTGGCTGAGCTCTAGGGAAGTCCTGGTGCACGCTGGGTAATCATCACATACAGGTCGAAGGTCGACTGCTAGGGAGTGGTAGTTGGCATTGTACAGATTGCCAGCATGGAAAGGGTGGACAGGCCTGCCTAATATTTCGAAAGAAAAAAACAAACCCAAAACTCATGAATATCATTTTGTGAACAAACAGGGTTCTAGAAAATCTCAAATTGTTATACAATCTTCCATTAATCTGAGTAACCTGAAATTCATTTAAATTGATGACTAGAGCAAAATGTTGGTTAAGTTGATTAAAAAACACAAGACCACCGGACTTGTCCGGTCCTGAGTTTACTGGCCCAAGGCTCTAAATTCTCCAGCCTCAGGCCTGCAGTCTAGGGTTAATTTTGAGCTCTGACAGTAGCGACGTGTGTCACCTCAGGTTTGACTGGGCACTGGCAGGGGATGGCTAGTGTTTTTAATGGGATTGTTCTTTTGTGTTTTGTTCGTCTTTTGTTTGCCTGAAAAGACAGAACACTACCAATGCCAGCAGGGTTAGGCTTATGTAATAAGTAACTATTAGTTCTCTGTTGGCGGGACAGACATATCCCCACACTGTTTTTCTTAAAATCTGTGCATTTTAAAAATGTGCTATAGGATTGATTTTATGTAAGAGGCGCAATGTAATTAATGAACTTTTATTATATTATTATCTGGATGAAGTGAAGACTCTCCCCCTTACCTTAGAATCGCACGGCAGGAGTTTCTTCCACGGGGTTAGGTTCTCAGTACATACAATCTCCCTGGGGAGTGTAGTGTAGCGCATGTTGGCCGAGTTCTTGGCGTACGACTCTGTAATGTCAACAAGAATTTGAAGAACAAAATTACAGTAGTTTTCTAGAGAGACATAGCACCGTGTGACTGCTTCAACCTGGTGGCTCCAGGGGAAAAAGTCAACTTTGAGGAGGACAGTAGAAAGAAGAAAGATGTCAACTGAGAAGGAAACACACTTGGGATGAAATCTTGGAATGAATCGAGAATGTATATTCAGTTTACGGTAACACCGTCTGTGTATATCTACTTTGCCGTGTAGATTTTTTCTTAAGAACTTGTCTTGCTATTTATTCTATTGCCGCGGAGTAGATTTCAGAGACTACTTGGTTCTGAAAAGAACTGTCCTACTTATGACGACTACCTGGGAGGGAAGTAGGAAATTGGCCGGGACTACTACTTTCGCTTAGTGGATTTAGGTGACTTCAACAATGATTGCAAAACACAGAGATAAATGATGCCAGGGGAGTTCGATTTTATTTTGTGCACTACACCAATGTATGATATAGCACTGTATACTCGGAGCTTTCCAAATTGTGCTGGGGAAAAAACCATACAGGCTCCTCGAGTGGGATTCAGACCCACAACCTTTGGCATTCTGGAGTAGATGCTTTAAAAGCTTGACTGGCAAGCTCGACCAGTGACAACAGGCCAGTTCAACTCCTATAGGTTAAAATGGTTTTAGGGTGTTAAAGCTTTAACTGGTGTCTAGTGACCCGGACTCGAGTTAAGGTGTTATCAGGGTATGGGTTCAGGTCCGGGTCATGGCAAATGTGTCCTTTAGCACAATTGGTGCTCGATATGGGGCAGAGGGTACCCTCCTCTATTGTGTCTTCATTGGAATCTCAGGAATTCTTTTGAGGATTTTTTTATTTATTTATTTATTTATTTATTTTTTTTTTGGGGGGGGGGGGAGTTCTATACAAGAGGAAAATAGTGTGTTATAGTATGGGAACATTGGGGGGGGGGACCCTCTGCCCCATATCGGGCAGGCTATACTTTAGCAAGACACTTAACCATAAGTGCTTTAAATAGTCCTTCCAAGTGTTGTGTACTGCACATATATACTTTTCTTATTGTCCCTGTGTTTTTGGCGTGGTTGACTGCAGAATATGCCACATCACCTTGCTATAAACCCTCACAACGCGCTAAAAAATTGGTTAGCTCTGCATACCCGTTGTAACAATAACGAGAGGTTTTAGGTACCTTAGAGATGGAAGACAGTAGGTGAAGTACTCTATATAAGAACTGCTTACTATTATTATTAATAAACCACAAGGGAAACTGACTGGGTACAACCTTGGTAGCTTGTATTGTAAACTTGGGTGTGATCCCTGGCTAGGCTATATGGCAGTTACAGGTTGAATGGCTTTTGACTGGCAACCCTAAACAAGGATATTGACAACATAGGGAGACCACCAACATAGGGCCTTGATACCTCAATTGGTAGAGCGCTGTCACATTAATCCAGAGGTGGCACGTTCAAGTCCCACTCAAGTAATTTTTATCTTTGTTCAACCCCAATTGATTTACTGTTAATATTGAGGAGAATAGACACATGTTAAGGTAAGATGAGGTGAGTTTCTTACCTGAGGCCACCCCACTTGGCTTGAATGAGAATTCCGGCTTGGCAGTGTTAGTGTCATCAACAAAGTTGAGCGAGGCACAGAATAATCCGGAGAGTGCGTTGATCAACCCTTTCCAAGACTCATCCACACTGACAACAAGAACAACAACAACACACTTGTTTCAAAAAACACTTCCATGTGTACCCTATCCCTCCTACTCTTGGTAATATTTTTCATTTTGCAATGAGTTGACCAAGCATTAGCTGCACAGGTTGTGTATAGTGGCACAGCTGTGTGCTGAACTATAAACTGTGTGATGTGTGAACTGCAGCTTTCATCAAATAATATCATGCAAAAAATTAGTTAGTGGCCTGACGTTTCGATCTCGAAGCCTTCGAGAAAGACTCTGCTAGGGTCGAAACGTCAGGCCACTAACTAATTTTTTGCATTTATACTACAGGTCCTTTTGGTTGGTAAGCAGTTTGCAACAGCTAATTCTAATTTCTCAAATAATATCATATCAACGAATCAGACAGTATCAGGGTTAATAAAATTAAGAGACTTTTCCCCATTTTTTTTTTGCAACAGTATCATTAATCTTTTAATATTAAGAGGGCACCTTCAAGATCACAAAATCTTGGATGTATTTGATATTTTTGTAGGATACATATCATGCAGTTGTCAGAAATAAAAGTCGGTTGGAAAATGTGCTGCCGATTTTTTGTTTTTTACTTTGGTAATGTAAGAAGTTACAGACCACTTACGCTCATTTAAGAAAAGTAAAAGACTCTCTACTTCAAGATGAATGAAATGCGGTTAAGTTTTGATATCTTTTTTCTTTACATAATAATAAGAGAAGGTATTATAGTTAAGTGTCTTGCTCAATGACACAAGTGTCAGGACCGCTATTTAAACCCAAAATGATGACTTATGGCCTGAGCAATTTTTACAGGCAGCCTGGAGGCAACCAACTTCACTGCATGCGAAAGGCACACTATGCTAGCACAAGAGAACATTTTTTTGACAGTGTCCCACTACCCCCCCCCCCAAAAAAAAAATGGTAGATACAATTCTAAATGTGTTTGTTTTTTCTTCTTGGAGATTGCCTGCAACAATTTGCCTAGACTTGACCCAAGTCGGACTTTCGTTGAGTCCTTCATCGCCTAAATAATCCACTGCATGCACTCCACATACACATTGCAGCTTTACTTCAACACTTTGTTGTGCGCCCTCATTCGCCAGGAATGTTGCAAGTCAACTCTGCATATGGTTTCGCAATCCAAAACTTACTGGATTGGCATTTAATTGACACTGGAGGGCGCGCGTTACAAAAGCTAATACATTACTGACTGGATTACATTGATCTCCACAGTATAATGGAGATCAATGCTCGATTTCAGCACGAGACAAGACTTGAACCAAGTCTACAATTTGCCTTGTGTGACATGGCCCTCAGCAACCGGAACTCGAGTCCGGTGCATGCACTAAACCGCTTGGCCATGACACGCCATAAATGGTTGCAATTACTAACTGCTATAGGGGGCTATGAGACTATGAGAGATCAACGAAAAAATCCTGAAATCAAGAAGAGAAAAAAACCTCAGACAAACCACACGTATGGGTTTTGAGGCATTGCATGGTGAGGTATCTATGATTATTTAGTTTGTGGTAGCATTATGTGTATATATCTACTTTGCTGTGTAGATTTGTTCTTTGAGAACTTGTCTTGCTATTTATTGTACTACCACAGAGTAAATTCGGAATTCGGGAGACTACTTAGTTTTGAAAATAACTGTCCTGCTTTAAGTACTAATTGGGGAGGTAGGAAATCGGCTGGGACTACTACTTTTGCTTAGTGGATCGAGGGGACTTCTCATTATTAACTTCACTGCCACGGAGTGAAGCCGATTTCCTACCTTCCCCAGGTAGTACTTAATAAGCAGGACAGTTCATCACAGAACTAATTAGTCTCCAGAATTCCGAAATCAACTTCGCGGCAGTAGAATACAAGCAAGACGAGTTCTCAAGAACAAATCTACACAGAAAAGTAGATATACAGATGGTGTTACTGCAAACTGAATATACAAATGACATGTCTACCTCGACCTCTCCTTGTGTAGTAAGTGATTGTGTTTGGTGTAACAATAAACCACTCAAGCGTGTCTGTGGCTGGTCGGCGTGAGCGGGCCAGTTGTGAGCCAGACTTGAATCCAGTTAGCAACCCTACCAGACGTTTGTCCAATTGTGTCACTATTCCTGGACTCCCAAGACTCACCAAAGTTATACCGTGAAATACCGCACCTGTACATTGTTTTTTTACCTTGGAGTTGAGGGTTTAAACCACACCCAGAGTTGTGCCCCGGGAGGAGCTGATGTCACAGGGTATCCCCATTTCTCATGCCTCCATAGACCGTGTGTTAAAGACAGATGGAGCTCCTGGACTGAGTACTTGGAGATCACCTGGCCGAGGGTCTTAGGGAACAGGTTGTAATGGGACACTGCGGTATGCAGAAAGGACAGAAATAAGAAGGAAAGTTAATATAGAAGACAAAGTATCCCGTATGCAACAGGGGCAGTTGAACACAAAGTGCCCGTATGCAACAGGGGCAGTTGAACACGAAGTGCCCGTATGCAACAGGGCAGTTGAACACAAAGTGCCCGTATGCAACAGGGGCAGTTGAACACAAACTGGAAGAATAGTACGGATAGAAGACAAAGTAAGAGCTTTAATTCATGTAACATTTCAATTGACAATGCAAAATGTTTATCTACATCTACATAAACATCAATTATCCCTCCACTAAACGAACGAAATCGCATCCCGCAAGTCAAAACTCAGATAACTGCATTAAGCTTTACTGAAAAAACCCCAAACTTTACATTGAAGTATAAACCAGGCTGACTGAAGTAAGTGCAAGTCAGCACCAGCAAATAATTACATCAAAATTTTTAAAGATTCAATAATAGATTGGGTATTAATGGTTAGACTTGATTACTCCTAGTTAACCCTTTAGTCCGTGCACCGCCTGAGTTTGCCGGAAAAATGTTTAGTTTACAAGACTCTTGCAGTAAATTACAAGAATCGTGGCTCAAAATAATTTTTTTAAATACCCAATTAGGCTTGTTATTTACGTACAATTGCCGTTCTTTTCGTTAACATTGTTGTTGATTAACATATTATTTTAATTTCGGAGGTGATAAGTCCCAAGGGAACAATAAGTACCTCCTGTAAACGGCTACCGCTAATTTTTACGGATGTTAATTTTCATGAGGTTAGAATGAACACAATAGTTTAGGAGGCTGTTACCTGGCATCGACTGCTCATACTGATTAGTTGCAAGATGTTAGTTTTTTGACAGTCAATCATCATGATGAAAGAAAATTAAATTGTTTTGTTAAAAGCGAGCGTGGTGCTTGTAAGAGCTACAGAATTTCATCATCATTAGCGTTAACATTTTTAACAATTCAACTGTGAAGGGTTAAAATAAAAAAAGATTACACCAGCGCGTACCAATGACTATCTAGTTTTATTATGATGTTTTTTTTTTCTCTCCAAATACAAGCTGGTGCGCATTTCCTCCTGCCGCATGTTATTGCTTTGGGCGGCTGGGCGGTCCAGTGGCTAAAAGGTTATAAGGGTTTAGGTTAAGCTATCAATACCACTTGTAGAACTTTTGCAGTTAGTTTTAATGGAGCCGATAGCGCAACCTCATTCAACCTCTACTCTACTGTTAAGTAGGAGTTAGTTGTGATGATAATAACCCTCCTCCCGATGGTTACTGACTGTCGGGGAGGAGGGTAACAATTATTGCAACTAACATACATTTAGTTAGGGGTAAGACTTGACCATACCATGGACGTCCCCCAGGGACAAGGGGGCCCTTGTATGAATCAATCTGGAAACAACTTCAAGCAATGCAATTATAACCTAACTCTGGTAATTGGGGTACCAGTTACAAGTAATTCTGTTTGGGCACACTGACGCTGTGCTTTGCATGCAAACCTCTGGTGGACAAGCTCAGTGTATTACAGGCCCAATGAAGCCCAGCTTTACAGGAAATTCTTGGGTGGACAAGCTCAGTGTATTACAGGCGCAATGAAGCCAAGCTTTACAGGGAATTCTTGGGTGGACAAGCTCAGTGTATTACGGGCGCAATGAAGCCAAGCTTTACAGGGAATTCTTGGTGACAAGCTCAGTGTATTACGGGCGCAATGAAGCCAAGCTTTACATACAATCCTTGGGTGGACTGTGGACAAGCTCATTGTATTTCAAACCTAGGCTGGAAGAGCATGGCGCATTAAGCATAACACCTGAACTCAGGTCCTGGGCGCATTGACTTGTTAGACTTGCCTGTGGTTCCTCTCAAGACAGAGGAGAAAAAATTAACCTCAATTAGGTCAGTTTTTAGTAGGCCTGCATCACTCCCAAATCCCAGTTTAAAAAATTTAAATAGTACTCCAATAATTAATCAAAATAAATAAATAAATAAACTAATCTGCTTATAGTTATACTGGTACAACTACAAGCATAACGAAAGGGAAGGCACCCGGCACGCATACATTAATTACATGACCTATTCATCATTTTGTCAGAGGCTGGGACTACGTACACATATTCTTTGTCAATGACAAATACATGATGGAATTAAGGGACGAATGGGCAAGGGAACTTGCAACGCAACCAAGATTAAACAAGCAAACAGACGATGAATCTTAATTGTCTGACTGAGCTAGTCCCCCCCCCCCCCCGTCCTACTCTATGGTCCTACCTAGTCCTCGCAAAAGGGAAGTAAGCCATGTAAAATGGATCGACTGTATGTATTTATTATTAATTACTAATTAACTATTGTTCCTAAACCGTAAACGTTGACTTGTCGCGACTGTAAATTTGGCTTGTCTTTAATTTAAACGGACGACTCGGCAGACCGTTGAGTTGTCTCAGTCAACCATTGACTTGTCTGAGCTCCATACCATCACCATTGCATTGCATTGCCACTTTAATTAAATTAAAGTCAATAATCCATTAAGAATTTCAATAAACAGTTGTTGCCGACTATCGATCGTCGTTGCCGAGTTAACTTACTTTCATCTTCGAGGCTAATATTCCAAGTAGTTGTGAACTGAAAATGTGCATAAACATGGCCACTTGGAAGAGGTTTAAAATACAGCTCCTCTTGAAAACTGTCTTCCCCAACAGCCCTTGCAAAAGGCACAAAAACAACGATGAAAACACCACAAAAAACGGCAGCACGTCCAACACTGGAGGCCGCCATGTTTGTACTGAGGGCGCTGTTGCATTTTTGTGGTCTGTCTCTCGCCGCGCGCGCGACCACACAGTGGTCAGCAGCCGCGGCTAGCCCCCCGTACACAATGTACGCGTACCGCTTGTACACAGTGAGCAATGGCACATGTGTAAGATGGCGCCGGCCGCGAACTCTTTGTTGTAGAATTTCTCTTTTCCAACGGCACAGGTTTATGAATCAAGCAAAAATGACCAAAACGAACGAGTGGGATTATATGCCTAGATCGTCTGGAAGAAATCGGCTCCGGTGCACACGGTGAAATCTCACTTTAACTTGATCTTTTTGCCAAAGGTAAGTTCTTTTCCTCCATTTTTAAAGGCCCGTTGTTGCTTATTAATGCTGCCGTAGTGGACGGCGGTGTGTACCGCCCTGATGGTGCTGCAGTTGTTGGCAGGTAGGTAAAACAAAAAATGTGGTGCCGTTTACCGCACGACACTAATCGCCAGCGGTGCTGTTGCACGACGTGCTTAAACGTGCACTAACACTGTTTAGGAATACTGCCCGTTAATAATGAACAACAAAGAAACAGTGATGTTTTTTTTATCACAATCCATGAGTGTATAAAACAGATCAAGTATGAAGTAGAGTAAAAACAACCATTTTTTTATTTCATAATAATTACAGCTGCGAAAATGGAGTACTCTTGGGGTTGGTACTTTCCCCTGGCTTATTAGATCAAAGAAAATTACAATATAGAGGGACATAATCGAGATCTATGATCATCGCAGATGAATTAATTTGTAGTTTTAAATATTTATAATTTATACTTTAAATTTAAATAGGCATATTATTAGTAGCCTTTAAAGGCCAGGAGACTTGTCCCGGGGGGTGTGGGGGGGCAATGGGGAGGGGGAGGTTTTCATTTTTGTTTGAGGTTGCATTACATTTTGGTCACCTATTTGCATTCTTAATCTGGATCTGGCCTCTTTTTCCCTTGATTATAATCAAACTCTTAATCTAAAAATTGAGTAGCTACAATAATCGCAGCTCTTTAGTCACGTACTTCAGGCGAAAGAGAGCTACAACCGACCATGTGTAAAAGTTGGGCCAATTTGTTCCACATCTGAGTGGAGTCAGTCAAGTGGCTCTAGTTCCGCGTCACCAGGGGGTATGTGAAATAAAATCAGTTCCCTCATCTGGCCGAAGAGAAGCCAAATCGGCTGCGATAGAAGATGAATGTTTCAATACTTTTCTCTCCTTTTTTGACACTTCGTTAAAATTTTGGTATATTTAAATTTGGTTTCAATGGAAAAGTAAGTATAAAAGACAACTTCTGTGGTAAGGTGTAAAGTCACCGGCCATCGGAGAAAACAAATACACTTAGCTACTTGAGTGGGACTTGCAATACCTCCAAGAGTCACATGGTCTGAATGCATTGTGTTTTCCCTAGAGCTATGTGATAAATTGTAAAAAGAGGAAAATGTGATTTCGAGAAATCTTTTTATATCGATAATTCGTGACTCGAGTCAAAGAACAGCAGATGCTCATTGAACTTTCCATGATGTTGATCTCATTAAGCTTGATTATCGTGGACCGATCAGCTTCCAGTCCACATTTTTAACGATGCTCAATGGCAGTGTTCCGTCCCAACTTTAGAATCGTCCCAACTATAGTTGGGACCGAACCCAACTTGGAGTGTTACAGTTGGGACGACCCAACTATAGCTGGGATCCAGAGATCTGTCACACTGTGCAGGAGGATCGGACCACCTTAACATAGGGTTGTCCATGGGTGGTCAGTGTTCACGGCATCACTAGGCTGCTGCCAGGTGCGTGATGGAACATGGCATGCAGTAATGAGTTTTTATCCATTTTTTCTGAGCTTTTCCTTGATATTTACCGAATATCACGTGAGAGCCTCATTCTGAGTCAAGAGAAATTTCAGTTGATCAAAACTTCCTTAAGAGGCCCATTGACCACACTATCACGCAATCCCAACTGTAGTTGGGCCGTCCCACCTGTAACACTCAAGTTTGGACTGGTACCAACTATAGTTGGGACGATTATACAGTTGGGAAGGAACGACAATGTTATACAGTTGTGCATAGATATTTCCTCTTCCTGAGGAACTAACATTTTAATGAAAAGAAAACCAAGTAATAGGAACAAGTTGAGATTTTGTTGGTATATCTGTATATTGGGATTCCCCCTCACAAGTTACAGACAGTTTTCTGGTTGTAGAAAAAGCTTTCATGGGAAAGAGCTGTGATTATCAAAAAAAATCAACGTGTAATTCCTGGAATGATTGCAGCTTTTCTCTTTGCTAGAATTCAGATCTGAAAGTGTGTTTTTCACTTTTATGTTGATGTTATTCATGACATACAGGAAATGCTACATTATAAAAACATTGAAATGTACACGTAAAGTACTTTCCCATATTGAATGAATGGTTTAATGTGTATTGACTTCATTTGCTTATTATTTTCTTTTGTGTGATCCCCCCCCCCTTCCAGTGAAACAGTGAAGTTGGGTTGGACGCGTGTGACAGAGTGATCGACCCAACCAGTTAAGGAATAATGAGCGCGGCGAAACGACCAAAGAGAAATATAATCCAGAAAAAACTGGTAAGTAGTGTTTAAAAAAGTTTACTCTAATTCTCTGAATTATGTTTACTTCATTTGATTCAATATGAAAATAGACAAGTTTATCTTCCAAATTACATAGCAGTGTGATAATGTTTTTGTTTGATGGTAGTTGTGTCCATGAATAGTGGGTGAAATAAGGAAATTGATAATCAGAAGAACAAGCTTTGGACTGAAGGGATCGTCCAAAGATTTCAACATTTTTCAAGTCGTACGGAGAACTACTTTGAGGACCCTCCTCCCCCAAAAGTCGTTAATGTATTAACATGATGCTTTCAAAATTGATGCACATTATTTAAACATCAACATTTTACAAACCTTATAAAGTTTGACATGGTCTGTTGACCCCCCCCCCCCCCCCATCATACTCTTTGTAAGACCTGAAGACTGTGAAATTGTTGAATGGCCCCTAAGAATCTATTGTGTGTAGACTGGTAATTTCGTATTGTTTGTGAATTACTAGGACAAGATGCATTTAATGCAGCGTTCTCCCTTAACAGTGGTCCGCTGGCCAGTTCAAACACCCGAGGACCAGTCAAAATTCTCTCCAAGTGGTCCGGCTGGCTAGTTCAGTATTGAAAAGCATCCCTTTTTCCATTTGAAATATGGACTAGTTCAAAAGGTGACGGACTAGTGAAATGGTCCTGCTGGCCAGTCACTGAACACGTTTAGGGCAAACCCTGTAATGCATGGGTTTGTTGGAATATTTTCTCTTTGATTTGTTCCATTGTACAAAGAATTTTGAGACAGATTTTTTAAATTACCCTTACCCCCTAGTTTCTCGTGTGTGCATCATCCCTCCCGAATCCTCCAATGTCCTCCGCTCTATGGTAACTCAACACAAACATGTTTGGACTTATTGTAAATAAGATTGGTATTAAATGCGTGGTCCAGTGATAAATAAGCAACTGTTATTTGGGCTTACATGTATTGTCTTAAATCCCCCCCAAAATCAGATAACTTCCTGGATATAGGAGTTTGGAGGATTTGGGAAGGTTAGGGTGAACGACCTCTTTCAGTGGCAAACTAGGATTAGATAGAGTCTCTGTCATTAAAATGCATTAGGGCCTAGGGCATTTGCTTACAGTGGTTTAGTTGGAAGAATATTGTGTACAATAGAATATTGTGTACAATATTTTGTTCTTGTGTCCTACAGTCCAACATCCAATAGCCACAAATGTTTCCTCGACGAACAATCGGATGCTGCGAGTGGCGCTTGCCAACTATACCCTTTCCCCACAGTCAAACCTACATGTAAGGGAGAGGGAGAGAGGAAATAAACCCAATCCAACAGTGATGTGTTCATTTGTTTTCCAAATTCTGTATACAGTACTTCAAAATGTAATAGTCACCAGTGCCCAATTTTCATAGAGCTGCTTGAGCACAAAAAAGCAGCTAAGCACAACAAAATTATGCTTACCAGAATAAGGTTACCAGCCAGAATACCATGTCACATAGTACAATCTGTGACTGGAATCCTGCTTGGATTAAAGCCTAAGTGGGCCTACAGGCCTGTATGCTTCGTTCTAGAAAGGGAAAGGGCACCAAGGCATTTTCTCCTCGGTAAAGGGCACCCTATGAGGAAATTGTAAATGTCTATGGTGAGCATTTCAAGGGCACCAAGGCAATGACCAGGGGGCATCGAGGCAATCGCCTCCGTTGCCTTCGTGAAGTAACAGGCCTGGGCGGCCTATTGCTTAGCAGAACATTTGTAAGCAGTTTTGTCTGCTTCAGCAGCTCCAGGAAATGTGGTCCAGAGGGTCCCCTTATTCATTCCTTACTCGTTCTTCTCTCTTCCATGATGGTGAGAATTATGCACATTAACCCAAGGTCCCTGGGAGCAGAACTCTCACCCACACACGTAATTTTAATAGCCCTAAATACAAAATCCGTTTTTAGTCCCCTCTTGGCAAATCCTTGTTCATACATGTATGTGGGTGTGAGGGTTTGCGTACAATCTGTTATTGTTAAAATAACGGTGTTCAATGTATTCAGTTCAGGTTTCAAAACCAATGTTCACCTGAGCACCTACATATGTAGTAAACTACAGTGTATTATACATGTACTGTTCGGAGGTTTCTTCATAATCAGTGCTGGTAACATGTGTACTTTGTGATAGGACAAGCTTGCGTTGATAAAAACTCTGTGAATCCAATTTGCTGTACTTTTTAACTCACCCCCCCCCCTCCCCCAACAAAATTTTCAAGTCCCGTAGACCAGTCCGTAGTGTGCAAGTAATGCACGTCGTCCTGCCATTGCTTTGAATGCAAAGTGGGCCTAAGTGTCTTCCTCAACAATTTACACAATTTTGGTGCACAGACAATGAGTGTACGTGTGATACTGTAGGATGGAAACTGCACTTGGGTTTAGAATGTGTAACATCAGCGAGGTTTTTTGTCAGAATTTCTGTATTCACTTTCTGTTTAGTTGTAAATATTTAATAATTAGACCCATGTTGTACATGTCATGCGGTCCTGTAAGGCAAATTGTGTAAATCATTGAGGCTTCGCCCTTAACTTGCATGAAAAGCTTTAGAAGGCCACGGTTTTCCAATGTCTTTGTGTACAAAACCTTGCGCTGCCAGTTTCCCAGCAATGGCGGTGCAGCATGCATTACTTGAATACTACGGATTAGTCTACACTCTGTACCAGTGACCATTAGTAGCCATCATGTATCAGTGGTCACCAAACCCTATACCATAACTGATATATGGCAGAGGGTGTGCCCCCCCCCCCCAATTTTCACATACTTTAACACATTCTTTTCCTCTATGTAAAGAAGTCCCCCCCCCCTGAAATTCTCTAAAGAATTCCTGAGATTCCCAGAACACAGTAGAGACACAATAGGAAGGGATGGGGGGGGGGGGGGTGTAATACACCATATACCATGCCAGGTACAGTATGTGGCAGAGGGTGTCCCCCCATTATGTTTACATACAAGTACTTCAACACACTCTTTTCCTCTTACTACAGAAGTACCCCCCTAAAAATTCTGTAAAGAATGACTGGGATTCCCAGGAACACAATGAAGACACAAACAATAGGAAGTGTGGGGGGGGGTTACACAATGTTACATATATCGAGCACCAGAAACCAAACCTTCCCCCATGGCCATGTAAATCAAGACATGGTAAACTGGAACACAGATATATCCTCCTCCATTTCCCAACACATGAGACACATATAATTTTGTTTCAATTTTGTTGATTTTCCTAGAACTATTGACGGGGGGTTCTGAATCTAATTGAACGACGACCAGAAATGCATTGAGGAAGAAAGAACAACTGGGGCAATTTATTCAAGTGTTTGGACACGTGTGTGCATTAACGTGTCATTTAAAAAAAACGTGAAGTGAATTGTAGAAAAAACAAATGAACAATGACAATTGTTATGTGTGCTACTTATTCAAAGAATGTAATTCAATAAGTACAGTGTCAATGTTTTCTTAACTTCCTTGAGTGATTCACCAGGATCCTTCCTCATTCTAACAAAATCCAACACCATATATGGAAACGCAACACCCAAAACTGTAAGAATCTGATTATGATGGATATGCCTGATCCCATGTAAAGTATGATCAGTTTACTAGGACCCCGTTTACACTAAATCCAGAAGGGGGATCAGACCCGGATCTGATCCGCCAGTGGATTAACGTGGATTAACAGCCAGTGTAAACGCAAAACAGCAGGATCAGACCCGGTTCAAAATCCTGCCATTTTAATCCACCTTTTGAGGAGGGTCGAATGCTGCAATTGGTGGATCAGATCCGGCAAAAGTGGATTCCAGAAACGGGTGTAAACGCAAAGGTGGATCAGACAACCGCAATTCAATGTGGTCATTTCCAGTTTTGCTAGGAATGGCGGGCTTTTTGTTGTGTTTTTTTTTGTGACAGCTGTGATCAAAAGTGGGGGTCAGGGAGTTGGATCAGGCACTGGTGTGTTAAGACGACATCAGACCTTGATCTGTGGTCGTGATATAAATGCTGGATCTCAGTCCACCTTTCTGGATTGAGTGTAAACGCGGTGTAGTTCTCTCATCAGTCCAATAGAGTCAAACAAAACATGCTATTGGATTCTGAATGGGTCGGGGTGGTTAGGGTTGAGCTCTTTCCTTAATGCTGTCATTATTTTTAAGCCTATAAACCTAGAACTCTGCACACATGAATGAATGAAGTGAAGTTTGAAATTGCAGAAACAGTCCCAAGGGGGATTCAAAGCTTGAACCCTGAAATGGAAACTTGGAATTAAAGCCCTTAAAAGAACCCTCAAAGATGGCCATACAAAAAGAAACCCAGACCCATAATACTAAGAGAAGAGGTTTGCCCCAGTGTTTCTGGCAGTGGCTGCTGAGTGTGCCGCAGCACTTTGTAAACCCTTATAACCCTCCTACTGTCAGTGACTCTTGGCAACATTTTCAACTGAGTTGACCCACCATTTGAAACCATTCGACTGCCAAGGTTGTGTACGGTGGCACAACTGTGCACAGAACTAACTGTGTACTGTGTACACCCTCATGGTATCATATTTCAGGCAGGCATAGTTTATCTATCATTCAAAACCACTTGAATGGTATTGAATGGTCAGACAGCAATAGGGATAAGGTACTATATTACATTCTCATAATTAAAAAAATTTCAAAAACATGTCTTAACAGTGTTTCTCTTTGTTCAAGCACCTCAAGTTCCATGCTATATGAGACTTTGGTATTATTTCATAACAGTTCTAATCCTCCAGGAGACATATTTCCCTTCTTACTGTCAAGGTCGAGAGAATAGCATTTGCAGACCCCGCAAGAATATCATAGTCGATTGTGCACTAAATCCACGACAAAAGCACAAATTGTTTTTTGCTGTTCCATCGAGAAGCAGAACACATTTTAAGAGATTTGCAAACAAAGACAAATTGTTTGAGTTTAACCTTTGACCCCGGTTTTTAATTGCTCAACCAACTGAGCTACATGTATCCACCAGTGGAAAAATTTCATCGGAACAAAGATGGACAAAATAGGGAGACAGCCAACACTTGTCAATCTTTGTTTGGATGAAATTTCCACTGGTTGGTTGTATGATGTAGGCTGTTGACTAATAAAGATTAGACGTAGGGAGTTGGTTTCACTCATCTCAAAAAAACGCCCAACGATGTACCTTCCCTTTAATTTCTGACAAAGCACATGTGGCGGATGAAGATTTGCAAGGGAATGCTGTTTCACACCTACTCAGGTGACTTCATTTAGCAATGATTCTCTGTCCTTCCGGCAATAACTCACATTATAGTAAAAGTCTGTATTCACCGTCCCCCGTCCCCCCTCCCCCCCCCCCCCCCCAAGAGAGAAAAAGTTCCCTTCAATGTCCCACTTTTTAAAACATTCATTCAGCTCTCCCCAAAGTTGCAGGTGTTCTCTTTTTTTTTGTTGAGAGAGAGGCCAGAAAATCTTGTTAGAATCACAATCGATCAGAATGTTAAGGAAAGAGAACAGCTCCGTCGACCACAAAACCACACGTTGTATAACCTCAGACAATGTTTGCTGACTTTCTATTAGCTAAAGGAAATGATTAGTTTGAGCTGCAGTGTACAATGCACTGCAACTTAAAGGGATGGTACGAGTGCATCATTTTTCTCATTTGGAATTTGAGTACGAAAAATCGTAGGCCTTGCTCTTAACCATTCTTATTTAGTAGTGCAACGGACTGGTCAACTCTGCATTTTACTTGCCCGCAAAAAGTTGTAGTTGACCAGATTTTAAACGATGTTTATGTACAAAGCCTGCTTACAAGTGGGAGTGTACAAGTACATTGTCATAACGTTACCTGTTCGATCAGTGGTAGTGGTCTTTACTGGGTTTTTGGGTATGAAAAAAAGTTATCACACACGCCAAAGAAGACTCAATGTACAATTACCATCCACAATCTGATTGATATCTGGCATGTCTGAAGAAAGAAAACAATTTTTTTTTTAACAGTTAGGTTGCACACATTTTTAGGAGTGCATTGGGCAAGTTAAGATATGGTTCTGCAATCCCTGCAGCAGTTTTGACAAGACAATGTGAATGCTGAGCTAGTGTTGGCAAGCCGTTGTTCAAAATACCCCCCAGACCAATGGCCAGAGTCATGTGATTTTTCGGCCAGTTTCTTAACAACTGAAGTCCGGCAGTCTGGTGTTTTTTCCCAGCACATACTTTTAAGATTGACTAATTAACTACAAACATAATAGATGTTAATTTTTTCTGAGCCTGTAAAAGTTCAGCAAATATCAGAGAAAGAATAGTGTTCGATTAGTGGCTATGGCTACAGCTGCAATCGCTGCGTCATGCATTGAACTTTGAAGTGTAGGGCGTCCTTAGCAACGCCCTTAGCCACAGTCATAGCCGTAGCCGTAGCTGTAGCCGCAGCCACCAATTTGGAGGGCCTATTCCTCCCAATCATCTTGTTTGCATGAAAACCAGACATATTGAAAGTTTGCAAATGTTGGCGTTTTCAAAGGATAGAGCCTTTAGAGAATTAAAACTACATCTTTAAATTGCCAGCCCAGGCAAACAGGAGTAATTAGGCCCCTGTGTGTACCATCAGAAGGGATGCAAATTTGTTGTGAAATATGTAAGTATTCAAAGTGTACATGTAGTTAGGCCTACCTTTTAAATATTACAAACAAACGTAAGCTCACAGCTGAAAATGAACTTAACCAATTTTTCTGATCACTGAAACTCAACCATTTCTGTACTAAAGGCACCAAGAGTCAAATTGACAATGCAGTTTAAGACACAGATTCTAGAGGATCTTTGACTAAGTTGTACACGTTCACCTGATTAAGTTTGGTCTTGAGATGAAGTTATCCCTACTTCCTTTTTCAATAGTGATATGTCCGGTCGATGGCCTTGCTCTGGCGTTACATTCGTCACATAATTCACAGGTCTGTAAAACCTAGTACAACGTTCAACTCAGTCAGGTCGAGAATATATTTATTACGGAAGAGCTCAAAGGCATGGAGCATACTAGTCAGGAATCACATTGCAACAATTAAGTAGATCTGTGTCAATCTTTTTGGACTTAAATACTGCATTTTAGGTAGATTTGCTCTTTGTTCTGTGGTAAAGGAAATGTCTCCTGAAACCCTACACCATACATTTACCAGTGGCACAAGCGCAATCTTAAAATTATACCTCAATGCATCTTGGGAAAACGAGTAAAAGTTAAAAAATAAAACAAGCTGCCAAGATGGACGTCTTGCTGTAGTTTACATGTAACTAAATGTATGCCAGGTTTATAGTTGTGTACCACATTGCTTCAAAATCAGCACACCATAATGGCTGTTAGTGTTGCTTGGACTCAAGATTTCACCCAATTCTTCTGCGCGCTGATCATGGCCAATGAGACATGAATGGGCTAATTTACAGTACCCAATGTAATGCAACATATACTTGTACCCCATACTTGTACATAAGAGTGCATTATGCATGGTTTAACCTGCCTTTTTTCAAACGCTCATTGTACTTTGGTGCCGATTGCGACCAATTATGCCAGTTCCCCAAATTAGTGGTAATAAAGTTTTTCTAGGGTTACCGACACACGGAGCAAGCCTGGTCTATTTCATGATAAGTGTCTTGGGTTCTTACACCTGCATTACACAACCACTCGGACCACTGGTGTCCCATGATGAGGACTAAGCAATTCTGTCAAGTGTTTGGACACAAGTAGAATGCCACTGACCCACTAACCCCGCAGTGCGGGATCAGATCCCGCAATGCCTGACCAGACCCCACAATGCCGGACCAGACCCTGCAATGCCGGACCAGACCCGCAATGCCTGACCAGACCCCGCAATGCCTGACCAGACCCCGCAATGCCTGACCAGACCCCGCAATGCCTGACCAGACCCCGCAATGCCGGATCAGACCCCGCAATGCCGGACCAGACCCCGCAATGCCGGATCAGACCCCGCAATGCTGGACCAGACCCCGCAATGCCGGATCAGATCCCGCAATGCCTGACCAGACCCCACAATGCCGGACCAGACCCCACAATGCCGGACCAGACCCCGCAATGCCGGATCAGATCCTGCAATCCCGACCAGACCCCGCAATGCCGGACCAGACCCTGCAATGCCGGACCAGATCCCTCAATGCCGACCAGACCCCACAATGCCGGATCAGACCCCGCAATGCCGGATCAAAGGGCTATATCAAGCATTTTATCCTGGGAACAGGAGGGTGATCGTGATCAGATCCTGCGTTTTTGATTCTCAAAGCAGGATAAGATCCTGCAAAGGGCAATCAATGTCTAGTGGCAATGCAAAGAGGATCAAGATATCGCAACCATGGCAACTGAGCGTCCGCTATTAATCTGGACGGGGTTACAATTGTGCGAAACACAGTATTTGGTCAGCTGGATTATTGTAATGCTCAAATGACCATTACGAACGTAAATGTGCGAACATCACAAACCTTTGCCGTGAAAATAGCAGCTGTCTTCTTTCGTTTTACTGTCGTCTGAACTGCCTACGAACAATGAGATATATTCAAGCTGCAAATATTGAAGACAAATCCGGCCCAAAATAATTGGTTTTTAAAAGTATTATACATGACTGCAGCTATCAGGAAATCGGTCAAAATAGTGCTCAACCTTTGACCTTTAGTACTTAAAAAGCCTTGCCATGCATCATCAACATGGTTGGTTGCTTAGCTGGTGTTACAAACAAACCCCCCTCCTCCCTCCGCTCTCCCCCCTCCCGCCCCCACCCCCCCCCCCCACTGCAAACCACATCAATACAAGAAATTGTCTCCCTTCGAAGTACATGAACATGTGTACATTATAATGCCTACTGGCCTTGTGTAATAGGCTCCAGGCCAGTGACCCAAAAATAGGGCCTTATTGATTGGTGTCCTATTCCAGCTTCCCTTAGTCAATGGTGCTACACCTACATGTACTGCTATGTTGACAGTCATAATGCCTACACTGTCAATACTCCGTTCAATGCTTTTCAGTTGCAATGTCAATCGAAAAACAAACTAACCCAGGTTAGAATTTCAAATGAAAATTGTAAATATTAGGTTTTAAAATTTTATTTCAGCGACACTGAGAAATGTTACAACTGTGGTCGTCGTAAACTGGATGAGGCGTGTGAAATGGTGCAACAGACTGACAATTTTTTTTATCCAGCTGTCGTCAGCTGGAATGCTGAGTGAGATCACTCACTGTGTTACAAATCATTGGAGTGAGAATATTAAACATAATTATGAAGTTCTGCAAAATGACGCAGTTTCTGTTGCCATCCCCCACAAAATACCCTCGTCTCTGATGTAATAGTAATAATAATAATAATAATACGCAGTTCTTATATAGCGCTTTATCACGTCCGATGGGCGTCTCAAAGCGCTCGGTATTTTTCCTGCAAGGTATAATGTGGAGTTACATTTTTGAAGTATGTGGGACCCTTTTTCCTTTACATAGCACCATGTAATGGTTTACAAGGTGCTGTGGCGCAATATGCATTTATATAATTTGAAATCTAAATTTGTGGAAAATGTGAAAAATATTGTACAGAGTTCTTCATCTGTCAGATGGTGTACACGTGTACAGCAAGCGTATAGGGTGCACTTTCTACGCATACATAGTGTTAAAAATGTAAATTGTATTGCAGTATTTTATCGGGAATTTTTTGACAAAGGGTCGAGGCTTAGAATCACGTACATGTACTGAGTAAAGTGATAAAAACAAAATTAGTTATTGAAACAGAATGTTCACACGTAAATTGTTTGAAACAGCTTTTTGTGCAGGCGTTGCACGTATACAGCACTACATGTATAGCGTCTATAACCCTGACTTTATTGACTGCACATTTAGAGGTCAAGGAGAGCATTACAAAGAGTACAGTCTTTGTGATACATAATGTATGGCACAAAAAGGTAATTACACCCCCTTTTATGGCAAACCTTTTCAACGAGGTGATATATGTATTTGTATTTATATTATGACGATAAATGAGTTTACCTGACACTGATTTGGTTGTAGCTTTTCATCTGTCAGGTTCTAGTAACAATTGTAAGAATACTTGTAGTCGTTTGTTGCTCTGTTTTGTTGTAATCTCTTTCCGCTTTGCACTTTAGAGCTAATTAATTAAATTGGATTCATTTGTGTGACATGTCCAGCTGGTCATATTGGGATTGAGAATAGAGGGGATTTTGTCCACGCAGTGAGGCCTGAATCTTTATTGTGTAACTCGTTGAGAGTGTACAGTGCAGGCCTGGAATTACACAGTTGCCCTGGTCTTGGTCCTTGGTGCCCCCTTCAAAAGTTTCCAATAGAATTCAAGATTTTCCAACGGAAAGTGCCCTTCGCAAAATGAAATTGGACTTGCCTACTCTCCAAGATGGAAATTCCAGGCCTGTGTGTGTTTTTTTACAACTTTTTTTTGGACATTTTCCTGACACTCTTCACACAGTACTTTACAACCAAAATAAGGACGAACACGCCGTCTTGATTTAACGCGGGAACAAAATCCCGACTCCAGCTCAGCGTTCCAACATCAAATCAAAGACAGCTTTGGGTTCTTCCGTAAAGAATGTCCCAAGCTAATGACAGTTTGAGAGATGTAATCCTGCCAGTGCCCCCAAGAACTTGCTAATATCCGATGGAGATCCCTAGGGGAGTTGTTGAAGTACAAAGTAAACCGCTTTTACAACTTGAATCCTTCCATAAAAAGATGCCCTAAAAAAAGATCGGAGACTGGCCTGTTCAGGAATATAGGAATAGAGTGGGGGGGGGGGGGTGGAGGGAGCAGATTGTTGCTGGCAATCAACTGGAAGCTCAGTACATCCATACACTTCACAGTCTGATGTGTTGATTTATAAACTACATATGTACGTTTTAACATGGAAAGAGTGAACCAAGAGATCAGAATTCATGAGTTTGTAAACAAATCAGACAGTCGGTTTTTTTTTTTCATGGTGGAGTTTTATTTATAGTTTTAAAAGACAAGGGGTTAACCCTTTGTTGCTGGAGCCGTGCCAATCCTGATTGCCAGGTGTTTATATGGGACAACCTTGGCCCTCCTGCACTTGCAGATTAAAAAAGGGACCAAGGGTCTTGTTTACCTGAGTGGAACTAAACCACAAATCCATTCATCGGGTTATTTTTGTTCTCTCCTTCTCTCTCTCTACTATGGGGTTTCAGTTTGTCAGGGGGTGAAGGGACTGAGCTGAGGGGCCCATGGCATTATGGTTGAACTCTTTGTTTTGTCTGGCCGGTGTCTGGCCAGTATCATGCGCCGACTTAGCCTTCAGGCCAGGAGTGTGGGGGGGGGGGGGAGGACAGCAGTTCCAAAGGTGACAGTTATTTATTGCCAACTGCTGTAGCTGTTAGGAAAACACTTCAATGCAAACAAGTTTTTTTCTCTAAAAGGTTTTGCTTTTGAATGTATTACAATACCTCATTGGTTAAATGCAATATAAGTGTAGCTCCATTGTTTATGAAATTGTTCTTTTATTCCAAACCTGTGGTACAGTTTCTTATTTTGCTGTATGGAAATTATAATAATGATAATAATGCATTTATAATATTGTACCATCTGAGGCGCAGCACCCAAAAAACATAACAAGCAACAAAAGAGAAATATATATAAAAACAAATTGATTCATATTAAGGAACAATATCACATGCTCGAGCAGAACATAAGGAAATGAGTGGCTGGGTATAGTAAATTAGGATGGAATTATCCTTGTATACGTCATAAATTTCTCAGGATCCTTTGTACAACCAAGTTAATAGGCCACGTAAAAAAAATTATGAGTTTCTCGTCCCCGCCAACCTCCTTTTTGGCCGCCGCCTTTTACTATTCAGAAAAAAAGAAGAAAAAAAAAGGGGGGGGAAAATGAAAAGAAAAGAAGTTTCTTGGTTTAGGTTGTTTTTTCATGTATATGTTGGGTCACATAAAGTGCGGATACAAGTCTGTAAAAATTATCAATGTTGTACATGTGCTCTAAGGGGGGTCAAAATGTCATTGGATGTACAGACAGTAGTATTTTTCTGATGCTGTCTGTAGACTTACATACATCTAATAAGCCCCGCCCACCGCTGGCTATTAAAGACACCCATGTGTGTTGTGCGCACGACGCACTCGTCTTACTCTACCTATCCCCAATAACACACATCTGACACAAAGTAGTCGTGAATTCAAAATGGCCGAATGGGTCGACATTTTGTAAATTGGGTTTCTGATGTGAGCACATTTGGGTGCGTGTTCACAATTTGGTCAGTGCATTAGGGACGGAGTTTAAGTGGTCGGTTTGTTTTTAATCGGAAACAAAAGTAAAACTAGTTTGTTCGATAAGAAAAACATTTCGGGCAGGATGATATTTGAAAGTTTTTGAACTCTTTCCAACGGTTGAAATTTTATACAGGAGTATAGTGTAGATGACATGTATGCATACAGTGTTTTTATTTGTGGGGGATGTTGAGGGGGGGGGTTACTTTGCTACATTATATTTTGATATTGGAACTGGTGGTATTGGACTATGTGTATTGATAGAACAATCACTTACATAAAAACAGTGAAAGATTTACGCAAGTGAAAGTATAAAAAGACGTTTACAGTAAATAACCCACTTACAGACAATTTATAATGTAGCAGAATGAAATGCAACACTGCGCACAGTCGTCAAACAACTACGGAGTCAAACTCATTCCGATCACACACGCACACACACAGTCTGCATGCTCTGCCCCTGCATGCGGTGGGGTTTGATTGATACCGACAAACTTCACTGAAATATGCCTGGAGGCAGTGAATTTTTACATGATGATGATGGGGGCCCAGCCTTGGCTCTCTAATACAGTGAAGAAACTGACCAATAAACCGACCTTCACCCACCCATTAAATTAATGGGTCAGTGTGGAGTCAAGGTACCATGCATATGTGTACATTCACTGTGTGCAAAAGACCATCAACTAACTGGTTGATGACATATAGGTATAGAATGAGTGCATGTCAGTTTCAACAAACATTTTGATATTTTGGCACTTCATGTATTGGGGGGGGGGGTCTTTTGAGAGAGTGTGCTTGTGTTAAAAGTAAAATAATCATAATTAATGGTAATGTATGCATGCAATGCATCTACAGTGTAATTGGTAATTAGATTTTTAAATTTAAACCTTATCTTGGCCTTAATCTCAGTTGGAGCTTTTTTAAATATAAAAATGATATCAATACCAGAGCTAAACACTTTTTTTGTTAGCTTTAAGCGCAACTTTTCTGAAAACCTGCATTTATGGCTGTGGGGCGGATTCGTCACTTTGTGAAAACAGTGGCAATTATACACAAAATCCCTGACCAGTCTCTCTTCAATGTTTTCTCAAAAAACAAGATCTTATTTTATTGTTTTTACGGGCAGGTGTCATTGAAAACTAGAGGATTGTCCGGAGGAATTTGTTTTTTGAAAAAGACTTTGTGTTACACTAACACCATAAAACTATTACCCTTTAGTAATTCCACCCCCACTCCCCCCTTCAATGAAAACATGCCATGACATTCATGCCAATGACCATCACCCTTGGCCGTTGTGACCCTAAAATTCTCTCCAAGGTTGACACAGTCTACAATGGTCCTTCACCAAGGGCGCTGTACAACTGAAAAGTTCAATGCACTTTCCTTTGGACTGCTTTGTCTGCCAATACACCTGATTGTGCACAATAATGGTGGACTGAGCAGCAACATTAGATTAGTAGAAAAGATAATGTATGAGACACAAAACCAAATAGATCCAAGTACTGTAAAGCTTTCCCCACATGCCAGTGAGACCACTGTCATTGATTCTAATTTTGGTTAGAAATTTGCATTGATTCTAACAGTCGTTGACATTGGCATTGTCATTGATTCTAACAGCCACTGTCATTGATTCTAACAGTCATTGACATTGTCATTGATTCTAACAGCCACTGTCATTGATTCTAACACAGTCGATATTGTCATTGATTCTAACACCCTGTCATTGATTCTAACAGTCACTGACATTGTCATTGATTCTAGCACAACTGTCATGATTCTAAAGTCATTAACATTAAAGTTGTCGCTGATTCTAACAGTCATAGACATTGACATTGACATTGAAATTGTCATTGATTCTAACAGTCACTGACATTGTCATTGATTCTAGCAGCCACTGTCATTGGTTCTAACAGTCAATGTCATTGATTCTAACTGTCATTGACATTGTCATTGATTCTAGCAGCCACTGTCATTGGTTCTAACAGTCAATGTCATTGATTCTAACTGTCATTGACATTGACATTGTCATTGATTCTAACAGCCACTGTCATTGATTCTAACAGTCATTGACATTGACATTGTCATTGATTCTAACAGCCACTGTCATTGATTCTAACAGCCAGTGTCATTGTTTCTAGCAGTGACAGTATTCCATTAAATTTATGATAAAAAAACAACAACCCCAAAATACAACACAGTGTAGCATACATTTGTACCTAAGCCCACTAGCCCTTCATCATACAGACTATCTGCCTCTTTTTTTCCCGCCCCCAACCATTTTGCAAGCTGACGACCTAATGGGAAATTTATGAAGCACACTTTCTGGAGCTGAAAACCTAATTTACCATCAAAGAAAATATGGATCTTTTTTTGACAAGCATGGCCCAGTAACCCTTGTCGGCGGTGTCAGGTATTGAGCTGGAAGGCCAAAAACCAGGTGGCTAATTGGTCAAAATGTTCAGACTTTGTTAATGTTACATTGTACATTGATTGTACAGTGTTATACCCACATACATTTATCTACTGTGTAGAATTTGGGTCAAATTATGAGAGTCAAGCGTTTGGTTTCGTATGCAGCATAACATGCTGAATTAGTTGCTCATTTGAATTCTTGTTGAGCAGTACGTTTTGCTACTTAAGGTTTTGACGCGATTGTTTGTTTTGATGCCGCCATACGCTTCACATTTGCCCTTCCTTGTCGAGTAAAACCTGACATTTTGCAATCCCCTCATAACATATGTACAGGTGTAATTTAAAAAAGTGTAATTAGTTAAGTGTAATAAAAAAAAAAAATGTTCTCATGTACATCATGAACCATAGAGCAACTTGTACACATATGGTACAAAGTACTTTTTGTATATGTTGTATGTACTGTAACATGTGATCACATTTACATGTATGTGTGTACATTTACATCTACAACTAGTATAACATGCACCTTGGTCTTCCGGTTATTAAATAATCCCACAACGACAGCCCAGAGCCCAGAGACGTTAAATCTCGTACTTCAATCTTGGTCACTTTGTAACAAATCCAACATCTTGCCAATCCCTTTAAACACTGTAGCCAGGGCTATATAGATTTGCAGGCATGTGCAGTTGAGTATGTGGAGCATTTCAATAGAGTCATACACTGGTCAAGGTCAACATGGGATTGCTTTCTTTTGCTGGGGATAATACGTTGCAATTTAGACAGACCATGGACACAGACCCTCAGCTCCATAGACAGACAGAGCTGGAATCTTACTCTAAATATAGGGCCTGAATGTAAATCATTGCCAATGGGGATTACAAATGCAGACAGGGTGTAAACGGACATTTTAAGATAAGTGCATGGGGGTGTAAATTATCTGCCTCCCCCCCCCCCCACTGCCCCAGTCTGATCATTTGCTTGAATAGGGGTTTGTCCTCATGGTTCACAGCTAACTTCACTGCCATTTTCACTCCTTAATAATATTCACAGCGGGGATTCCGCTGAGAAAGCGAAGCTAATTAGGCTAAGGAATTTCAACTGAATTTGCGTATCACCCAGGGATGTAAAAGGCATGGGCTACAAGAGTGTTACGTGTTTTAGCAGTCAAATTATCAGTATCTTAAAGCCATACAGTGAGTAGTTTTGGGTAGAAGTGAAAAATTATCAGGTGTGGCCTTAAGTAGCGCAGTCAGTTGGTGTAAGTTTAAAGCCGTGAACAGCATGGTCAGTGCTGGTGTGCACATTAAAGCCATGAACAGCATGATCAGTGCTGGTGTGCGCATTAAAGCTGTTGGCAGCATGGTCAGTGCTGGTGTGCGCATTAAAGCCATGAACAGCATGGTCAGTGCTGGTGTGCGCATTAAAGCTGTTGACAGCATGGTCAGTGCTGGTGTGCGCATTAAAGCCATGAACAGCATGGTCAGTGCTGGTGTGCGCATTAAAGCTGTTAAACAGCATGGTCAGTGCTGGTGTGCGCATTAAAGCCATGAACAGCATGGTCAGTGCTGGTGTGCGCATTAAAGCCATGAACAGCATGGTCAGTGCTGGTGTGCGCATTAAAGCCATGAAACAGCATTGGTCCATGTGTGCCTGGTCGTGCTGGTGCGCATTAAAGCCATGAACAGCATGGTCAGTGCTGGTGTGCGCATTAAAGCCATGAACAGCATGGTCAGTGCTGGTGTGCGCATTAAAGCCATGAACAGCATGGTCAGTGCTGGTGTGCGCATTAAAGCCATGAACAGCATGGTCAGTGCTGGTGTGCGCATTAAAGCCATGAACAGCATGGTCAGTGCTGGTGTGCGCATTAAAGCAGTGACAGCATGGTCAGTGCTGGTGTGCGCATTAAAGCTGTTGACAGCATGGTCAGTGCTGGTGTGCGCATTAAAGCTGTGGACAGCATGGTCAGTGCTGGTGTGCGCATATAGTTGGTTCTGGTATTGCGATTTAAGCCATGAACATCATGGTCGGTGCTGGTGTGCGTTGTAAAGCTGTGTACAGCATGGTTGCTCTACCAACTGAGCTATCTATCTAGCCTCAATATGACGGTTTCCCTTTTTTGTCCTTTGTTGGGGGTGCCACTCACAAGCAATTCAACCTAAAACTGTCTTATACACACCCAAGTTTCTGATATAACCGTACCTGAAATTTGTTTAACTGAAAAGTTTGTGTCTGAAACGATTTGTAATGTACCATTTCAGAAACGGTCAACACGGTAACATAAAAATAACCGTAAATGCAGCTGTAGGCTGATTATCTGAATGCAACCCATGGTATTTTTAGAAGAGAATATAGGCCTGATACTTCACAGAGGCAATGGCGGCAATTGCCTTGATGCCCCTTGAAATGTTCCAATAGACATTTACAATTTCCTCATAGAGGTGCCCATTTACCAACGAGGAAAACGCCTTGTTGCCCTTGCTCTTCTGAAAACCAAGCATCGGGCCTGAGAATAATAAGGGGTACGATTGCAGACGTGATCAAATTTGTTTATTTTAGTTGTTAAAAGTTTCAAAAAAGGGTACTTTGATATTACTGGATTTCTTCTGGCGACATTTAATCTACATGTACCGTTCCCTGTGGAGTTGGCCTGTTTATTAAGAATTGCACGTGTGTACATAATACAGTAATCGCTAGCTGCTGTGATGAGCACCAAAAGGGTTCACGAAAAGGTGAGCTCAAAGGGACTTACCATAATCATCAAAGAGTGCTGTCAATGCTTTTCAGAAGTAGGCCTAGTGATTTAAATTCACCAGAACCAAATTCTCTTAAAGGCACTGGACACTATTGGTAATTACTCAAAATATTTGTTAGCATAAAAACTTGTTTGGTAACGAGCAATGGAGAGCTGTTGATAGTATAAAACATTGTGAGAAACGGCTCCCTCTGAAGTAGCGTAGCTTTTGAGAAAGAAGTAGTTTATTTGAATTGAATCTGAAAGCACACAACTTCGCGTGACAAGGGTGTTTTTTCTTCCCATTATTATCTCGCAACTTTGACGACCAGTTGAGTTCAAATTTTCACAGGTTTGTTATTTTGTGCATATGTTGAGATACACCAAGTGAGAAGACTGGTCTGTGACAATTACCAAAGGTGTCCAGTGTCTTTAAAGCTGTGTCCAATTTGAAAGAGCTGCATATAACTATAAGGAGAAAATAGTGTGTGCCAAAATTTTTTTTCTGGGCACTTATGAGTGAGGTTCAGTTTCAGACAACATTCCAAAGTGTTTTTCCCCGGTGAGCAACAGTTGCTTCTCCCTTTTAAAAAAAATAAATTTTGTTAAGGAAATAAAACACGCTGATTACATTACAAAGTTATTCAACAACCCACAGTGTACATTTAAATCAACAATTTCTTTTGTAATTTCCTGTTTCAGCGTATAGTCGCACCACTTTCACCTTCTTTTGTCGATCGATTTTCCGTTAGAAAAAAAAAAAGGAAGACTGCAATCGTGTCGGGGGCAGCATTTGTATGGTTGGCGTCATTTCATATTCCATCAAATTCCCTAAAAGAAAAAATCATGCATTCCGTGGACGAGACTTCGTTCTGAATAATGACATGCTGTTCCCCCCCCCCCATGTGTGGGCATTGGATCTCTTAGGTTATTGCCAACTGCTCTCTGATCTAACTTGGGCTGAATGGTCTTGTGAGGTAAGACGTAATGGATACCCTTAATTTCCCGATGATACTCTTTTGTCAAAGTATGCAGAAGATGTGCAGAGAACGGGTATTTGCTTTTACACCCCCCCTCCCCCCCTCTCCTCCGACAAAAAAAAAGAAACCAAAATCTAAACCTGGGCATGCAAATTCAGCCTCTGCAGTGTCCCCTCCCCCCCCCCTCCTTCTTCTTCTTTGTCTTTCTTCAGCTTGGTCTTGAATTTCCACTTGCGGGCGGCGCTCGCCCACTTGCTTTGGAGTCATGTGTATCGGATTATACCTCGATCATCCTCAACGTAGACGGGGCAAGACGACATCACAAAGCCTGTTTGGGTGAATAAGTGAATCCCCTAATAATAGAAGGGGGGGTGGGCTTGGAAACGGCGTTGACAAGAAGTGTTGTGAAGGGAAGGAAAAGGTTTCAATATCATTGCAATTACGTGAAGACATGAGTTCTATACAGACTTGTTTGTATCGCCGGGTACCGGGGGGGGGGGGGGAATACTAGTTTGATTATATACTATCGATAGCTTTGGGCTACTGAAGTAACCCAAACACTTTTGACGCAATTGCATTACATCGATTGCTCATGATGTCAGAGTACAAAATATCAATACAATAGTAATGTATGTTAACAATAAGTGAAGTAATGAACTACAAGGGAAACTGACTGGGTAAAATTCAAATGGTTTGGGGTTGAACAAAGAAAAATTGACTAGAGTGGGGTTTGAACCAACGACCTCCGGATTAACGTACTGGCGCTCTAACAACTGAGCTATCAATAACATCAAACACTTTTATCTCCATTCTCCATGTAACCTTAATCATAAACTTTGTAAAGAAAAAACCTGTTATTGATGTTGTTGTGGTTAACTTCCACTCTCTATATAGTGTACAGTGTACAAACAAACCGGAGACTTCACACTGAGGCACTGTAGACAATTGCCTCCATGCCTTGGTGCCCCTTGAAATGTTCCAGTAAAGAGTTCCTTCATACATGTACATGTAGTGCCCTTTACCAAGGAAAAACTGGCCTGCCCTTACATTTATAAGCAATGTATGTCCATGTAACCTCAATCTTTGCTTTGAGAAAGAAAAAAAATACTTCAACATAATTTCTGTTGAAATTGTAGTTATTACAACATATGTAATCAACCCTGATACCTCATGAGAAGCAACAGAGACAATTACCTCCATGCACCTGGTCATTGCTTGATGCCCTGGTCATTGCCTTGATGCCCTGGTCATTGCCTTGATGCCCCTGGTCATTGCCTTGATGCCCCTGGTCATTGCCTTGATGCCCCTGGTCATTGCCTCGATGCCCCTGGTCATTGCCTTGATGCCCCTGGTCATTGCCTTGATGCCCCTGGTCATTGCCTTGATGCCCTGGTCATTGCCTTGTGCCCTGGTCATTGCCTTGATGCCCCTGGTCATTGCCTTGATGCCCCTGGTCATTGCATTGATGCCCCTTGAAATGTTCCAATACCAATTTGCAATCACCCTTATAGAGCTGCTCTTGCCCTGAACAGGGTTGAAACATCAGGCCTGCCTGCGTAAATAATTTAAATTCTAGTGCCTGACTGCATAGAGCTGCAGTCTGTGCTTAAAGACACTGGACACCTTTGGTAATTGTCAAAGACCAGTCTTCTCACTTGGTGTATCTCAACATATGCACAAAATAACAAACCTGTTAAAATTTGAAGTTCGAGGTTGCAAGATAATAATCGAAGAAAAAAACACCCTTGTCACGCGAAGTTGTGTGCTTTCAGATGCTTGATTTCAAGACCTCACGCATGAGGTCTCAAAATCAATTCAAATATTTTACTGAGAAATTACTTCTTTCTCAAAAACTTTGTTACTTCAGAGGGAGCCGTTTCTCACAATGTTATATACTATCAACAGCTCTCCATTGCTCGTTACCAAGTAAGTTTTTATGCTAACAATTATTTTGAGTAATTACCAATAGTGTCCACTGCCTTTAAAGCTCAACAATTAGCTGAGCGTGATGCATTTTGCAAACTTGAAAAAAGGTTACCAGCTAAGATGTCATGTGGTCTACTCGTAGTTTAATGGGCTACATGTACATGTAATGTCCTTAGCAAAAACAAAATCAATAATACATAATTCTTTCTTTTAAAGCAGAAATTGGGCCCGAACAGAAATAATCGAGCGTGAATCATTATAATTTGTGATTTTTTTTAATGTGAATATTTGTATTTGATATTCCATTTCCCTTGATGACATAGAGTCAATAGGAAACAAGCTGTTTACTCCGTACACCATTGTTCAATGTACGTCATGAATGTCCAACTGTGAAGTTGCAATTTTCACCCAGTCTGAAGATTGTCAGAAAGCGGTGAAAAGGCATACTGTAAAAAACTGTTTGAATGTATGTAGGTCACCTCATATTCACTACACATTCCCTCCTTTCCTAGAATTAGTTCATGGATGCACGTAAAGGGTTTGCAATTAGATTAAATGTCTCCCGTTGGAGGTCGTTGAAGTAAAGAATGCAAGTCAAAATATCTATTAAATAAAGCGGGGGGGGGGGGGAAGAAAAAAAAATCCACACAAATTTCTTGGCCTGAATAATGCACACGTAGGTAGTGGCCCCCTATATACATGTATGTGTATCCTTCGTTCACAAACACGTCAGTAATAGTGGAGCGTGACATCAACCTCATCTATCTCGGCCGGGTGGTCGCTCGTTGATCAAGCCGTCGACGACGTGGTAAATACGCCAGCCAGTGGGGTTTTGTAGTTTGGGGGGCTCAGCACCATTGAAATACGGGCATGATTGATCGCTGGTTAAGTGAGCTACCAGAGTGTTAAAGGCGTGGCAGAGAAGATTACGGGCTCAATCATAGTTCTTGAGAATTCGGAATAACTTGGGAAGACAATTTGATTCCATCTCCTTGGGAAACCAATTGTCTCCAATATATTGGAATGCAGGCTCCAATATTCAATAAATTGAATAAAAACATGATCATCTACACATGTATGTTTATAAACGTTGCATATCTCAAGTTCATTTTTAAGTAAGTGCACGTTTTCATTGATAATCCTGTAAATCACTTGTGGGTATTTTTATATAAAAAAATTATAAATAGTTAAAAATAACTATGAGATATTTGAGAGATAGACTTTACATATAGTGTACAACTGAGCATAAGTGCAGACACTATTTCAAAAGCAAATGTAACTGTTCCCTAAAAAACTGAAGATGATTTGGTTGAGGGGATGAAACATACTCTTCTCTGAACAACGGTGTACAGTGTACCTTACTCTATCAAATATGTAATAAAGAAGTCACTGTCAGACAGCAAGAGTGTAGCAAGGCCTTTTTGTCACACAGGGCAATTTTTACAGACAATTTGGAGGCAACCAACTTACTCTTCATGCAAAAGGAACTCTTCAGTGGCACAAGGGACATTTTTTTTCATACAGTATCTTACTATCCTCTTGAAAAAGTGGAAATGTGATTGTTTTGCCTTTGTGGAGATTGCCTGAAACTGTTTGCCTGTTAAGTTGCCATGTACTGCTTGGCCCTAAGACTGATAAAGTTACGAACCAGGGCCCAATTTCATAAAGCTGTTTAGCAGAAAATAGTGCTTAACTCATTTCTTTGCTAAGCAAAAAATAAGTGGGGTACCAGTCGCAACAATGTAAACTTTATGGAATGTCGGCTGGTAGCCAGTTTCTGGTAAGCAATATTTTTCTGTGCTGAGCAATTTGTTGTGCTTACAACAGCCTTTATGAAATTGGGCCCTGATTGTAAATCTGACATTGAAAGATTTGGACATAAATTGGTCTCTGCTTTTTTGGCAATGGGTTGTTTTGAAAAAACTTGACGTACTCTGTGTAAGTTCTTGTGTCAATCCAACTCAATTTGGAAGTTTGATGTCTGTGTAAAGTTGCTCTCAGTTTATATCACTTGTCAGCTGGGGACAGGGGGCAACAAGGAAAGCCCATGGATTAGAATTTCCGGGGACTTAATAGGTTGTGGGTTAGTCAGAAGCTTCCTGTGAAACTAGATTTATTGCTGGGAACCAATGGGTTGGTTAGTAGTACCTTACACTGTATGACCATTTGACCAGTCCACAACAAAAGTGAGGGTAGTTTGCTTTGGTGATAAAAGAAGTAAAAGACAGTAGTGAGGTTGTTCAGACACAGTACTAAAGTCGGTTTTAAGGCAGTTTTAACTCATTCGGGTTTAACTTTGTGTGTCTGAACGCTCTTAACACTTAACCGAATCGGGTTGAATGAGAATGAGTTAAATCGGTCGGCGAGGGTGGTTTAACACTAAACCACTTCCGGTTTATCTTTTAGCACGGTGTGTGGACAGAATAAAGTTAACCACATCCGGTTTAAGTCCTCACCAGTGACCGGTGACCCAGGACGTGTTGCATAACACGCCATAAATTGTGAAAGCGCGCGTCTTTTGTACACGCTTGTTTACGTAAATGCTGGGTTTATGTAAATGTAGCGGATGTTGCAATGTTTGGTCACGGTGCTGTTTGACCTCTTAAAACTTCAGATAAACCGTATCGGGTTTAACTTCGAGCTGTCTGAACGCAAGTTTATTTTTAAAACCACCCCCGCTGCTCGTAAAGTTAAACCAGTTCGGGTCTAACTTAAGTACGCTGTCTGAACATGGCCAGTGACCCCTATGGTAAAACAGGCATCAAAACCCACAGAAACCAAGAACAAAGGTACAGTATGGAAGGTGTAAAGTATTCCATAGACTCGCTGCACGGGTCGCCATCGCTGAGGTCAAACAATGGAAACGTGCACGCACCACGCACATCTCTCAGCCAATGATACTGTAGATTTTCAGTGACAGGCATTTGATTTGTCAGGGTTGTTTCACTGATCTCCCTGTGCCGTCGGATTTTCTTGAAAGAGGCAAACCCACCATCGCAGAGATGAAAAGACTCGTCCCTGTTATGACCAGGCGCTCAGATTTTTATTTGAAATGATGTACACGTAGACAGTGTGGTAACCTCTAGCATGTAATACATTCTGTACATTCATGGAGCTTCATTTCCCTACCAAGAGAAAATTATTACCAATTCCAGATTTTTCATTTTCATATAATCTCATCCCTGCAGTAAGCGTTAATTCAGGGTACATTTTGTAAACATTATTAAGGTTTCTTGGACTGTTGTAAATACTTGCCATACAAATATATTAGACTTTATCTCGCCACAATTTTTAGAAGTCAATTTTTTGTCAGGGGAAAAACCACTGTTTTTTTCACTGGAAAAAGCTCAAGTTCTGGGGACTTCAGAAAGCCAAAGTAATTGTAAAAGGAACACGTTAATCACAAGTCAAGTTGTCCCCCTTCACAATCACCCCTCCCATAGGAGTGTCTAGTACCAAACCAAACCCTGATTTGACTTTCCGCTTCTGTATCCGATCTGTAATTGACTTTCCTACATGAAGTGTTTCAGACAAGCAGTTACCATGTAACCCTAATTATCAAACTTTCAGGAACATGAGTCTCCTTTTTTCCACCCCCCCCCCAAAAAAAACTTCTTTTCTTCAATCTTACTGATTTTACTGTTCAAATCGATCCGTTAGGCCGGCCCACCATAGCAGCTGTTAATCAACAGATTCCACGTGGGTAGTGTGTATGGCACACGGCTTGTTCTGCCCCACACCACACTCAAAAGGCACAAGGCAACGATCCAAATGGTTTGGTACATGTAATTGTCAAACACAAGTATCCTCACTTGGTGTATCCCAACGTACACGTAAAATAACAAGCCTGTAAACATTTGGGCTCAATTGGTCATCGAAGTTGCAAGAAAATACTGAAAGAAAAAAAAACCAACCTTGTCGCATAGAACTGTGTGCGCTTTCAGATGCCTGAGAAAGGCTTCATGCCTGAAGCCTTTCTCAGATTCAAACTTTTCTGTGAAAAATTACTTCAGAGGGGGGCTTGTTCTGAGTATTGCATTATGCCAACAGCTCTCCAGTGCCCTTTACCAAGTAAGTTTTTATGGACATTGTGGAGTAATTGCCAAAAGTACACTCTGTCGCTAATTGTGTTCAGTTTGTATGCGGCTATTTTAAGAAAGTCACTACAACCATGCTACAACCCCCCCCCCCCAAAAGCAACTCTCATTATAAAAAGCAGAACGCTGCAGGCGACTTTTTGTTTAGTGTTGTGTTTGCATTAATCAAAATGATTTATATCGAGATTCCGAAAAGAACTATGGCTAAATTTAGGCATAGACGTACATCTCTGATTTGAGAAAAAAAAAAAAATGTTATGCGGTGCATGAAAAGAAGGAAAAATATCATGGGATTTGAATGGATTTGGGGTATTTAGTGAGTGGGATTTAGTGAAAGCAAATCCTCTTGGGGACATTAGGGGAACGAAGGCACTGACGTTTCTATTTATTACAAAAATAAACTTGGGGAAAATAAAAGATTATTTCAGAGAAGGGATGAAGGCAAACAGGAAGTTCCAGTTCTGCTCGAAGTAAGATCACATTGGAGGTTGCGGTTAAAATTTGTGCGTGGTTAAGGTAGGGACCTTATAGATCGGGTGCAGTTGGATGTCAACATGCAACATTGTATGCTGAGTTGGTTATAATGCAGGGAAGGGAGTGGAGGTTGGCAAATTTGTGATCAAATGGAGGCTGGAGGGACAAAATAGTCTGGTCCATTGCCTTTTCATTTTGTTCACCCCAAAAAATACAATATTTGGAAAGGGAGGTTGCTCCTGCAATCAGAGGAAATCAGGGCCCAATTGTCATTGTTCTGCTTAACTTCGAATTCTGCGTCTGCGATTCGCTTACAGGGAAAGCGCCAAATTTCTGTCCCTGTTAGCTGTGTAAGCGAAGATTGCCTAGTAACGTGGAGTACGCATGCGAACAAGCAAAAGTTCCCTGCTAACTTGCAAAATACCCTCGACGTAAGCGCAGAATTCCCTGCTTCCGTAAGCACTGATTTTTTGCTTAATGGTAAGCAGAGCAATGAGATCGGGCGCTGTTTTGTTAAACACCAGTAAGTACGCCGGAAAGTCAATGAGCCACACACGCTGCATGAATGGGTTGCAAATCAAGCAGACATTCGAGAGTTTGGAATTACGCCCTCCGTGCAGCAACAGGATTGCTCGCACAAAACCTCTGCATTCATGGAGTAAAACACAGTCACTTTAATTCCCCGTCAAAAAAAATTAAATAAAAGAATCAAACCACGATGCACCCTCGGAAGCATTCCGTGTTTCAACCATGAAATTGGACTCTTTATATCCGCAATTCATAAACAGCTCTCTCCAGTGTACAATAAATCCCAGTGTTGAATAACGATCACTTCATATCCCTGTCATCGTTTAGCCAACAACAAAAAAACGAATGCCCCTTGCGGCTCTGACATGATTAACTCTAATGTACTCGTACACGCAGTCCAAACCGAAATTACCCCCTTGCCTCCGAACCTCACAAACCGCAACCCACCGCAAAGTCGCTGGTGAACGACGTACCCTCAATCGCCGTGTCATGAGGATCCTTCACGCTCATGCTAGCTCAGGCTCTAAAACCCATTGACCATTAACTAATTGGAAGGTTGTGATCCTTTGGGAGGAATATTTAATTTCCTTCCTTATTATGACGACAGTTTAAAGGCCAGTTATGCCATCGAAAGAAAATTAACCCCCACCGCAAAAACCCATCCATACAAAAAATTATTTGTTTAACATTTTAAAGGGATGTGGTACAAAAGTGGTTTGGAAAGAGTCCACGTATTCCAAGAACTGAGCTGTAACCATGCTGCTGCCTGTTATTGATGTTTTTTGAGCGATCAGTTTGTTCATGTACAACATACATGCTGTCAAAAAGGGGCCGCCTAACAAATTCTCAGATTGGTTCAGTGAACTAATAACAAAAAAAGTAACGATGATGGCCCATGTTGACGACCGATACATTTAGTTTGAAGATCAATTGCTAGGGGGTTTATACTTGGGGTCTATACTGCAGATAGTGCCTTTAATCTTAACAGACATACACTGTACAGTACCACCAGAAGGGACTGACATTTGTTATCTACAGGAAACTGTTGTCACATGTGTTTTATACTGCGGGACACTCATAAATGAGCTGAGATTTCTTCCCTCCTCTTCACCCTCCCCACCCCCCCCCCTCCCCCATCAAAATATTTGAGGGGCATTTTGTATTATCAAATTTCCTGATTGTGATGTGTTATTCAGTAAAATGGCCTGAAATTGTAACCACCCATATATCCTTACTGTATGAGTGGAATGGATGGTGCTTCAAATGGACTAACCCTGAACACATTCACAATCAAATGGAATAATGGGTGCTTTTGATTAGCTTTCCAGAGTCTTCCTGGTGTATCTCTCCCCCCCCCCCCCCTCTGTGCCGTTTGAGTAGCTCATGACCTTACCCTCGTGGCTGACCCCCCCCCCCTCGAGTCAGCCATAGCCACCACTACCCTACTCATGAACTGGGGTAGTGAAGGCAGAAACGGGTTAGAAACCTCACAAAAGATGGCTTTGTGCAGTTATGTTGAAACATTTATCGTAAAATAATTGTTTTAAAAACAGCTTTGACAACTGTGCATTAGAGACGGTAGGTACTCGTTCACTCGATGTCAAAGCAAAAAAATGGGTGCCTAATTATGGAGACAACAAAAAGAACTGATCAACAATTTTTTTAAAATTGTTAACATGTATTGGTGAAAATTAAATAATGGTGGACATTGACCATTGACATTTCCGCTCACACGAGAAGGTGTATCAGTAGGGCTCCCTCGTGTGACATAACCTGAGCAACAGCGGGGAAGCTATTAGAAGGCACCCTTTAATCCAGTAGTGTCTTCAGGGGAAAGTTAGTGATGGAATTCGCCGAGTGTTGGAGAGAAATGGAGCGCCTTAAATAGACCGATCCATTAAGCCCCACCCCTTTAGCATATTGACCAATCACAGCATTGGCTGCCTCACCACTGCACACGTGTGCAGCACATGTGCGTCTCTCCAATGCCACACTTGCGACATAAACGTGCGCGCTTTTAGTACGCGCGCACGCATGTTTACTTTTCTAATGGGATTTTAGCGTGTCGGACTTTGTCGGACTTTCGGTGGCGTATAGCCAAGGTTGTGATTGGTCAACACGTAAGGGGCGGAGCTTAATGGATCGGTCTATTGGAGCGGGACCGGTCTTCATTGGCTGGTATAAAGACTCGTTTGGGTGCGGCTGTTGTTAGTCTATACCGGGCAGTATGGTCCCTTGCCTGGCGTTCCAACTTGAACAGCGCCATCACAAGAGATGGCAGCTCATTGGCTGGAAGTTGTTGTGGGCACTGGCTCTTTTCCATTGTGCATGACACTTACAAATGCTGCACATTGTTTGCCGATGTCTCCATCACTGCACAAGACTAACAAGTCTGAGGTCCTGGATATAATGTGTGTACGTGTGCAGGTCTGGAATTTCATTATGAAGAAGCAAGGTCATGTTGCAAAAGGCACATCCATTTAGGATATATCTTTAAAGGCTAAGTGCGAAAGAAAAATGTGATGGCATTCGAGTGCGTACCAGAATCCTCCAGAGAAATATATTCCCATTTGAAACACAGTCAAAGTCAAGGGATATATTGTGTGAAGACCCCTCTAATCACAGTTGCTTATTTTGATTGCCACAATCAAAATGAGCCCAATGTGAGCGTGCACAAAATCCCATATTAAATGTTTTTCATTGTTTTTTTACTAAAACGTGATCACGGAATGTGGTGAAATTTTCACAGGCTGGTTGTGTGGTGTGCCTTTTGAAAACTAGAGAATGGATCTGAATCTTCCTCTTCCCAAAAGGCAATGATGTACTGTACATGTACATACATGTATGTATACGTATACGTTTAAGTCTATGGGAATACTTTGAAGGGGCACCAAGGCCAGTTCTAAGGGCAACAGATGGCATGGTTTCGGTTGCCCCGTTGCAATTTGTGGCTTGTGTGAACTGTACATGTGTGTGGAAAGAGGAAAACACTTGAGGTGTGTTGAAGTAGACTAGCACAAGTCTCGAGCGTATTCAAGCGTTGGGAACTGGTTAATATCGCAATACATGTAAAAGTAATGTACATGGAAACCCAAGATTCCCCAAAATGGTTGAATAGACTTGTGCAAGTCTCATGTGTATTCAGACAGTTAATTGCTTTACCTTGTGAGGAAAACAAAACCCGCAGTTAAACAGGCACCAACTTTTGAATATCTGTGAGACTTTGGTAGTCTCTAGACACAGGCCTTGCGCACAGTCAAACCCAAGGTAATATTACTGATTAATTTATACATGGAGGTCCTCCATGCTTTATTGGTCTCTCCCGGAGTCCTTGAAGCTTCCAACTTTCAACAATTTAATTACCTGGGTTTTTGTACAATTGTAACAAGTTGTAATTATTAACGAGTGCATCATGCGTAGAATAATTGACCTCTTCTATTGAATTCCACATTCACAATAGATTGCTCATTGAATGTTTTGTTTGTTACAGTTGGTTGATGAGGTTGAACATTAACCTGCATTGTACAAGACGTCACTCAGCCAATATGAATGATGACATTATATTTAATAGGGAAATTAAGCAATAATAATAGTAATAATACTTTACATTTATACCGCGCTTAATGCTACGTTTCTAAGAGCTATAAAGTAATTATCCTGGAAGGTTTGTCGGAGCTACGTTTTGAAGTGTGAGACCTATTCCTTTAAATATATGTAGCACCATGTGATGGTTTACAAGGTACTGTTGGCGCAATCTGCAGCCAATCAAACCAGGAACGACAGGGCGAACCCCTTCCCTTTACGTTAAGTGCACTGGGTTCTTTTTCTGTACATTACACTTGAACACGCATCCGAAGGATGCAGCAATAATGGTTAAGTGTCTTGCTTAAAGGACACAAGTGTCATGACCGGGACTTGAACCCACACTCTGCTGATCAGAAACACCAGAGCTTGAGTTGGTGTTCTTATCCGCTTGGCCACGACACGCCACAAATAGACACACTCAACTTAGACATTTAAAAAATTGGATATATTCATGTAGACTATTGCTATAGTAGATCTCAGACCTGGTCTTGTTGTACAAGGGCTTTAACTGGTTTTGTAAAGTACCGGTTGATGTTCAGAAATATGAATTACAGTGTAGAACCAGTAATGTGATTCTGATGGAGAACCAGAACTAAACAGTATGAGTGCCAAAAGAGGCAGAATTTGAGTAACCATTGTTTTCTTGATCCTCTTATCCCTGGTTTACATGTAGGACATCAATGAAGGCCTATTGTGGCAGGAGGAGCGGGACCTACGCCGAGCTCTTTATGCCTCCATCCAAGAAAATAAACCCAAAGAGGATGGAGACTACAATAGCGAGGAGGATGACATGGATCCAGATGACTACTCTAACGAACCATCGTCGGTACCCACCAGCATGGACTACAGCAACAGCAGTTCAATGTGCTCCTGCGATGCCGGTCTAGAGTCTTGCCTGCTGCAACAGCCAGTCAAGCAGGAACCGGAACGCCAGAGCCCCTGCATGCAACAGCGGCAAACGGAGATGACAACAATGTCCTTACGAAGGCACCAGGACTCCACGTCGCTTTGTCGGCTGCGGGACATCAAACCAACTGTGTGTGATAAACAGCCAGAGCAGCAGCAACAACAACAACAACAACAACAACAGCAGCAGCAGCAGCAGCAACAACAGCAGCAGCAGCAGCAACAACAACAACAGCAGCAGCAACAACAACAACAACAGCAGCAGCAACAGCAACAACAACAACAACAACAACATCAACAACAACAACAACATCAACAACAACAACTACAACAACAACAGCAGCAGCAGCAGCAGCAGCAACAGCAGCAATTAACTACATACAAACGGAGTGAGACGGGCATGTGCAAAGAGATGATCGGGTCCATACAGGGTACTGAGGCCTCACAGGAGCTGTTGAGGAAAGGGTTAAGGGCCAAGAGGGGAAGGAAAAGCATCAAGGAGCTGGCTAGCCTCAAGCTCTTGGCAGAGAAGGACTTTGGGTCTGGGTGTACAAAACCCCAAAAGTAAGATATTATGCCCAACTCTTTTCGTCATGTTCACTTTATGCACCATCAATTGAAAATAATAATTCTCCAGGCCTGATTCTTCACGGAGGCAATGGAAGCATTTGCCTCCATGGCTCTCGGTGCCCCTTGAAATGTTCCAGTAGAAATTGACATTTCCCTCATGCATGCAGAGGCACCCTTTACTAGGGACAAACTCCAACACAGGAGTTCATAGAAAGCAAACAAGGCAGCACTTATAAACCAGTTGGCACAAACTCGGAAATAAATAATTGCATTTAATGAGCAGCAGCCACAACACTGTAATTGTATTGCACAGAAGCCTCAGAAAGGATTTCACATATTTGGAAAGTCCATTTTCCCATAGCGCATTCAATTCATGGCATCATTAAAACATAAAAAACCCTTTCAAACATGTTTGTGCTTTGTATAACTTGCACATTGACATTCTGAGAACATAAATTTTATGGAGCCAACATTTTTCAGAAAGGTTTGTTCACCCCAAAAACTACACTAGAAAATTGTAACTTCCAAAGAAACGGTGTACAAAATTTAAGGATAAAATTTCCCACTGTATCTCAAACCTCTTCCTTTTGAATTGGGGGACTTTTGGGACACTAGGTGGCAGCAGACTTACCAGGTCAATCCATTGGTCTCGGCAATGTGCGCATGCTTAGAGCTACGAAACAATGGAATTTTTACCTGGTATGTCTGCCGCCATCTTGCATTCAAAAGTCTCCCATTGCAATGCTACTTGAATGCTATAGTATGTGGGGGCAGGCAGAGAAAGTGAAACCCCCTCCCCAATGCAAACATCTCTAGATCCGCCCATATATTATTGTTTACAAACAAAACAAAAAAATTATCTGTGCACATGCATCAACATCACATGAACATCGTAGCTAAGCATTTTATAAGGCAGGGATGCGACTGTTTTCCAATGTGATTACCTCTCCCATGTAACATCAGGATGCATACAAAAATTAATCAAAGAACAATTCCACAACTACCACTGACCGCAGGTACCAAAAAGCTGGTTTTTGCAAGTGATTTCCCTTGACTGGATTTGTTGATATAATTTATAAATGTAGTAGCAAATTTCATCGTACAAGCGAACATTTATCAACTCGCTTAAAAGTCTTTAAGAAAACCGGATTTCTGATACCTGTTGTCAGTGTAACGCCAGTCACCGTGGAATTGCCCCGAGGATTTTTTGAGATGCATCCCCCCTCCCTCCTTATTGCTCCAAATTAAATAGTGATAAATTGCACACACGTAAGCACAATCAACAAAACGTAGGAATTTGTCCATTCTTCTGTACAGACACATTGTGCCTGCCAGCCAGTCACCCAGGCTCTCTCTCTCTCTCTCTCTATCAACATGTGATATTGTGAGCTTCATCTTCTAGATACCTTATCTGTAAAAGTGCATCAGCCCATACTTTTTTTAATGACGGTCTTTCACAGTGTTTGCCAACCCTCCTTGCCTAGTTCTATGCATGGTATACAAATGTACACATTGTGTAGGTGGAGATATTTCCCCCAAGGTTTGGGCGAATAATGCAGTTGTGTGTTTAATCAATCCACTGAAGACACTTCAGGTTGGCATTCATTTATACGCGGACTTTTTTTTTACAGAACTAGTCCGATCAAACTTTCCGTCCCGGTTATCAACTGTGAAGTTGAAGATAGAGCTACTTTTACAATGTACATGTACATTGTACTTTGCCCGCATCATTTGAATCTCTTCATCTCGCGTGCAGTTCAAAGTGTGCCGAATTGAGAGTTGCTTATTAAAAGCACACTGCACGACCCAATTGTTTTTCTGGTGAAAGTAAGCCAGAATAAATTGCCACTCCACGATGCACAATACCGGCACTGTACATGCACGCACAGTGTACAATTAGCTGTACACATGTATGCGTACATGTATTTTGTCATCGGTATTCTTGCGTGGATATGTGGTACTGCTGTTTGCATGCGACAAATATTGCATTATAACAAGTAATAATGGATGATACTGAATGGCCTATTAGTGTGCATTGAACATGGACTGTTTTCTATTTCTTTTGTTCGTGAGAAGACACTTAAATGCTTAGCAGTGTGCATTAATATTCATTATGAACCAAGCGGTTCTTTGATGCTTAAAAATCGATGGCACATCATTCAACATTACAAGTATGAATACATGTACATGTATAATACCACTATTACGAACTCTACACAGTTTAACATAATCTCTTTTAACCCTCCTACTCTCAGTGACTCTTGGTAACATTTTCCAGTGAGTTGACCAATCATTTGAAACCATTCGACTGCCAAGGTTTTGTACGGTGGCACAACTGTGCACAGAACTAACTGTGTACTGTGTACATGCAATCCCTCATGGTATCATATTGCAGGCTGGCATAGTTTATCTATCATTCAAAACCACAGTGAAAGGTATTGAATGGTCAGACAGCAAGAGGGTTAAAAGTTGTAGTACCTTGTCTTTAATTTATACAGATGGACCTCATACCACCTTATTAAACAGGGGCTCCAAGGTCAAATAAAATTTTGTGTTGCACCAATTTTCCAATAGATAGAGTCCGTATGAATCTGGGAGGAAAATTACAAGTTTCTAACCTCACGTTAAAGTGGTGTAAAATGCCATTGAATTTCGTAAAATTTGAAACATGCCATCATTGGATGTCAACAATAAGTGGGTCTGTACACCCCAAGGAGGAGTTTTTTTTGTCAGTCAAAAGGTCAAATTCAACACCATTTTGATTGAATATCATGGAAAGTCAGGAATGAAACAAACATTCCTTGTGCAAAAATGCACAGACCCATGTATTTGAAATGTAACATCATTTGATGTTTCTGAATTTTGACGATGGCATTTTGCATCATTTTAACGTGAGATTACAGACTTAGAAATTTCTTTCCACTATCAAATTGGAGCCCCTCTTTAAACATATATTTTGGCCCTTGGGTATGGCTTTTAGACCATTGATCGTTCACTTTTCTTATGCTCTGTATATCTGACCCATATTGCAGCCTGGCCCGCTTGAGAGCGCAACGGAAGTTTGCCCAGTCGCTTCCCTGCAGTCCGAGCACCACGCCTCCAAGAGCGGTCTGAGCAGCAGCATGGGTAACAGCGGGAGCAGCAGCAGTGGCAGCAGCAACAAGGGAATGCTGTTTGATTTTTGCCCCAACACTGAAGACTTCTTAACATTCCTGTGTCTCAGAGGTATGAAGGGGGAAAATTATAATGGCAGGCTATCCACATTGAAGCCTCCTCCCAAACTACATACTCTACACCTTTTTGACTTGTACATATCTTTTGAAATGTTCCTGTGATTGTGCTTGCTTGTTTATCCCACCTACTGTCAGTGACTCTTGGCAACATTTTCCAGTGAGTTGACCAACCATTTGAAACCATTCGACTGCCAAGGTTGTGTACGGTGACACAACTGTGCACAGAACGAACTGTGTACTGTGCATTCCCTCATGGTATCATATTACAGGCTGGCATAGTTTATCTATCATTCAAAACCACAGTGAATGGTATTGAATGGTCAGACAGCAAGAGGGTTAAGTTGAATCAGGATTTGTAACACAATCGACACTTGAAAATCTTATTCTTATAGTGTCATAAGGATACTTAAGTTAAAGGGAGGGTATACCTTTGGTAATTACTCAAAAAATTAACGACCTAAACAACTTACTTGGTAAGAAGCATGCAGCTGTTGATAATGTATAACATTTTGAGAAACAATTGCCTTCAAAGGAATGTGGTTTTAGAGAGAGGGATTTAAAAACATTTTAATTTGAGAAACATTTCTGCATGAAAGATTGTGTATTCCAATTACGGATTATTCTCCTTGCCTGGATATAACCACTCCAGATTTTCGATGAAATCTCAAAAAATCTACCATTTTCACAGGTTAGTTTTGTTGTATATATCTACATTTATATAGGATTAAAACAATCAAACGGTTCCAAAAACCAAAGGTATACTTTGCCTTTAAGGTGATTTGTGTTTCCTTGAATAATGGTTTCTACCAAGTTTTAGTTTCACATGAAAATGATTCAACTAATATGCCGTTTGCCAAGTACTGGTGAAATCTAAAGTTTGCATAAAATGTGCTTTCTCAATTTTTTGATTTACAATTTATCTTTTAGGCACACCAGCACTACCTTCACACCTGAACTTCTTTGAAGTGGCCAAGGAGCGACGAGCCAAGAGTAACGGAACGACCAGTACGGACAGCGAACCCAGTTGTACTGAAAAGCGCAACAAGTTTGCGGAAAATAACTTTCACATTCCTGGAATAGAGCCCTTGGCGTCTGGCACCTCGGAGTACCCAAACCTCTCCAGGTCTCGGGTTGAGGCAACCAAGAAGGTGATTTCCATGTTATTCAATTTGAGCAAGTGCTAACTGTTGGCCATGGTCACAGTGTGAATTAGAGAATGACGAATAGATGCTGCGATAAAGCAAAACCCTGTCCCTAATGAAGAGAAATTGTTCAAAAGTATTACTTACTTGCTAGACAGAAATGCCCAAATTACACTTTCAATCGGCCTGTTCATTAGAGCTGCTGAATATAGAAATTGCATTGTAGCTGAGGTGAGACAATTCTCTGTTAGCGTTAAAACCCAAACAATGTTGTAGCAAAATCATGTCGGACACAACAAGTTACCAGTTGAAATGCCATGTGATAGGCACTGCTTGTGATTGATTTGATTTCCCCCCAGGACCTCTCAACATTTTGTCGAAAGAGACAATTAAGCTTAAAAGTCAAAAGTTGGAATCACTTGTTTTGGCATCATTCTGCCAGTGCCCTGTACTTCAACCCTTAAGTCCTCAAACTGGCTGCAACGGCCCTGCCTGTAACTTCTCAAACCGCCCTTAACCACCTTGCCTTTTTATTTGAGATATCAGTACAGTTGAACAAACTTTGGTGCTCAACTTTGCAAGTAACAAATGTATAAATATATTTTTTTAAAGCTAGAAAAACAGGTGATTGGAAAGTAATGGGCAAAGGTTTCGAGGAAAAGCTAGCAATATAAAAGGGGGTCGTACCTTAAAGGTTAATGTCAAAAGGAAAACATATATATTTCTATATACTGTGAACAAAAATGTAAAACTTTGAAGGGTTTTGGTTAATGAGGAGACTTTTAAATCTGACCAAACATGAGTTTCTTTGAGATGCTAATCAATGCTTTAATCTTAATTTGTTTTTCAGGCAATAAGGAGAAGAAAGAATGTAGCTTCATCCAACAAATCATCCATTCCACTCTCTACTGATGTTAACGGCAATCCACATTTACCTCCATGTTTATCCCCGATACCCCCTCCCATTGCCGCCATACCAAGGTGTCGCTATCCCCCTCCCCTCACCCCGATTGAGCCAGTCAGCAATGTGGACAGCGCAAAGTCCAAGAACACCAAGACGAGTAAACACAAAGCTGCAGGGACGCCATGCGCCCCGACAGGTGCCCTGATGGGTAGACCAAACCAGAAACTGTCATCATCATCATCATCATCTACCTCCAACAAAGTAGCGCGAGAGAAAAACTGCGCCCTCCTGAAGCCGGTCCTCAGGAACGGCAAGAGCAGGAAGTGCCTGGACATTGCGGAACTCAAATCCAAAGCTGTGCGCACGCTGAATAATAATAATTATGCAAAAATGAAGAAGTCGCACAAGGCAAATCCAAACAGGCTTCCCGGCCGGAAGAAAGTAGCCAAACCAGTGGAGGACAGCACCACGTTTGAGCCGCCGATGCTACGGAACAAGCGCAAGATCATTACAGTGGACGGGATCTTTCCTGGGAACACTGACTTTAAACGACGCAGGCTGCAAGAGATGGCTGAGAAGCCCTCCTTGAAGCTCCTGCGGAACAGCAAACAGTGCCTCCAGAAGAAACTACGCAACCACGTCCGGGCGACCGTTAATTCCATCACACTGAACAGTAAGCACAAACATGTCAACAACCACATCATCAACAACAACACTTTGGAGATGCTCCCCTTAGACGGTCCGGCTCCGCCCCTCAAACCCATCCCAACGGACCCTGAAATCAAGGCTCAAGTGCCGGTCTCAGCCAAGAGAGGCAGAGGCCGTCCACCAGGATCGAAAAACAAACTGCTGCGCGCAAAGAAGAATAAACAACGACCTACAAAATCTACCTCGGCCTGTGTATGCCACAGTAAGGTAACTGGGCACCGAAAAGCACCCTCCCATGCACGTGTCGCAGGCCCCATTATCAGTACTACTGCCGCTTCCCACAATGCGCCGGTGTTTTTCCCGAGTCAGGAAGAGTGGAAGGACCCCATAGCGTACATCACCTCGATATCAGCCCAGGTGGCTCCCAGTGGAATGTGCAAAGTTGTCCCTCCAAAAGGTTGGATGGTAAGTGGAATTTTTGTTTTTCTTGATACTTGATTCATGACGTCATACATGTTGATCAAAGTTACAAAAGTATCTACACGGCTGCTTTGTCAATGGAAGAAAACATAACATTTTACAGTTTTTAATGAAAATGTCTGTGCAGGATCTTTTAATATCAACTCTTGCAAATGAAGAAATTGGGCAAGTTTTGAAAACTTTATTTATGTTATTCCTAAAAAAGAGAAACTTGATTCTATGTGGACAGTGCAATACAAAGTCTGAAATAAATCCCATGACAACATGTATGTATCTTGGCTGCCAGGAAAGATCCTAGACTGCCCAAGGTCACTCTTTTTGTAAACAAGATGACTTTATCTATTGACTCCTTGCACACCCATCACACATGGCGACTGTGCCACGCTCACCATTTTGGCAGTTCAAGGGTCAAAGTGTGAACCTAAAATTTGCACTTCACTGTATAACACAGGGACATTGACTCCAAAAATGGAGCAACCAAGATTATAGATGGACTGCACATGACGTCATTGACCACCATCTTTGATGAAAAACAATGGAAACGTGCACGGTACGCGCTGCGCACAACTCTCAGCCATTAATAGCCTTTTCACGCGTGCACAATTCATCAAAGATGGCTGCCAATGCAAGGGGTCTATTGCAATGATAAGGTCAGGTGAATTGGGTCTATAATAAATAATATCAAGCTAAATGAGTCTTTTGTCGACCCTTGTCAATTTTTGGTTTTTTATCTATTTAATAGAAGTACGATCTCAGCTTTAAGGATTTGAAAACCCCGTGTTGATACCACCTTTGGTTCAAAAGTTATGGAAATCGAAACACCAAAAGATGTATAGAAATGTAGACCCTGTCGACCTATTTTGGCCTGTTATTCAATAATGCATTTACCGACAAACGACTCACTTAGCTTGATCACATCACATATGTACTAATGTATAATGAAAAGTTCGCTGCACAATCTTCTGGGTCAGAGGAAAGCATCTTGCCCTTATCCTGCAGGGTGTTGATGACTTACTTGTACTTGTTTACGTATTCTATTCAAAGCTTGACGTCCCATGAAATGTGTAAATTGCACAACCCGCGTGCACACTAACACTACTGGTGGGCGAATTGAGGGAACATCGCGCCTTTTTGTTTTGGGCTGATGCTGGCGTGACGCATATGCGTTTCTGTGTCTGCCTAGTGCACATCCCTACGGCCTTTGCCCACCAATAGTGTCTGTACACATGTGAGAATGTAAGTAGCATATTTTATGAAAAGGGCTAATTCGTTTAAGGGCCAATTCAGTTTCACCCAAGAGCTTTATGTACATGTGCATGTACATGTAGATGATCCTCGCCTGGCTATTGATAAGCACAATGGATAGCAAAATTTTTTTTAGACTACAGTAGTTGGAAGAGCTCCAAGTCAAGTTTAATGATGGCACCATAACAATGATTTAAGCATCTCAAATAGTTCTGGGTTTTGCAGTTGACTCTTTAAACATGTTGATTGTTTTGGTCTAGAATAGGTACTGTCAGTGACTCTTGGCAACATTTTCCAGTGAGTTGACCAACCATTTGAAACCATTCGACTGCCAAGGTTGTGTACGGTGGCACAACTGTGCACAGAACTAACTGTGTACTGTGTAGATGCATTCCCTCATGGTATCATATTGCAGGCTGGCAAAGTATATCTATCATTCAAAACCACAGTCAGTGACAGTGAATGGTATTGAATGGTCAGACAGCAAGAGGGTTAATTGCATATCACCTTAGCAACCATTGACTTACAACTGCCGTGTTTTGTTCTGTACAATGTAAATGACCCTGAATTTTTTGGAAGCATTTTTCCTTTGATAACTTCTTCTTAGCCCTCAAGTCAGATACCTGTTGCTATTGATTGCAGAACTTTGTCAAATACAAAAGAAGTACACCTACCCTGATACTTTGCTCTTGTAAGGGCGCCTCTATGAGGGAAATGTCCACTTCTTCTGTAACAATTCCAGGGGCACCAAGGCAATGACCAGGGGCAATGGAGACAATTGCATCAGCTGAAGGTGTAAGGTACACATTTATCAGGCCTTCACCTAACACTGTACAAGTATCAGTTCTGCATGATCTCCTTGAATGGAATGTAAACAAGCTGCCTCTTTTGGCTAGGAGTTATGCAGGCTAAGTTCTATACTCGTATTGGACAGTGTGAAAGCTCAGTTCAAAAATTCTGGGCAGCCAGCCAGCCTGCCAGCCAGCCATTATATGCAGCCAGACAGCTGTGTTAAAAAAAATAAACCAGTTGACCGTGACTTGTCAAAGGACATGATCATTGTTGCTCAGTGAATCTGCAATCTGGGCCCAATTGCATAGAGCTGCTTAAACACAAAAAGTAGCTTAGCAAAACAAAATTATGCTTACCAGAATAAGGTTACCAGCCAATTATTGTCATTAATAATTTTGACTTTTGGGGGAAAATCCACACGGTAATTTGGGAAAAACCAAGTACAGCATCCTAAAAGAGAAATCAGAGTGTGGAGAGAAATTACAGTGTTAATTCTTACAAATTATGTCATAAAGTTTTGTTTTTTGTTGTTATCAAACTCGAGAAGGGGAAAGATAAGTTTTGACAAAACAATAGTTTGTTGTGAGTTACGAGTAAATGGCAAAACAAAACAACAACTTAGTGGTAAAAAAAAAGGAAATCAATGTCAACTACTGCTCGACACTCTAGTTGCCCCGAATTGTTTCATATGATCTATCAAGTACACCTTCGGTAGGAGAAAACTTAGCTCTCTCTCTAGAGTTCAAACTAGTCTCACCTTTCATTCATGAAAAAAAAACAAATGGGAGAAGGAAAGAATGAATGAATGAGTGGAGGGGAAGACAAAGTTGGCAAGCTCGTGCCTCTTTGGCTGAAGCTATTTACAGACTCTAAGCGTTGATCCCCTGGGAGGCTCCCCACACCAGCTGCCCATGTATTGGAATATGACTTCCCAGAGGATATTCCTTCAGAAATGTGACTCATAGGCCAAGGTTTTCATTCCTGAAGACCGAAGGCAAAAGAAAAGCAAAGAAAAAAGATTCTAATGCTCATGGATTTTTTATTTTTTTAGTGGTTCAGATGATTGCAGTGGTATTGCGGATATGGACACTGCTGTAGGGGCTGTACTATCCAACCAAACGTTATTGTTCAGCTTTCAGTGAGCTATTATTTAAAATTTATTTTAAATTTAAAACTGCATTCAGATTTAATATAAAAACTATTTTTTTATATAGAAAACACTGATTAATTGTTCAAACAGCATTTGTGTTTTTTCCTGATGTAAATTTGTTGACTGAGATTTTTTTGGCGATTGCAGGATGGTGAAGCACTTAATTGTGTGCCAGTATTACTCACCTATTCACTTACGATCAACCACCTTTCTAAATTGCTCCTTACAATTTGTTAAAGCTGGAAGGCTTTGTTGATTTGTTTGTTTATTTTGGGTTATTTTTGTGTCTCTTTAATGTGCCCTCAATGCTGCCCTAGGAAAGGCCACTTAAATGAGGGAAACGTGGTGAAAAATTAAATGCATCTAATAAGAAATGGAAACTCACAAAGTAGATTTTTTTTTAAAGTACCAAATACATGTTTATCTTGACAGAAAGTCATAACATTTCTGAAATAGTGCCTCACGTACTCTGAGGGCCCTTGGTTTACGCCCGTCAAAGTTCCCTGACTTGCTGAACACCATGCATAGTAGTAAAGAAAGAAAGGGGGACCTGTGAAATAGAGTCTCCCATGGTGCAGCCCCGAGGGAGGCCAAGTGCGGGGTCTGTACAATGATTGACTATTGACGGTGTAGTTGGTGACATTGATTTCATTGTTTGCATTTCAATGAAGGGGTGCTTTCTCATAGTGGCAGGTGGGAGGTCTGATCTACGTGTACACTGCAAGTTTTGGCTTTGTCATATCTCGGTTTTTTTTTTTTCACTTTGTGAACATTCTACCGGGAATTGTATTGAACTCAATGAGTGGCCTGCAAATGGAACCTCAACAAGTAAACCCTTGGAGAACTTTTCATATGTTCATCATTACACAGACGACTTCTGCAAGAGTCATGGATGGTTTCTATCAATTTTGGTTTGACAAATTGTCAGAAAATTCATCACATTTTTTTCAGATCATTTGCATTATCACTTTTTGCAGCAGTTAAAAGCACCAACAACGGCGTGATCGATAAGTGATCGATAAGTAGGCAGTTTGGATTTTCCGGGGAGTCTGTGTGAAGATTCGGCGTTGCGAACAACTTGTATTTTTCTAAACGAAGAAAATCTTGCCTTCCTGAATTTGAACAAATAAATTGTGTCTTTGTCCTGAGTGTGAGTGAAGGAAGGAAAACCGTTTAAGATAGTTTTGAATACGAGATATGAAGGGCTGTAAGAGGTGCAAAAGTAATGCCTTTTGGGATTTTAAAAATTAGCAGAATTTTTGAATAATTCAAATTTAATACAAATATTCAACAAATCATGATTTCAGCCCATTCTTTAAAAAAGTGAAATAAGTCTTATTATATAAATATGTTATTTTATCACAAATCTAATAAACCAATGAATAAGCACACATACTATAGCTCATTCTTCGGTTCGTCTGATTTGTGACAAATTTACTGTCTTTTAAGGGCTCAAAGTAACCACTGGACAGAGTCCAGTACTTTCAGACTTGGGGCGTCACCCCAAAAAGTGAACAAGTCCTGCAGTCTAGTGTTTCCAGAAACATACTATTAAGAACTTTACTAATGTGCAGTAAACCTTTTTCAATTCCATGCCTGCTAAAAAGGGAGAAAAATATGAAACAAGAAAGAAACATTTTAGGTTTGTAATTGACCTGTTTTCTAATAATTTTGGTTTGAACAAAGAAGAAATTGACTAGAGTGGGACTTGAACCTGCACCTCCAGATTAACGTGCCGTGCTTACCAAATGAGCTATCTAAGCCTAGTGTCGGCGGTCTCCCTATTTTGTCATTATCTTAGGCCTGTTTTCTAGTGGACTTTTCCTTGAAATTTAAGCCTGCTTTCTAGAAATCTAATATAGAGTGATTGCATCCCTGGCAGGCACCTTCTTAGTACAGTACAAGTGGACCTACAGCGTGAAAAAAAAATGGTTCAGTCAGAAGTTAGATTGTCTTTGGTGTTGATCTGTCCATTTAACCCTCTTGCTGTCTGACCATTCAATACCATTCACTGTGGTTTTGAATGATAGATAAACTATGCCAGCCTGCAATATGATACCATGAGGGAATGCATGTACACACAGTTAGTTCTGTGCACAGTTGTGCCACCGTACACAACCTTGGCAGTCAAATGGTTTCAAATGGTTGGTCAACTCACTGGAAAATGTTGCCAAGAGTCACTGACAGTAGCCAAGTTTTAGTGATGTACATTTAATTGAGTGTTACCCGTTTCTTTCTTTGTTTCTTCTCCTCTCTCCTTTCAGCCGGAATGCAAGTTAAAAGATGACATGAGGTTGTTGCCACAGATACAGCGAATACACCGCCTTCATCACAGGTAAGTCGTCCATTGTGGTTTCTAAGGTGCCCAACTTACGGTTGTCCATGTACTTTATACGATTGTGACTTTCCTGTCAGTTTGAATATCAGATGGAAAAGACGGTTTTGGTATTAGTAGTTGTTGAGCCACCTTCATTTTGTCTCATTTAAATCGGTGAAGACTGGAACTGCAAAATAGCTTTGAGACCCTATCTGCTAAAATGAGAAGCCTGTCCATTACCATCTGGGATGGTGTACGTACCTTGAGAAACGATATCATCGCTACATGTACGTACCTGAGAACGATATCATCGCTACATGTACGTACCTGAGAACGATATCATCGCTACATATGTACGTACTGAGATACGATATCATCGCTACATGTACGTACCTGAGAACGATATCATCGCTACATGTACGTACCTGAAAACGATATCATCGCTACATGTACGTACCTGAGAAACTCGTATTCAATACTGCTACATGTACGTACCTGAGAACGATATCATCGCTACATGTATGTACTAGCAGAATACAATATCATGCATACGCTAAAATATCGTAAGCTGAGAACGATATCATCGTTACATATACGTACCTGAGAACGATATCATTGCTACATGTACGTACCTGAGAACGATGGCACACTGGATCAGTGGAAGTTCAGCCCCTTCCCTTCCCCCTTCACCCTAGCCCTGGAGGACTCTCACTTTCATATAAATACCACAGTGACGTCCTGGATATGAGGCATAGTTTCGAGGATGGACAATTTTGTTACATCTATTATTACAACTTTACCTGTTAGTAGCTGTGGATTTCACCTTCTGAACATGTCAAGGGAGAGCTAAATTTTTGGGCACTGTGGTCTGGACGTCACAATTAAATTTATACTCTCTCATATCCAGTAAAAAAATAATCTAGCACACAAGGTGACAGAAATACATTCTGTTCACTTCTTCATTTTTCCATTGAGCATATGCTCGGCCACTGGCAAATCTTGGCATGCCACGGTTGTACGTATTTTGCAATACATTTTTAACTGGTGCTTGTTGCAGTCTGAGCAATATCAGCGCTGGTGCAAATGCACCCACAATAGACTTAAGTGATGACCAACGTTGTGGAAAGTTTGCCGAATGTTTAAAGTTGAGAGCTAGAATGTTTAACAGAAATGGCAGATTAAAGAAGAGTCATCTTCTTAAAGCCCCCCCCCCAAAAAAATTTTTTTTATTTGTCCCTGGAATGTTCCTGATGTAAAATTAGCAGCTTTTTACTGGTAAGATTCAAATTACGGCGAACTGAAAAATTGTCCACCCTGGGTCCGAGACAAGTTCATGTAACTAGCTGGATCTACCCACCCTTGCTCTCAAAATCTCTTCATACTGGACAGTTTTGGTTTGCCTCAAATGATGTACGACAATTTGATATTTCAATTCATTGGTTATTGACACAGATGGGGTAGCAATGTCCAGCAACTTGCATGTATCAAGAAGCACCTAGCCGCCCAGGACAACAACATGACGTACCCACCACAGGTAAGGTTCATTCGTTCACAGGGAGTGAACAAGTCTCTGTTTTCAACAGTGTATAATTTTAAGGGGTCTTGATTTCACTGAGCACTGTGGTTCGTCTTAAGAAGTGTTGCTTGAGGTTGTTTAACCGTAGCTGTGTCCCGGGCTGATTAAATCAGCCCAATTCCATTATGTGTGTTTATCGCCCCTGTTTATTACGCAGTTGTATTGCGTGACGTTAAAGTGGCCTTTGTGAAAGTTCTAGTGGTGACCTAAATCAAGTTTTGAAAGTCGACTTTAAACTTGTGTAAGCCTTGACGACAGTAGTTTTTTCCAGAATGTTCATTCACAGTTTCTTTTGATTTTTAAAAATTTATTTACAACTTAAAATGCATGGCATTACACGTTTTTAATACAGGGCTCTGCTAAGGTTAAGTTATTTATCTTTGCATAAAACTTCACATCTGGGCCCAGTTTCATAGATCTGCTAAGCACAGACAAAGTTGGCTTAGCAGACCAGGGTTACCAACCAAAGGGTCATGCAGTCTGTACTTGTTTGTGACTGGTCCCTGCAAATTCTTGCTTTGCAGACAAAACTACGGGGCCTTGTTTTCTGCTTTCAGCAGCTCTATGAAATTGGGCCCCTGGTCTAAGTACAGAAGCATGATCTTCAGAAACGTGTACTTCAGTGGAATTTTATAAGCAAACCTTTTTATCTGCACGTGTAGACGGTTTGAATGAGTGGACTTATTCTTTTTAAAAAGAGCCAGCGTTGTCCAATGCTGGAAATGTCTAACTTCACGTACAAGATTAAGTCCTCAAATCACGAAGCCAACGCAGTCTTCAGTGGCCCTGATATACTATACATGTAAGAGTGCAGGAAACACACAAATCAGACTGCCAACGGTTTGATAGACATTTCTGACCCATATACAAAAGCTTTTTTGATGCGGCCATAAAAGCCCAGTTTGTGCCGCTGAAGACATGTGTATTTTGCAGTGTACACATAATGCCTGCTTGTATCAGACAGTTGTAATGTGTACATGCTTGACATCTATGAGGGCCCAGGGGACACCCACTATCAACTCAACGCTGCACGTTCCATCTGTCACTCAGAGGGATACATCAGGTGGTTTAGATCACTGGTAACCACTTTGTAGTGGGGGTAATTTTCCTTCCCCTGCAACTCGACGATGATTGTTGGTAACTTAATCTTTATATGTATGTGCAAGTGTTGTGTGGCAGTTAAAGGGAAGTTTAACCCATGAGGGTGGCTGTGTTATGGAGTCAGATGTGACGAGTGTTCTTAAATTGTGCATTACATAACTCTCTATGGCTTCTAGATGTAAATGTTGATGAGTTTTTATGTGGTTGGACTTATTAAACTCTGGAACAGTCCATGATGTATGGTTCGAAAGATTGCCACGTACACTGTGCATGTGGACATGTAGACCCAATGTTTGAAATAGTGAAGAAAACTTGGGTTCTCTTTTAGAACCAGCATTAGTCAAGAAAGGTCTTTTTCTAAAGTGTTACAATAAAGCTTTCTCTGTGAAAAGATATCTCGAGGATGAACGGTACCACTAAAAAAACGTATACCAAGTCAAAATTTGTGATTAAAGACTTGGATGATGCTCAAGAAGAATCAAGGAACGTTCATGGCAGACATCATCAATCATTCACACAAACACGATCGCCACATCAACTGGAACAGCGCCAAGCTCATTGCAACCTGGCACCCATTGGCACCAAGGCAGAATTAAAAATGTCACTAACATTCACTAGTCAAGTGCAACATGCAATTATCCCTGCATCAACTTGATCCGCCTAAGCACTTATTATGCCTCAGCATCAGCAGCGGTCCTCGGCATTCTCCTGAAGACGAGCAGAGTACACTGTTTGAGACATTGAGACTCTTCCTAAAGAGATTTAACTCATGTAGTTGTTACCCATAGACTCATTCAGTTCTTACTTCCCGCACCACGCAAAGCTTCAAATCTTACTTGAAGGCAAAGTACACCTTTGGTTTTTTTGGAATCGTTCTATTGTTTTAATCCTATATAAGACAAATTTTTCATTCCAAAAGGTTGTAGCGCTTTTTGAGGTATCGCCAACAATCTGGAGGGGTTATGTCCACGAATCCGTAATTGGAATACACAATCCGAGAAACGTTCATGCATGAAACAAAATTGTATTGATTCCCTTTCTCTAAAACCACATTCCTTAGGACATGTAGAAGGGAATTGTTTCTCAAATTGTTATCAACAGATGCAGTGCTTCTTACCAGTTCGGTTTTTATGGTCATGAACTTTTTGAGTAGTTACAAAACGTATACCAAAACATGTACATTTAGCTCAACAATGGCTTTTATGGTTGTGAATGATCTTTTGAAAGGTTGGTGGGTGTGAGTTGGATTTGGTCCGCTTCTCCAAAATTGTGACCCAACAAGGAGGCCTGAAGACGATAACGAACAAGAAACGCTGGAACAAGGTGGCTGATGTCCTCAAGATTCCAAAGATGGTAAGAGTACGTTGTATGAGGGAGTTTTCCTTTTGGCCGAGTGGTCTCGTGCACCGGACACAAGCTCTGTTTCTGTTGTTGTCAGAGTGTGGGTTCGGTGCCTGGTCGGTCATGGCACTTGTGTCCTTAAGCAAGACACTTAAACAGTATTGTTTTGCCCTTTTGGATTGGACATTAAGCGGTAGGTCCCTTGTGTTGTGTAATGCACATCAAAGCTCTGTTTCTGTTGTTGTCAGAGTGTGGGTTCGGTACCTGGTCGGTCATGGCACTTGTCGGTCCTTAAGCAAGACACTTAAACAGTATTGTTTTGCCCTTTTGGATTGGACATTAAGCGGCAGGTCCCTTGTGTTGTGTAATGCACATCAAAGAACCCGGTGCACTCACCATTAAGAGAAGTGGGTTTGCCTCTGTGTCTCTGACATGGTTGCCTGCAGATTGCACCGAATCACTTTGTTAACCTTTACAAAGTGTTATATAGATGGGTCTTATATTTCAAATACAGTTCTGCATACCTTTTGTAAAAAAAAATTGTTTTTTTTGTGCTTGAGACACCCCTGGGATTGCATCGTACTATAGATGGATTGCAATATGCGTCATTGACCACCTTCTTTGATGAATTGTGCACATGTGAAGAGCCATCATTGGCTGAGAGTCAAGCGTAGGCGTACACCTTGCACTTTTTCATCGTTTTACATCAAAGATGGCGGTCAATGACGCGTATTGCAATCCATCTATTATTCTTATAAATGAAGCCATTCAGAATGAGATTTGGAGAGATGATAAGACTCAAACGCAAGTTCTCAGGATACTGTCATCGACATGTTAAAGATATTAGGAAAACGTTTGCTTCCGACTAAGCGCTCTAAATACTATCAAGAAGAGTCTGGATACCTGGAGTGCTCAACTTGTTAAAATAGTTTGTGCCTTCAGGCAAAAGTGTCTCTGTTGTGTACAAGCTCAGTTCCCACCTGGAACAGGTGAGGTTCCCAGCTGTTTGGGAACCCTCAAAGAACATCCAGGCCGTTAATTTGATTTCCACCTGAAGTGCCAGAGGATGCCACTTTTTTGAAAATTTTGTTTTGCTGTGAGGGCCCCCCCCCCAAAAAAAAACCCATTCATTTTCTTTATAGACGTTATTTGAAATGTTGATTGTTGAACGGTGCGCTTTGCATTGGTGCTCTGGTCGTTGGCCAGTGACACTCCTTTTTTGATTTTGATCAGCTCCCTGGGGAGTATTGCATGTGCATTGATTGTTTTTGAATTTTACTGTCTTTGTTGTTGGTGTTTGTAGTTATTATATTTAATATTTTTATATGTGCAAACTGAAGTAAAGATTTTCATGCTGGCATGGTCAATAAATAATTGAATTGAATTGATTGATTGTTGGACCCTCTCTCTTTTTTCAGATCCAGGGACGTATCGTGAAGCTGGATGGTATTTATTGCAAGTATCTCTTATCGTACGACACTCTCACCAAGGTATGTGACCTCCATTTATCTTCTCATCAACATCTTATCATTTTTTCCTCTCTGTCCTTACAAAACGATAAGGAATATTATTTGTTTTTTTACCCTTTCACCGATGTGTGTAAAGCACTGTATACTTCCCCAGTTCTGTAAAAAAAAAAAAATTCACAGGCATATTACTCGGGTGAGATTCGAACCCACGACCTTGCCATGCCATTTTTTTTTTCACAGAACTCGGGGAAGTACTGAGTATACAGTGCTTTACACACATCGGTGAAAGGGTAAAACCAAATAATATTCTTTACCCCGGTGCAAATTTAACATCTTTTGAAAGATAAGGATGAAGAATTAGATGTTGTTTGGCAAGACAGATTCTTTAGTTGGGTTCCTTCTTCAGTAATTTTTACTCCCCCCCCCCCACCCCTACTCACTCTGGCAAGGAACATCCAGGGCCCAATTTCATGGCTCTGCTTACCGCGGAATTCTGCGCTTACGGGAGCCCTTAAGCGCAGAAGTCCGCGGTAAGCAGAGCCATGAAATTGGGCCCAGGTCAGGAATTGCATGGAAGCCGTGACCTCCAGTAAACCTGTTTCTGCTTATTAAAGTTTTTGATCTCTTACTGTACGGCAATTACAGGTTGAATGGCTTCCTACTGGCACCCCCTGAACAAAGATATTGACAAAATAGGGAATAAATATAAAGTTCATACTAGAATAATTTTTTCTGTGAAATATTTCCTGAAAACCTAAAAATAAAATGCAACAGCTGATTTTGGTTGTTACAACCAAAATGAATGACAATGTGTTTACATGCTGAAAATTTTGCATGGTTTGTCACTTTTTTCTCCCGACTCACACAACGGATTAAGCACAAATTTTCACAGGTTCGTTTCAAGTATATGGTTGATCACACAAAACATGAATGTACACTATTTTGTCAGCTCTACCAATCCTTTATTGTTTCATTGGAACTGGAATGTTGATTAAATATATTTATGTAAGTTTTTTTGTGTATGCCTTTAGGAAGAGAAAGAGAAATTGTGTGCTGAAGTTGAGATGGAAAGAAAACGACAATCAGGTAAATAGGATCCCTAGAAATGCATTGATAGGCCTTTCCAGCATTCCAGCCATAGCCACTGCTGAAGTCATTAACTCAGACACAGTCTGTCATATGTGACAGATTCTGAAACAGATTTTTCCTTCTTAACAGGGAAGAGAGCAGCTAAGGACTGTCTTGAGGATGACAGTTGTGGAAGTGTACTCAGTAAAGGACGCTCCGTCAATCTCACCCAATTCTGCAAGATGGCCAATAACTTTCAGAAGATGCACTTTAAGAATGAGGCTACCACAGCTGAAGTAGAGGTGAGAGCATTTTTTCTTTTGTAGTTGACGTTACACATTTTTCTGTCCAGTATAATGAATGTCAAGAACAACATCAACTAACGATAACAATTGTCTATTGCTGAAAGCCCTAACCATCCCCAACCCTTCAAAGTTCTACTGCACTGTCTTCTTTGATTCTGTTGGACTGAGGATTGCACTAATAAATTGATTATGCTTTACATAAGATCAGGAATAATACTAGAATCAGAGTCCCCCAACAGTTTGGACGTTGAGTTACATGTACATGTACCATAATGGTGTTGGATGTTTTATTCTTTTATTAAAATAATTCCTTCGCTGGTTCAGGTCCTGTCTTTGGTTACATTCTTTCACTGAATTTCATTTGTGTTTTGTTTTAATTATCTTGTGTAATAGTTTGTTCTTGTATTGTATGACTGTGAATGTATAAATACTTTAATTTACTGGTTGTTGTAATATGGTCTATTTAGTATATAATAAGGCCTTGATTTTGCTGGCAACTTTGAAGCAATTAACTACACTGCTTACAAAACTTCAGTAGCACAAGGTACATTTTTACGATCTAAGAGAAATTTACGTGACAATTTGAACTGTGAATACATTTTCTTTATTGAGATTGCCTGGAACCTGCTGCATGTAAGTTTGCTTCGCGACATGGCTTATATGCTACACACACACATGACACAGCTTGATGTTTTAAAGCAAAATATATATATTTTTTTTAAATAAGCAAATATCTAACTTTCTGTTTTCCTTAGCGTGAGTACTGGCGGACTGTGGAGGGTGGGCAAAACCATGTGGCTATCCAGCGAGCAAACATCGATACCGCCATCTCAGGAAGGTAATCTCATCATATCTTACAATCGCCAGAACTCAATCTAACTCTTGACTAGTGAAAACTGCTCTTTGAGGTGGTTGGTTTATTTTTGTTCAAATCGTGTATTAACCCTCCTATTGTCGTCACATTCTCCAGTGAGTTGACCAACCATTCAGCTGCATAGGGTTGTGTATGGTGGCACAGCTGTACACAGAACTGATGTGTGCAAATGTGTATCGTGTAGATGCATTCACCACATTATTATCCCTAAATTTGATGTCATCAATGTGTTTACTGAATTTCTTTAAAATTAAGCCTACCAATCAAATATGTTAAAGGAATAAAGACCATGTTCCATTATGTGAAAATAAAATAAAGACTGTTTATTTGAAGAACATTTTCAAGAGATGTACCTACACAAACTCTGTCAGGCTACTGACCCATTTTTGTGTAGCTCTCAGATATTGTTTTCAGTGTGGGAGTTTTTAGTTCAGAAACTTGTTTCCGGGGAGGGTCCCCACAACTCACCCAGGTTTGTATTTGTCCCCCCAAAGGTACCAGACTATCCTCAGTGTGGTTATAGACCTTTCTATTGCAATGTCACAGCCTGAGTTTTTTGCCGACTGAGGTTGGAAAACTATGGGAAGCCATAATGCAAAGCAAAAACAGATAGCCACAGTTTGTAAAAATGTTACAACAAATTTCAGAAATAGTGATAAATTTGTTGGAAACAACAATCATGGGATGTTTTTTTTTTAATGTTTGCAGAAATGTTGAACTTTGACACAACATCTTTTAAGACTATGAATGTTTTGCTAACATTCGGCTGTCCATGCTCACAATAGAAAGGTCTATATTTTCTTGAGAAAAAAAGGTGCGCCATGATAAATGGCTTTAGTAGAAATAATACATCCCATGGATTGATGCTGTTGGTTTTGGGTTCAATAACAGTATTTAGGCCATCCTCAATTCCGTTCTTTGTAAGTTAGGTTTTGAAAGAAAAACAATCACAAAAACAGTACCCCACAAAAAAAAAACCCGAAGCGTTCAAACAAATGTCTCGTTAGTGTGCATGTTCATGCATGACAATATTTTACCAGTAAATAGGTTAAGAATGCTAATATTTATTGTAAATATTGTCAAGGAAAGTATCTGAGCTTTTAGACTTAGTGTTTTTGGGGGAAAAGACAAAGTGATGATAATGAAGATCATAAATTAAGTTTAACAAAAGAAGTAGAAAAAAACCACATCAGGATCCAACTGTACGTTTTGTTTAACTTTGTGGAACTTGGGTCTGATTGAGAAGGATGTCTGAATTGTAAGAAAAAGATGATCAACTTTTAAGTAGAAAAGCTCAGAATAGTCATGTAGAAGTATTGTGTAGTGCTCTACTACTTTGTGTGTGTGTATTGTTGAGTGATCATTTGATTTAATACCAACCTCTACCACTGTTTGCTGTGATTTCCCTTTTCCCCCTCTGTAGTGGGTTTCCCAACCGAAAAAACTGACCCCTTTGCAAAGTAAGTTCTGACAAAAATGCTAAAAACAAATGAACTGCTCAACCAGCTCCTTTTTCTTGACTCATGAACACAGCCTTGTCTAGCATTTGTCCTCTGCACAAATAATTCTGTCTCTTTAACCCAATTTCGGAAGGCTTCTCGCAAGCTTGAATTTTTTCTCTCTGCTTTTTTTTCTTCCTGCTGATTAACGACTAACCCTTGGGTTCATACAAAGCTCGTTCAAGACGGTCAGTTTGATTGAAACTGAGACGCACTCATTTGCTTAAAGTTTGAGATAATCAGGATGTTTTAAGAGGGGGGCTCTGAGGTCAAACTGAGTTCTGCGATGCATTCAATTTCCAATAGAAAGCATCCTCATGAAAGTGGGGGAAACGTTACAAGTCTGTAACCACACGTTTGATACTCTATCGGAGCGAAATTTGAAACAGGACGTCATCAAACAGCAAAAAACAAATGAGTCTGTACATTCCAAAGAGGTAATTTCTGTGCCAGTCATGAGCTCAAATTCGATTCCGTTTGATTTGAATACCAGCAGAATTCAGGAACTGAAAATTTGGTGACATCATCGAACACTTTTGTATTAAAAAAAAAAAAAATGCACTTAAAGGGTATCAAACACAGTGGCATTTTACACCATTTTAACGAGAGGTTAGAGACTTGTAAGTTTTTCTCCTTTTTCATAAGGGCTTTATCTATTGGAAAATGAGTGCATCACAAAACTGAATTTGACTTTGGAGCCCTCTTTAATATCCTTGGTATAGATTGATCAGTCTAACAAATCTAGTAAGCATTTAGGTAAAGTAATATAACTGAACACCAGGGGAAATAAATCAGAAAGTCAACAGGAACTCGGGGAAAGTCCGTAATGTTTTGAAACGGATAATAGATCCCTCAGATTGCCAAGAAAAACCAGGAAATACATGCGGCCAATGTGAATTCCAGCATGTATAAAGGTACTGATGCTATTGTTTGAATAAACTGTAATCGTGACACAGTCAAGAAATTAAAATTCTCCGAAGGACAGCGGAAGTTTGATTTTGCAACGTTTCAGATGAGATCCTTCGATTGTCCAATACTTAATTCTTTAGAGACCATGGCGGCCGCAAACGATCGCAAGATTTGACCTACTTCCTCCTCCGCTCAAACAAGAGGGCGAAAGAAAAGGTATCGGACCAATAATGGTGATGATTATACAGAAAGGTCTCTAAAGGGTTAACATGGAAAATTAGAGAGGAAGAGAAGACAAGAAAGGAAAGTCCCTTTTGATTGTATCGCCATCAAAAATGCAATTCTTTTATTCAGGATGTGGAGTGTAAACAGGAGAAGTTTCAGATCTTTTCAAAGTGCAACATCAAATATTTAAAAACTTCCTCAATTAAGTTTGATTCTGACCTCAGAAAATACTGACAAAGACATTTTACGGGAAACAATCTACTCAAGTTTTCTGAGAACTTGGGGCAGTTTCTGGAAATCTGGGTTAAGTTTTTGACAGTGTATGAACCCTCTCATTTGCATGCACAGCAATCTCTGCATGCTACACTAAGTACTTTTTTTTTTTACATGTTTGCGTTTTTTGTATGTTATGTTTGCTGATGATTTTGAATATAATTTTGTTTACAGATTCGTATTTGTTGATCATATCTTATAATGATTTCCCCTACTACTCCATCAGTTGTTGATTTATATTTACTTGGTTTCCTTTTTACATGATGGCGTATTTTTTACCGATGTATGTTTTTCTCTTCGGTCAATTTTGATGTCTTCACCCAATTTATGCATTTTCACAATATTTTTTTGTTTGGTTTGCTTTTGATTTTGAATCTTGTTTCTCGTTTGAGACACCGCAGCTTATGGCATTGGCACCTTAGGGAGAATGAATTTTACTTTTGTGTTTCCTTTGAGATCGAATAACTGCATCTCCGTTTTTGTTTTGTCAGAGATAGAAAGAGACGATGCACAGACATTAGTTACGGCATTTTATCATCAACGTTGTTGTTTTTATTTGACCATCACGAGAACTAGAGAACGCTTGTCTCTGTCATCAGTCAGCACATTATTGTCTGTGGGCATAGCTGCGTTGTTTTACAATCACAACACACAAGCATAAGGATCCTATGCGAGACACAAAGGAAAATTAAACACATTGTTGTGCTAGGTTTTTTGTTTCTGTTAATGTTTTATTTAGTATTTTTTATTTTTTTGACATACCAGAAAGAAAGGATAACTTCTCCTGCTTCCTAACTCACACTCATGACAAAATAAGCGGAACTTCGATGTGAAATTATTGGAAAGTTATCTAACACAAGTTAGAGAATGTTTAGGAGTCAAGTAAAGAACCACAAGGGAAACTGACTGGGTAAATTTCAAATGGTTTGGGGTTGAACAAAGAAAAATTTACTAGAGCGGGATTTGAACCAACGACCTCCGGATTAATGTACCGGTGCTCTACCAACTGAGCTATCTAGCCCTATGTTGGCGGTCTCCCTATTGTGTCAATATCTTTGTTCAGAATGTTAAGAAGGTTACACAAGAGAAAAATCGGATCCTATGTTGCAATTTCTTTCATCCGTTATATGCCGTCGCTGTAGACACAACTGGAATCTGAACAACGTCGGCAATAACCATGGCAACCTGCTGCACCTGTTGCCCGGCAAGCGTTGTATCAACCTGCCCGAGATGAAGGTGGGTATGTCTTACAGCACCGAGACCTGGAACTGTGACAGACACGCACTGCCCAGGATCGAGTACCTTCACACTGGAGCTCCTAGAATACAGTAAGTGGAGTGGAGACGACCACAGGGGTGGTCATGGCGGAGTGGTTAAGAGCATCGGATTCAAGTTCTGGTGGTTTAGTCATCGGGGTGTGGGTTCGAGTCCCGGTCATGACACTTGTGTCCTTGAGCAAGACACTTTGCTATATAATTGCTTCTCTTCACCCAGGGGTATAAATGGGTACCTGTGAGGGTCGAGGAACGATGAGCGCTGATTATCGGCTGCCGCGTGGTCCCATGGCCTGATGAGCGGGGGAATAATATTGTGAAGCGCTTTGAGATTGTTGATACGATGGAAAGTGCTATATAAGCACCACAATTTATTTATTTTATTTTACAGGGAGGGGGGGGGGACTTTGTCTATTGTGGGTGATCCAGCTTATCAAGTCCAAAGTACATAAAGCTTTTTTACTGGTAAGCTAGTTGTTGTGCTTGCTATAGCAGAAAAACATGAAAAGAGAAGATTACGTGTACTGTTCACAACGGATTTGCATTGTTGCATCACTCATCTACTTACAAGAACCACCAGCAAGTCAGCGTGCCTTTTGCTTGTACCGGTGGTTATGAAATATAATACGTTTCTTCTGCTTCCAAACTTCATATTAACGATAAGGAAACTGAAGTTAGATGAGAAATGATTGGAAAGTTATCTAACACAAGTTAAAGAAACCTGTGTGCTTGCAAGAGCTCAAGGTTTCACTTATTTCTAAAAGCGAGTTGAAAGTTTTTCTTGCACTGACATGACGGTTATGTATACCATTTTTTGGATTGGGTTTATTGCAGTTATTGTATACCACGAGTACATCAAGACAAGGTGCTACAAGCTATGCAGACCCTAGTGCCTCACCTGTGTGCTAAGAAACCAAATTGCCTTCATGATAAATCGTTCCTATGCATGGTAAGTAATCAAGATATCCTTGCAGTCGATGATTAGAGCAGGCTAGTCGAAACGTTGAGACCAATTAAGAACTCACTCCACGGCAGAGAAGTTAATAACGAGAAGTCCCCTGGATCCACTAAGTGAAAGTAGTAGTCCCGGCCAATTCCCTACCTCCCGCCCAGGTAGTAGTTAATAAGCAGGACAGTTCTTTTTTAGAAACAAGTTGTCTCCTGAATTCTGAAATCTACTCCACAGCAGTAGAATAAATAGCAAGACGAGTTCTCAAAGAACAAATATATACAGCTAAAAAAAAGTAGATATATACACATAGTGTTACACATAGTGTTTTTTTTGGTTTTTGTTTGAGCAGATACCACCCCAAAGCCTGGCCGAGCTGAGTGTTCCAGTGTACAGACTGGAGCAGAGATGTGGGGAGTTTTTAGTGACGCTACCGGGGGCCTGTACATCGTCCATCTCCTGTGGTTACAACGTAGCCGAGAGCATCCACTATGCAACACCCAGTTGGATACCTGCGGGCATTCAAGCTTTCAAAGTAAGTATATCTGGACGGAATGCACTCTGGGGAGGTGCACACCTTGTAGCCAGTCCATCCATTCTGACACAACAATCCACTCGTGTTTTTGAAGTTTTGAGGGTAGTTAGAGTATAGTGAATATGTTTTGTGAATAGCGATTTACTTGTCTCATATTTGTCTAGCATATTCAGTGGCGTAACTAGGGGGGGGGGGGGCACATGCCACCCCAATTGATGTCCGTGTAAACGGAAACTTCAGTTTTCATTGGCCAGTAGTTCCCCCCTAGAAAAAATGGTTGCACCCCCTTGAGCCCCCCTAAAATTTTACCCTTGTTTTGGTGCCGTGCACAGTCTCCCCTTTTTGGGTCTCCTTTCTTACTGCTTTTCTTCGTTCAACTTCACCTTCACCTTCCTCTTCCTCTGTCATAATAAATGTTCAAGAAATGGGTTATATTTATGATAATGCTTTCTTAGGAAAACTCAATCTGATCTGTACAGATAACACCCAACAATTAATTTCCCAGATTGTTTTAAGTTGGGCAGGGAGAATCTTAAACGCAACATTTGCGGACTAACCGCCATAAGTTTTCCTTTTTATGAGTGCAATTGGAATGGTTAACATAAATCACCTCTGTTAACCCTTTTACTGCACTTGTTATTTCTATTTGTCTAATGTATAGTTAATATTTATAGATGGCTTTAAGTTGTTGCCCTGTAGGTCAAACAAATTCAAATATTGCTACTTTGCTGTTTGATTCATTCACTTTCAGATTGCTAAGGAGCTGCATCAAGCCTCTGAGTTCTCCATTGAACAACTCCTGAGCCTTCTTAGATCCAAGTCTGGTAACAGCCTCAATTGCAAGAAGCTACCCAAAGTACTACAGCCAGAACTGAGAGCCATCAAGTGAGTCGGGGGGTGGGGGCGCCAGTCTATAATTTGTCGGTTTTCATACATTATTGTTGGGTGGTGAGGCCGAGCAGTTTAGTGCACCAGACTCAAGTCCTGGTGTTGTCAGAGAGTGTGTTCGACCAAGCCCCAGTCATGGCATTTGTGTCCTTGAGCAAGACACTCAGCTTAATTGTAAAGCTGTAGGTCTTGTGGGTTGCGTAATGCACGTACAAGAACCCAGTACACACGTATCGTTTAGAGAAGGGATTTGTTTCTGACATGGTTATTGCCCTACATACCTATCATAAAATATTAGCGCTTTGAGACGCCTGTCAGGTGTATAAAGCCCTTTTTAGAAACTGCGTATTGTTATTATTTTCTTAATCTCACATAGGCCCATTTCCAGAAATCTGTTAAGCATTAGAAGTGTTACATAGAAAATTTCTTCACTTAACCCTTGGAGCGCCGCCGACGTTCTGAAACGTCCAACTGAGTATCCATCCACAGGCCGCCGACGTTCCCATACGTTCTACTACTCGACAACAAAAAACTTTAAAAAATGACCGGCCTGTGGATACAGAGTTACCAAAATGAGGCTGGCACTGTAAGGGTTAAAACAAAAATTACAGGGCACCAGTTGCCGCAATGTGGATCACATGGCATTGAAGTTGGTAAAACAATTCTGCCATAAAGCAAAATGCGTGTTAAATTTGTGTGTGAAATACGAAAGAAAGAACTTTTTCACCAAAGATTTGAAAAAGTTTGGTGTTATAACTGAGCGGAGATTTTGAGCTGAGGATGCTGTGATGTTAAAATAAAAGTCTCGCTGGCTGCCATTGTTACCATGACAATAGTTTAATGGCTGCATTTCAGAAACAGGTCCCGGGGGCAAGAAGTTGAATTTGCCTAAGTGACTATGTAACCCCTTTAACATTGCTTGCAAAAAAGTTGTTAGAAAGTGGACTTGACACAGTCTCCTTTGACCATTGTAGGTACTCCCCTGGTGCAATCTAGCTTTGTTCACCAGAGATTTGAATTCAATTAGTCCTCAGACTGACCGAAGTTTAAATTGTTGCCATTCGTAACAGGCCCCCATTGGAGATAAACTGCTAGACTGAAATGTTTTATGCAGCCTGGGTCTTTCCAATTGCATCTCAATAATTATTGTTATTTTTTGATGTTATCCATTTCTTATCAAAAACATGACAAATGTGAATTGTGAATTTTACATTTTATTAAGATGTCACCACTAATATATATATTTTTAACAGTGACTTTGAATATGTACTCTACTCCTGTTGTTAAATGATAATCAATGTATGGTAGTTGATACAATAGACCTCATTTGAACATGCCCTCTGTCTCCTCACTGTACTTTATAGGGAACAAAAACATGACAAATGATAATTGTGAATTTTACGATTTATTTTTTAGATATGATCACCACTTATGTATATACTTTTAATAGTGACTTCAAATATGTATTCTGCTCTTATTGTTTATTGATAATCAATATTTGATAGTTGATACAATAGACCTCATTTTAACATCTGTCTCCTCGCTCTACTTTATAGGGACCAAGAGCTTGAAGGTAGGAGGTGTCTGGCCGAGCTCGGCCTCAATTCTTCCATCCGATTTGCTGAACCGGAGAGCCCGACCAGGGGTAGAGAGAGACGCGGTAAGACACCCATGCAGAACAGCGAGGAAAAACGCTGCTGCGTTTGCCAGCAGATGTGCTACATGTCCATGGTGAGTGTGTGGCCTGTGGGAAGGGGGTAAGAGGGGGTCGGTAGGGGAAGGGTGACTAGAGGGAAGAACCCAACCAGGTGGCAGAAATTATCAGAGCGATTGTCCGAACATATATTACACATATTTAACATGGTGCTGTGTCAATTTTTTGTTTCCTTTTCAGCAGTAGATCCATAGCAAGATCCATTGCATAACAATTGTAGACTGTTCTGTACAGGACCGTACTGTACGTGGAGGCAGACTTGTCCAAAGATTTTAGTCGTGCTTCCACCTTTTCCCCTTGAAGTTGTTTATTGATTTTGGTTTCCCCAGTTGGCAGCCATGTTTATGTGTTTCTTTCTTCGTTTTTTGTCTCATTGACAATTTGTTACTTGATTGTCTTTTGAGTGCCATTTTTGCCATGGTTTTTTAATGTGCTCATATATTTACTACATATTATATAATTTGATTTTACCTATGATTGTTTAATATGGTTAAATATGTGTATATATGTTCGTACAGTATTTATAATTTGATTTTAACCTATTGAATTGTTTTTCATTTTCATTGATTGTAACTTTCAATTGACCTGGTGTATAATGTTCCCCCTTTTTTCCCCCGATTGTATTTGTATAAACAATGTACCCCATGACATTACATGTTTTCAGAGCCATAGAGTCTGGACTTCCTGCAGGCACATTTTTCTACACAGCTCAATGGAGTAAAGCATGAAATCGTACATTTTGTGGCGATTGCATCGTTAAATTTTGTTATCATCTTTTCAATATGTAGAACTTAGGGGACACATCTTAAAACTTATCCATGATTGTATTTTACAATTCTTTATTTGATGTGGTAATTACCCTTACATAACATTTCTAATAAACGACCAGTGTATTATCATGCCTGCCAGTAAATGCCCTGGAGGTCACTCTCTTTTTGTAAGCGAGGTGACATGTTCTATGTAGAGTTCCACCTTTTTCAATTCAATTGTACTTGTATGCTAAACTTGTATGTTAAACATTTTTTTAAATTGTGTTAATTTTATGTGTTAATATTTAATCTGGGAACATATAGTATGATACTTTAGAACTACCAGTAGTGAGTTAATTACCAAGCTTAAGCTTGTTTAAGTAGAAACCAATCAGTTACTCCATATAAATCGCAGAGTGGATGTGTCGATATTATTTCTTTTTGGGTAGGTACTTCATGAGAAGGAGGGGAAGGTGTACTGCTTGAACCACGCTCTAGAGGTAGCTCAGAGGGGAAAACTTAACAGGAACTACAAGCTGATGTACAGATATGATGAGGTAGACCATGAATGATTTCTGTGTGACTCTAGGAGCCAGAGACTTGAAAGGCAAACGAGCGCTTTGAAGGAAGCCTCTGAGTTCAAATTCAGTTTTGTGATGCGCTCATTTTCCAATAGATACAAATTCTTAATATGAAGGTGGGTCTCTAATCTCGCGTTTAAATGTTGTCAAATGACATCGTATTTGATACCCTTCCAGTGCCAAATTGATTGACACCCCCCCCCCCACAAAAAAAAAAAAAAACTATAAAAAAAAAAATAAAAAAATGACCTAATCTTTTAAATGAGTGTTTCGGTACATTTTGGTACGTGTTTTTTTTTTAGTTCACTCCTGAGTTTCCATGACATTCAATCAAAACAACTTTTATTGTGACCTTGTGACTAACAAAAAATGTCTGTGTGGATTGTGAAGATCCATTTTATTCTTGACATCCAATGACGTCTTGTTTCATATTTTGCTTTGAAAGTATATCAAACAAAATGAGGTTAAAAACTTAATTTCTTTTCCCCCACCTTCATAAGGACTCCGTTTGTTTGAAAATGAGAGCATCCCATAACTTACTTTGTCTTTAGCACCCCACTTTACAAATTGTTTTAATAAGTGTAAATATATTTTCAGACGGACAGGAATAATGGATGTGTGTGCTTTATTTTATTAGGGTCAGCTTGACAGCCTTGTGTGTGATCTACAATCTCTCAATGAGAAGCAATCTCCAAACAAGAGGTCCTCGCCAAGCCGCCGCAGTTTCCTCAGGAAACAAGACACCACCAGCAGCAGCAGCAGCAGCAATGGTGGTAGGGACACCAGATGACTGCAGGCGACCCTATCGCCGCACCAACCTTGCATGCAAGCAGCGGGCGATCATCAAGGGAATCAAATACACTGCAATAAAACCACCTCTCTCGCTGGAACTGTGGGCTACAACAGATCACCATAGCAGCATCCACAGAAAGACTAGCTAAGCGGAGATCATCGTGCTGGTACAGGCATACAAATATGGCTTAGCAGTTTGGAACCGCAGCAAAGCAACAAGTATAAAGCAAAACAAGGAAAGGCAACCACAGCAGGGTTTGAAAACTGCAGCAGTTAAAATTGCAGCAGCACAGTCAAGATTGTTCTTGCATCTTGCAAACCTGTGGTTTTACTAAACATCAGCAAGAAGTTAAGGTAACTTCATGAGGTTTCAAGAAAAAACATCTACAAGTTTGTTTACGGCAGCTGGGCTCCAAAATCCGGCAAACAAATAACAAAAGCAGCAGTAAAAAAGGAATTCCAGGTAAGGCACACCACTCTCCAGGAACACCGTGTGCTACTCTCTGACTCTCCAATCCAGTCAGGAAACTCCCAACAAGTGGGGTGCTAATAAATCTCTGCTTAATCAGCTGCAGGTCGCCAGCCTAAGAGACACACCCAGCTAATAATTAACTGGATACCGACCGAGTTGGGTCAACAACAAGGAACCGTCAACGCACTGAAATAATTAGTGATGATATTTCCTGATTTTTTTTGTATAACCTCATTGCTGCATTTTTGTATTGTTCGTGTCATTGTTAACAAACTAAAAACAAAAAAGAGAAAAGAAACATTGATTTTTTTTCTCCATGTGGACATTTGAAAACATGCTGCACATATTTTATAGGTCTTAAAATAGAAGCATTTTGTGACACTCTGTACCCAAACCAGGCACTTCCTGCCAAAACGCATCAAACCTGATGAGAATAAAAACATTTATTTAGGGCCAATAATATAAGTATTTCTCAACATACAGATTATTACCCCAAAAATCATAATATCACATTTACATCAAGGCTGGTTTCAGTTTGTCTCCAGCTTTGATGCTCTCCGAGAAGTGCTTGATTTTGGTGTGCGCATCACATCTGGGGCCAATTTCATAGAGCTGCTTAGCAGAAAATGTTGCTTATTAATGTTTTGCTAAGCAGAAAATAGCAGGATACCAGTCACAAATTGTACTTGTGACATTGTAGTTTGGCTGGTAACCTCATTCTGGTAAGCATAACTTTGTTGTGCTTGGCTACTTTTTGAACTTGAGCAGCTCTATGAAATTGGGCCCTTGGAGTCAACAACATAAAACAGTGCTAATGGTCTGCCAGCTCATAAAATCAGCTTATTTTTTAGTTCTGACCATCAGCTCATAAACTATTCGGGCTGGTGAGGTACAGTTCTGTATGATTCCAGATGGAAAAACGGTTGTACACAAATTATGCAAGACGAAGAGTACTGACTATTTAAATATAACTTATTGTGCGCAAAACTTTGATTTTATCCTCATAAAAAGTACAGACAAGCACTGGGTTATTTTTTATTGCAATGAGGTTTAAATTGTGGCCAATGAAGCCCTAGAGCCGTCATTGAGCGATAAATAACTTCTATAGACCTTAGTACATGAAATACAGTCAATGAAAGACATAGTTTTCTATTACATTTGAAAGACAAGATATCACCTCTTCCCGTAAACCTATTAGCCCTTTATGCAAACCTTTCTCATACCTTTAGTAGAGGTAGGATACAATAATTCTAAACGTAATAAGTCTAAAGGGCCATATGGCACAAACTGAAACCGTACCAATCTTCCACAGTTCTAAAAAAAAAAAAAAAAAAAAATGGCCACATGTAAACCTCACTGGACATACTGTATTCGAGTACAAACGTAATCGACAAAATGTGTAGTGTGTTACATTTAGTCATTGTTTTAAATGAACAGGGATTTGTGGAATAGTCTTCGTTCAAGGTGCTGGACACTTGATTCCATTGTGTATTTACTTCAGGAAAACAGTCACTAACTTATTTACAATATGCTGTGATGAAGACTAATAATTCCTAATATGCACACATAAGAGGCCTGCTATCAACCCCCAGTGTACTGTATGGAAGTTGAAACAGCACAGTAGATTCGAGGATCGTTGTCACCCAAACTTTCCCAATAGTCATAGACTCCCATTCCAGAGACTTGTGAGACGTGACACTTCAACATCGTAACCTCATTGGGGTATACTTACCCTAATTTGGATTTATAGGTTCCAATCAGAGACTTTGAGAGACAGTGATATCTTCAACATCGATAACCTCCATTGGGGTATACTTTTACCCTAATTTGGATAGTTATAAGTTCCCAATCAAGAGACTTTTGAGAGACAGTGATATCTTCAACATCAATAACCTCCATTTGGGTTGTATTTTTATCCTTATTGGAACTCTCTTCTCCCAATTGGGATAGTCATTGGTGTCAATCAAGTGACTTTTGTCGTGACAATGAAACTTTCAACAACCTCCATTTGGGGTATATCTTACCCCGGCTTAACACTTTTTCTCCCGAAGGGGGTATAGGTGATCTTCAATCAAGAGAATCCTTAGTGGCAACTCTTTATAAAAAAACCAATCTTCCTGCTTTGAGTAATGCTCTCTTTAGACCACATCCAAGTATAGCTATTTGTAGTGAATAAACCTGCTACTAATGGGAATTAGTTCAATGGGTAATCGTAATATATATTCTTCCTGTTTTTTTTTTCAATGTATTTGCTGCTATAAAGTTAAAAACCCCTCTACCAAAACACCCAGTGAAGAATTCTTTACAACGACAGGTATTTTTTTATGACTGAACCAATAGTTTTGTATTCCACGTAAAATATGAAAATTTACCTAAAATCCTAATCGTAGAATAATATACAATATTATGCATTTAAAACTAAAGGGACCAAAAAGCATTAGACTGCTAGCCTTAACTACAGAAATATGATATTTTCTATGAAAATTTTACGAGAAATAAGAACTTATTTCTGAGCTCTCAATGAGAGTGAACGATATGCTGCAGAAATATGTACAGTACCGTGTGTTATGTGATATTTAACATTCTTCCACTCTTCCAAACCTGTACACTTATATTTGACACAACTTGGCCCGATAGCGGTTTGTCTTTAGGGAAATGTTCTTTGTGGTATTCCAGCACAGGGAGTGGATAGATTTAGTTTGGGATTTAGGAAAACCAGTAACTCACAGGGGGGCCAATTACCTTGAGCCACGAGGCACAAAAGCACCAAATTCGTTTCCAAGCAGTGACGAAAAGTTACCAGCAATAGAACATTTCACGGCATTTGGCAAAGATTTGGTGTCTATGAAAAGCTCTTGTGAAATGGGCCCCAGTTGGAGAGCGTAGAATGTGCACGGGGACCAGTTAGGTCACAAGGTTCAGTTAGGTCACAAGGTTCAGTTAGGGAACCAGTTAGATCACAAGGTTCAGTAATTAGCAGTTCCTGTTTGCCGGAAGGATCATTGCATTTATTCATAGAAAGCTTCCAGACTAAAATTCATTCAGCCTAAGTTTGCTGGTGTACATTTTAGTGGAAGAAAATGGACACAAATGTTTACAGGAAATAATAATCATATAGACCATGCAAGTCGTGTGTGTATTCAAACATTTTTGGGACCACTTTGGTCGCAAGTCATTGCTTTAACGCGTGAAGAAAACAACTCGCACGCTTTAACGGGTCCAAATGTTCGATTACGCGCGAGGCTTGCACTGAAATCAAACACTAACACCTCAGTTGACGTGAAGTTATTTGCTATTGGGTGCAACTTGAACACAAAATGTTCTTTTGTTCATTACTTGTTTTCAACAATCTACCATCACATTGACCACAGAATGGATTGAATAGCCATGTCAGGAATTCAGACCTGTTAGATAACAGTGCTATTGGGTCTCGTGCATTTTCTTCTCTTTCCAACCGTGTGACTGGGGAAGTAGGGGGGGGGTTCTACTCAGGCTGGTGCCCACTCCTACTGGTTACCACTCCTACTGGTTCCCATTCCTACTGGTTCCCACTGCTTGAAAGCTACAAACTGTGCTGCAATCTGAAATAATGATTCTATGTTATTGATTTAGGGAAACTCCTCACTGTAGTCTATTCCTATCATGAAACTAATCAAAGTAAAATGATCTGTGAAGCTGCTGTGTTTCCTTGCAATGAATCAAAACATGTTCATACCTGCTCCCACAAAATGTGCAAAACTTGACTCAAAAAATATGGAGAAATTTCACGTGTGTTTTCTTCATGAGGTACGGAATACTAAGTTCTAATGGCGCAGCAGCATTTTTCTACTTGATGCTTGTAAGTCCCTTTCACACTAGGCAAAATTCCCAGGAAATTTGGTTGGCTTCATACTCTTGGGAAAACTCCTGGGAAGAGTTTACCCCTGCCTGGGAGTTGAGTCTCTGTGAGACAACCCTGGGGTTTAGCATGCCGAGTGTTAATTCTTCCCAGGAAAATTGCATCAAGTGTGAAATGAACCTGGGGTGGTGCTGGGGTCAAAATTCCCAGGAAATTGCTGGGGTTTATTACCGTTGCTCTGTAGTGTGAAAAGGGCTTTAGTGTGGGTGCAGGTCTGAGGTTCATTCATTCATGCAGACTCACAGACCATATGTGTATGTATGCTATTTGTTTAAACACTGTTCCTTAGTTGTACTTTGATCAGTCTTTAATTTTGGGCAGATTCTATCTGGCAAAAGGAAACCTCAATTTGTGAGTCTAGTCTTAAAAAAAAAAACAAGCTGTTTATTTGGACCTTTTGGGGATCTCGGGGGTCCAATCTGGTACCACTTCCAGAGCAAACTATTCGTTGAGTTTTGTAAGTAGCCTTGCTTTTTGAGAAACATGCACCAGTCCGATTCTGTTTTAGTTTTTCAAGTTTGCTAGGAATTTATGATGTTTTTCTGAAATCAGAATAAGTAGTGCACTAGATTTCCCCTTTTTGAAGACCAATGTCTAAGTTCTTTCATAACTTCTTTTGGATTTGAAAGTTGGTTTGGCACGATTCACAAAACACTCTTTAAATGCATCGATACAGCATATGTGTAAAGGGATGCAGAATTACTTACCACATTTTATTTGTGGACCCTTTCACACACGGCAATAATCTACGAACGACGAACCTACCTCGGTATTGAATGTTTTTTCAATAGCGCAACGTCAAGGTTATTCTGAGTTAAATACTCAATTGAAATTTCACAATTTGACAGAATTCCTTTCCCAGTAGATTTGTCCAAATGTCAACGACCATAAACTATGCAAACTATTGTGTGTCGAGGTGATGAAGTAAAATTCCTGTGGTACTTTCATGCAATCTTAAAGAAGTATCTAGAAACGTTGTCTTGTGTATGCTTATTGAGCAAACACTGTACTTAAAGACAATTCCAAGCCTATGTAAACCAGTAGATTTAAGGCTGCGCCTGCAATCAGGCGACTTCAGCTATGGTTATGGCAGTTGGCTGCAGCGGCACGTTGAAGGATAGGCCTTTTCAGAGCCCCAGCCATAGCCGTGTTGAAGCCATCAATTCGGACACGGCCAAATAGGTATTTCATGGGGGCCCAACTTCATACAGCTGCCCAAGTGGAAACATTTACTAGGCATAACAAAATAATTTCTCTTACCATAAAGGTTACCAGCCAAAGTACCATGACATGTGTGCTATTTGCGACCGGGTACCTGCTTAATTTTCCTGAGCAGAAATTTGTTAAGCAGTATTATGTTCTGCTTTAGCAGCTTTATGGAATGGGGCCCTGGTGTTCACATCTGTGGCTGTAGTATGGCTTGATTTCTGCCACTTCGTTTATACTCGAGTATGAGGCCATATCCGAATTGGCTGCTACAGCTACAGCTACGACTGTTGCTAAGGACATTCCATACTTCAACGCGCGAAGACGTGGCGATCAAGCCGTAGCAATAACCAAAGCGGCCATTTTGGACACAGCCTGATTACTCAGGCTAGCTTCTTCAACCACAGATATTACGTAGACCAATCCGTTAGGCTCCGCCGCTTAGACCCAATCACAACGACGATTGAATGCCCTCAAGTCCAACGAGTGACTCAAAAGTCTGACATGTGTCAGACAAGAGTCCCATTACAAAATGTGTACAAGTGTACAGAGGGAAGCCGCATCGCCCAGTTTGTGTATGGTGCAATGTGCTGGCTTAATAATCAACTCAAAGACGCGTTTCCTTCCAAGCTTGTGCTGTTGCTGGGCAGTTGTGATAGTGGGCTGGGCTTAATGGATCAGTCTTGGCAAAGTTGACACAACAACCATTTGTCAACTATGGGCCGGTAGTAACTGGTACTCATGCTCAAAAACATGTGTTGGGCACCACGCAATACCGGCCGCAAGTCGACAAACGGTTCTTGTGCAAATTTGGCCCTGTTAGGACATGTCCTATTCACTGCTCCTAAAAGGTTTCTGCAATAAGCCGTTTGCAAGGTTAAAATGTGATTGTGTGTAGCACAGTGGTATCAGGCTTTACCATAGAGCTATATATATTGACTAGAGCGCTAACTTGCTCTGAGTTTAGAAGCCACCCTGGGCGCAGACATGTTTCATGTGTTGCGTGACTACGGAACGATTTTAATTTTAAGAGAGCACACATGGCCGCGAAAATTTTGCATTCGGCGTGCGCGCTTACGTACGCGCCATATTTAATCTAACGATCATTGCTCTTGTAAACAGGTGATTTTAGTGATGTCTTAAAAAAATATGTAGTAGGTGATTCTCTGATGTTGTTACTTACGTCTTAGGAAAAATGCTGAGTCGAACTAAAGCCTTGTTTGGGAGGATTCAATGCTTCAAGATGTCAAGGGGAAAAAAACGAAATCTGCTTCAAGGATACACAATATGCCGGCAAGAATGACAAACTCAAAAAAACAAAAACGTTTACGCGCAAACGCACATGTTAAACATGACGCACATGACGCTCGCAGTTTGTACGCTCATTAGCAGATTGTGCGTTCTCATTTGCTGCATATTTGGTTCGATGACGCATAGAAAAGAACAAACGCTTTATCATGCAAATAGCCGTACAATTGCCGTACAAAATTTCAAGCTTTTGTATTGGTTTGTACATAAACATGGATGCGCCCACACGGCTTCAAAACCTTAGTGCGTGTATAACGGGGTGTTAGTGCTCTAGTCAATACATATAGCTCTATGGGCTTTACCCATCTAAAGGTTAAAGCTGTACAAAAGCTTGCCTTAATCCATGCGATGAAGCAACCCTTTCTTTAGTCTTACTCTTGCGACCAATCAAGTCATTGTACCAGGCATCACCCAAAACCTAAACTTGCATATGGCTTATTGCAGTCATCTGGAAGATGGGCCTGGATTTGCACATGAAAATAGTATGACATGTTCTCTGTGTTCCCTCCATGTACAATACCTCAAAAATGTCTTATTGTCAACAAGAAATATTACTGTTGAAGATTAATTTTTGTACCAGTAAGAATTTGTTTGTGAACTTAAAAACAGTACAACACAATGCTGCCGACTATTTTGTATGAAGAATAATGTGAATCTAATGACTCATCCAACCTCAGTCTCTACAATATTTTTTCCTACTGGTGTGGATAAATAATAGTGTTTTAAACGCCCTTCAGTTAATAGGAAGGTAGATAGCTCTAGCTTTTACAATGCAGTAACACTACCTTTTGAACTGGTTCATTTGAGTAGTTTGTGTGAGCCGTCAAATACCAAAGCATCACAGTACATAACCATTGAAGGATTTTGTGTTTTCTTGTTCTGTTATGCAGCAGTAACAAAATGGTATATTTGTTTTTTGGTTTTTTTAATTACATTAGTACACCAGCGGCCATTTTCTGAGATCTGTGCAGCAGAGACAGTTGGTATTCTGTCAAAAAGTTATGTGATGTTTATTCATGTTTTTGATTGATTCTCCAACTGATAAAATAATTTCTGCTATTCAGCTCTCTCAAGTTGGGCACTGTTCTCTACTTCTGTCATGAAAAATTCTGCAAAATCTTCTTTCTTTTTTTAAATAGTTTAGGACAAAACGTATGATCGATACAGAAATGCGTACACTACAAGTGTGCAACACAGTGTTCGTAGGATGCAATAATGGAAAATGTGTCACTCTTGAGGAAAGACCAGTTGGTTCCTGGTTGTGTGTCTGTAATGGTTGCCGTAGTAATCGGTATGTGGTGAGATGATCTGTGCTAGCGAAAACAATTCTGAGGTCTGTCTGGCATCTCTCCCTCCGTTGTCATGACAACAGGTTTTCCGTCAGATCAGATGAATAGCTCGACTGGAATTCAAAAGGAAAACGTCACAGGGAAAAAAAAGCAGCAAGGGGTGGTGAAGGTGAAATGTTGAAGCTGAAATAAATTTGAAATTTATTGAGGGCCTTGAAGAATTGTCGCTGAAGTCTGAGAAGCTTCAAATTTTAGGTTTCAGGAGGATAGGTTTTGGGAACGGATGATTGACGAAGGATCGGGATGTGTGGTGAAGTGTAGATAGGCACATGTACATTTGTGTAAGTGTAAAGATAATGCGGATGAACTGAAGAGGACAGATGATCGGCCACATTATTTAAAAGGTGGACTGTAAAGTCTGTTTGGCAGCTGTTGAAAAAAAAAAAAAAAAGCGAAAAAAAAAAAGGTTTGGACACGATTTGTGTGTATATGCATTAGACACCTGTTGTAAAGAACTGTAAGAAAGTGTATTTGTAGAGAATTTTTCAGACACAACAACCTGACAATTCTTGCTGTTTGTATCTGCAAGGTGGTGATTTCTAACGGAGGGAAAGCCCGATTGCTTTGGACAGAAATGAGTAGCTTGGTTTGTCGATGAACTGTATATATATTTTCAGATGAATAGGGGGTGTACACTGTATTTTTTTCCGTTCTATTTTTGCTACAAGAAAATGAAGCTGTAAGTAGATGCCAACTGACAATGCCTAATTGCTTTTTAAACCTATTTTTGTTTCTGTTTTGCAAATCCTGCTGCTGTTTTTTGCAAACCTTACAGCTGTTTCAGTTACGAAGACAATGAAATGCAGTTCAGTTTTGGACACATGTTATGTTAAAGGTTTTTTTTTTGTTTTTTTTCAAATGAAGTTTCGGTTCCCTGTTATGTATGTATATATATTGACTGTATAAGAAGTAGCCATTTGCGAGTTGGATTTGAATAATGTCTGGCACATTGCCATGCTTCGTCACAAATGACCACTTAAATCTGAATTCCTCAGACTAAAGACATTTGCTTTGTCACATGGTTCAGGGCAAGCTCTTGCAGAATTACAGAAGAGATGGCGGACACCCATACACATTTCTGAATGAATGTGTATGGCACAATGGCACCAGGCTTTACCGATCTGGGAGTAGCTGTACAAAAGCTTGCTGAGAACCATGTGACATTGCAACACCGTCTTTAGTCTGGCGAATCAGATTTGAGTGTTCACTGTTGACCAATCAAGTCATTGTACCAGACTTGATTCAAAATCTAACTCGCAAATGGCTTATTAAGCGTTTTGTAGAAAACTGCCAACTTTTTAAAGAACCCATTTGGTGGATCCTTCTTTTTCAGAATTGCCAGACCAATGCAATATAGCCTCATGTACTAGAATACATAGGATTGATCCAATGTTTTAGTTTTTATGTACAAATGTGCATAGTAAGCTCATTTTACCAAGTTTTTTTTTTTAATGGCATAAACACTTTTGGTGAAATGTCTTGAAAGTAAATGTTTTTACCAGTAAATTGAACATATTTCCAATCACTTTAGGAATAGAAAGGCAGCCACGAATTTCCAAAAATGTCATTCTATGGAATGAAGATAATTACAAGCGCCAACCCTGAGAGATTTGTAAAACTTGTGTCAATGCACTAAGACAGCAAGAAAACACACACATTGTTTTACAAATTTTTGTTCTTCAAATATCAAATTTACAAAAAAAGTAATTGTCGCCTTCCCCTTACTCGTTGCTGAGTGCCCTTGACCTTGAGCGACAAGTCGTCTCCAGTTTTAGCAGTTCTTGGCAAAGGTGTAGCAGTCATTAACAGGCATTTCACCAAAACTGTTTAACTTCGCAAAATTCTCCGTTGCAAGGTTAAAATGGATGTTTTACACGAATCATTGCTTTTTTTTTTCAAAAAACAAAATCATTTAAATCTATTAAGTTATTTCCATGGGTGGAGGGTTTTTTAAATATATAATCAATAAATTTCAAAGAAATGATTCACAAAAAGGATTCAATAATATATATGAGTAAGAAGTAAATGTGAATTGAATACATAAATTGGAAGACTTAGGTAGTTAGAGTTAAGGCCATAAAAATCATGGTTTTTGACTGACGAATGATCTGATTCAAAAGTGACGTGTGTCCCCTTGCCAGTGGAAGAGTAAATCACATCAAGTATATGCATTTTTAAGACAAGAGATTATGTGCACAGGTAGTTAAAACATTCGTAAACATTCCAAATTGAGGTGAAATGTCTCTTTCTTTTCAAAGTGAATAGTGCATTGTTTTTCTTTCTTGTGGCGGGTCTATAAATGTGTGGTTAAATACACCCAGCTGAAGAGCTGGGGATTATATTTACTGTTGGCTTTGTTAATTTGTTTTGTTTATAGTTCTTACAAGTTCATAGGAATTAGAAGTTGAGTTTAGTCCAATGATTTTGTTTTGTATTTTGGGGTAATTAATCCTTAACAATGTTGCTCTTTATTTAAAGTTTGGTATAAGTTCGTTTTGACTGTTCATGATATTCTTTGCTAATTCTGGCTGTTTGGTGTTTAACCTTTTCAACTTAAGAATGAGCTGGGTCACCCCCTTTTTTATGAAAAAGAAGCAAAAACAAATTAAATGTTTTGCAATGTATGGCAGAACCCATAAGACACACATTGTGTATTCCTGAGGCGGCCATCTTTGTCTGGTTCCCTCCACACGTTACAAATTATAGAGCTGTTAGATGTAAAGAAGCCAGTCTATTTTTTTAATGATTCCATCTTCACTTTGGTTGCAAAAGATGGCTGCCCATTGATTACAAAATATGTACTGTCGGACAGAAATGACCATTAATATGAAAAAAGGAATTCAGACGTCAAATTTATTTTTGATATCCTTTAGGCCTAAAGTCTACATCTGTCACAATTTTTGTCCAAAGACAGATTCTTTAATGGTTTGGTTTTTTTCTCTAAACTATCCGTTGGGCAAATTCTGAAGTCGTTTGAAACCCCTCCTGTAATATAATTTATTCAGGTGAAATAGGTTTATCTAAATTGTGTGCTGTGGTGTTTCTCAGGGGCTAGATTAAAGATAACATTAAAAAGGTAAATTCCTCCAAAATCTATTGTCTGTAGGATCTCATTTGGTGATCATTTAGGAACATTTTACTCTGCCAGAACAGTTAAACTGGGTCTTTCTGTCTTTGTGTGAACAGGCAATGTCAATTCTGTTACTTTTGTGCTTTTGTGTTGTTGTTTTTACCATATTTTCTTTGTTGTGGTTTGGGTTTTGTTTTCTTTACAGAACAATCAAAATCCCTCCCCCAAAAAAGAATTGACAAAAAGTGTTTGGTTGTTTTTTTTTATACACAGATGTACTGTTTCTTAGAAGTGTATTCAATATTGCAATATGTTAATAAGAAACAAGCACATTGAAAAGTGTGTAGCAGATGAGATGTTTTGAAATAATTTGAATTGCAATAATTGCTGCATAATCTCCCTTAACTTGATACTCCGAATATTGGGAAACAATCAGAAGACATGTTTAAGGTCTGCGCATGTACAGATGATAGGGTGTGATTGAATTGTGTCTATACAGCACCGTCATCACTGGCTGCGATGGTACTTGACGTGTATGGAAGGGTCAATGTACAAAGCTATCCCCGCAAATTTGAGTTTGGAACTTTGTTTTTTCATCTGTGCAATAACCATGTACTAGTTGTAGGTAAGGGTAGAGCCAAATGGGTTGAAAGGGGCGGGTATAAAGCAGAAAGAGGGCAGGAGAAATCGTAGCAAGTTTAAGGGCGGTGGAGGGGGGACATATTGGGGATACTCAGGGTGGTGAGCAGACACTAAGGGACACTTGAACTAATATTGAGTTACCTCCTCCTCACTTCCATCTACCCATGTCTGATGACAAATAAATTTAAAGGAACATTACAGAATTGGTAAGAAAAAAACTTGTATGTTATACTTTTGATTACGATTGACATAAAACTTACACGGTCTAATGATGATGATGGTAGAAAACATCCCTTTTAAATATTTCTGTCTGAAATGCCATATTTGATGAGAAATGAATGAACTAATTTTCCGATTAGAGTTTATCGCTCAGTGAGCGTTTTTATTCATTTTTTGAATCTATATGATTTCATGCAAATGTGTAATCGGTTCTTCACTATTTTCTTGTGACCCAGATGGCCGATCGATCTCAAACTTCTACAGGTTTGTCAGTTTATGTTATGTGGATTACATAAAGTGCTCACACTGCCAGCAACTGTTTTGTTAGCATAAACCAATTCTGTAATGTTCCTTTAAAGCCCCTTTTCATTCTTCAGAGCCGATTTGGGGAAATAAGAAAAACCTGTAAATTCCAGTTGAATTTTAACACGTTTGGCACCCCGTGTCTGTTTTCACACTTGGCTGCAATGTCTCACAGGATACAAACTTATTTACGTTAACCCCACCAGGGTTTATTGTCTAGCTTGGTCCTGTTCCCTAGCTATTTCCCCAGGAATTTCCCTGGAGATGTGTTTGGTGTGAAGGGCCCCTTGTTTATTTTATCACACAACGGATTGGAAACCATTTTTTAAGGGATGTGTACACCATTACACAAAACCATTCTGAATTACAAATAGTCTAGATGTTGCTCAAAATGGAGTCTGGGGGACATTTTAGAGAGGGGGGGGGGTGGAAACCTAAAACATCACTGGCCAAACAACTTTCAACAATTACAACAACAACAAAAGTGAACGTATTTTCAGGGTTTTTGACCTTCTAGTTGTGCAAGAGGAATTATAATCAACGTAATTGAAAACCCAAGTTTATATCTTTTTATTGGAGAGAAAAAAAACCTGTTATTGTTGTCTACCTTTGTATTATTTTATGATTTAAGAAAAATGTTTGTCTATGATCATGACTTTGTTAATGAAACTGTTTTGTGTTCTCTATTTATTATTTTGTGTAGATTTTGATAGATAGTAGAAATTTTGTTTTTTTTAAAGATACTGTACACAATTATTTGAAGGATAACAAAGAGTTCAGCAAAGTTTCGGAACCTCTTGTGATATTTGATTTTGTTATTGTTAGTAATTTTTGTTTTTGCATTGATACCTATTTAAGTTGCATAACCCATGTTCCGGTGTTGTGCTATTATTATTCTTCTTGGATTCTTTTGAAGACATGGGTTTAATTTATTGTCAGAATGTTGTACTTAACGTGTACTCCCCGTTTAAACTGAGGGTTCTGTTTCCCTTACCATTTTTGAGTTTGGGAGAGTTTTAAGTTAAATAAATAAAGATCAAAGTGAAGTTGTTGTAGATGTGTGATTGTATAGACTCTTTATTGTTCTTATTGCGTAACCGGTACCGTGTTGAACAGAAATACGTTTCTGGTAGTGAGTCGATATGCACAAAACATCATTATCCTTGGGTGGCGTACCAAGGATGGGGGGGGGGGGTCTTGTGCCCCCTTGCCCCCCCCCCCCAGTGTTCTCTTGCATAATAATAATAATAATAACAGGCATTTATACTGCGCTTTTCCAAAACATGATCAAAGCGCATAACAAAAGCTAGAACAAAACTTAAATCTACTATTTAGGAAAGAGATAAGTTTTAAGTTTACTCTTAAATGTAACAACACATGAAGAATCACGGACACTAATTGGGAGACTGTTCCAAAGTTCAGCAGCAGAGTGTGAGAAGGCGTGTTTGCCATAAGATAAACTGGACTTGTGAGTGTTAAGCCGAGTTCTATCGAAGAAGAACGGAGTCCTTGACGGTTGCTTTGGTGAAGATGAAACATATCAGAGAGATAGGGTGGAGCAATGTCATTCAAACATTTGAAAACAATATTGCATACACCATTACCAACTGTATTTGGATTTAATCATCATGTTATTGACTGGTGTAATTCGTACTTGTGCTGTAGAACATGCAGAGTAAAAATAGAAAGTGATTTTTCTAACCCTAAACCGCTTAACTATGGTTTGCCATAAATTGAGTTCCTTCATTGTACCTTGGTTATCTTCTTAGTACACTCGTTCTACCGCAGATGTAGAAGGTCAGAACTTGTCATGAACGAGTAGTCTAGCATCAAACTCAAGTTCTAAAATGGCCAAGTCAGCAGTGTTGGTTCGAATCCTGGTCGTGACATTGTGTCCTTGAGCAAGACACTTAACTATAATTGCTTCTCATATCCAAAGAGTAAATGGGTACCTGCAAGGGAAGAGGTTGTTGATGTTAATGATTTAGCCGCCTGTGCTCCAATTTGGCTGCCGGTGCTGCATACTCCTAAGGAGTTGAGATGGGTTCAGGAATGCTTAATGCACAATGAGCAGGAGGTAGTATTAGTGGAAAGACTTTGATACTATGTTTAAAAGCACCAAATAAATGCCTTTTATCATGTCATCAAAGGGTATCATTCAAATATAATTTTTATGCCAATGCAGCTGTTAATTTTTGTCGATCCTCATATTTCCATCTAAACTAATTGTATTTCTGTAATCAAGAACCCAAATGTCCAATAATCTGTTACTCCTTGGTGACAAAACATGATTTAGTGTTGCTGCCAACCCACAACTTAAACTCTGCGACATCTCTACCACCATTAGGTCTTACTGTGATTAAGCCATCTCCTAGTATAAGAAGCCTTGGCAATTTTTGAAAGAAAGCCGCGAACTCGGGGTGCACTATACCCATAGCAACCAATGTACTATGCCCGTAGCAACCAATGTACCATAGACCTAGCTCTCTCTCTAACGTCACAATCCTGTAGCAACACGCAAGTATGCCTTGCTAAAGTTCTATGCACATGTACGATACATTGCCATCCACCATTTTGTTTCATTGCACAGCTCGTGTGGTTCTAGTAACGTGTGTGCGTGACGTGCACGCGCAAGTACTCTGAGAAGGGTCCATACCCATAGCAACCAGCGTACTTTACTCGTGGAACGGCATTGGTACCTAGACGTCTAGACACAGTATTCAAACAAATATCAACTGTTTTTACTTGTGCTATGATTAAAACTTTAAATCCCTCGGTGATCCCACAGCATTCTATCTTCCCTCAGCCTTACCTCAGGAAAATAGAACTACTCCAGGGATCACCTTAATTGGGAGTCGTTACCGTACCACGAAGCACTCAATAATTGTATACTGGGCCCAGTTTCATAGAACTGCTTAAGCAGAGAATTTGCTTAACAATTGCCTGCTAAGCAGAAATGAGCAGGATACCAGTCACAAATTGTACACATGACATGGTAGATTGGCTGGTAACCTTATTCCGGTAAGCATAATTTTGTTGTGCTTAGCTACTTGTTGTGCTTAAGCACCTCTATGAAATTGGGCCCTGGTCTTTAGAATGGTAAACCGTATATCGTTCGCCATGCTGTTTAACCAATTCAAATCATTGCTTAAAACCTACTTATTTTAATCATCACTTATTGTTTTGCTTTGCTGTTTTTGTTTGTTTTTAGTTAGTAAGTTTGGTGTACAGAGAAGAGATAAAACACACAAATGAAACTCACAATGAGACAGCGTTATAGAAATCATCGGCACTCTTATTATTGTTTTACAATCGGCAGACAATTCAAACCGCATCAAACGGCAAATTATCACAATAAACTGTCCTTCATTACAATATGAAGTAAGGAACACAATAACCACCCAACAAAGGGACACTAAAGCATTGAACATTTGTAATTAATACCTAAATAGTTCTGAGAACAATTTAAATATGACTTTTGTAAATGAGCATACAAAAATTATTTTTTAGTTGACAAGGTGTGATACAAACATTGGTATCGAAATGAACCAATCCAATTGACTCGTCTGACGGGTTAGCTTTTGATAAAAATTACTCGTTTTTAATTTTAGAAACTCAAGGGGTCGATGACAAGGACTTGACTTTAAACAAATTTATTGTAAGGTGTGTTTAAACAGGTATGATACTTGGCACTTGGGGAAAAAGTAAGACAATTCCGTCGAGTGCAAGGGCTGACCTACATGTATAGGCTTTTTGCTGATTTTTTTTGTGGGTGAAAAATCAGAAATCAGTTTTAAATAGGAAGAATACCATGCCTGTTAAAGGATGGTCGGTTGTTTTTCTAAAATGGTAACCGTCACTTGTTAAGAACCTAAAGGTTTAATGTTTTGTAAGACTAACTGCAGGAGAATTGAACTTGTGACTTATTTCAAATACAAATGCTGTACCATCCCAGTGAACTTTGCTATGATAAACTCTTTACGCTATTTAAATCATGAACATGAGCAACAATTCAATTGTAGATGACCCTTCAGGAAAAATTAACCAAAAAGACGAGACCACACATACACTACTGACTTAACATGTTAACTTCTACTGTATATATACACAATGACAAGTTCTCTTGTACACCTCTGGAGGGGAAACACTTCATTGGGTTGTTGCTGAGCACAAATGTAGCAAGCAACAAGAGACTCCGTGCACAGACTGAAAAAAAAAATACCCATATCTGCTTTTTTTTAATACATCTGCAAAAATTGACCCAATTCATCACAATAATCTTTAGCCATGTCATTTTCAAGAGTTGAATTACTGTGCTATGCAAATGGGATTGAATCACTTAAAGCAAATTGTTCACTTTCATGTGAAATCAACCCTGAAATGTCAAACACTGTGGCCGTGTGGGGCGTCTGCACAGTGTCTGAAGGCCTTAGACTAATAAATACTTTGCCCTCGTTGCATTTTTGATACTCAATTCAATACAGATGTGAGGACGTACTTCACATTTTCCACACCTGGCAGAATAGCCTCTTTTTGGCCACAACAGTGAACAGCAACAAATCAACAGTCATACATTCACGACACAAGTAAAATAGGTCAAACAATCACTCTAACATTTAGAGTTGGACTGTTTGAAATTCCTTAGCGTACGGGTAACCGAATTGAAGATTTTTAACAACTGTATAAAAATCTGTACACAGTATTTTTTGTTTTTATTTTTTTGTGTCATTTTTACAAAAATTTACAAATGCACCAATAACCCTCAGCACAACATGCTGTAAAAAATACAATAATGCAGCCAGGATGTTTCGCTCTTTAAATATCCCTCCCCACATTCCCAACAAATATGCAGGGACCAAGTTTAGACACAGGAGAAAGACTGGGCCCAAAAATGTACAGACTATCATGCTACAATTGTAACTTAGGGTACAGGGTATCAGACCAAGCTGGCTGTGATGTACCATGGCTATAACAATAGAACACAGAGAAGGCTAAGTCAAGTGTTGACTGTGGCTGCTGTGCACGCCCTCTTTGTCAGCTGTGAACATTTTCCATTGTCAAAAGATCAGGAATTTTACTTAATGAGCGCATACCCCATGGATGAGCACATACCACAAACAGTTGTATTCAAAAGTTGATAAAATACCACAGGTACATGCACATGTGGTGCAGGCCCCCGAACAAAACTGTGGAAATGTAACACATGGCTATAGCTTAAAAAATTAGTTCATAGATTCTTCTTCCATATTCAAAAGAAATCGTACAAGGTCGTAACTCAGTTTAGTTTATTTTGTACACTTGTAAGTACACAATTTACTCCAGGCAATAAGGTCGTATCTCATTCCGTTGATTTTGAGCTTTATATCTGCAAGTAAAAAATAAAAAATAAAAACACAATCTCGCTACTCAGCGAAAAGTTGCATTGGCAACGAGGTCTGATACCACTTTGTTGCACCGACATGACGAAATGTAAAATTGTTCAGATGTTTACTGAATCTAGGTATAAAATGATGTCATGTCTAAGGAAAAAAATCAAAGTGTCTGGTACAGTATGTCAAGTATGAAGATCTGACCCACATAGTGGACATCTCAATACTTTTTCTGAAGAGAAAATTTTATGTCACTGTTACCGTCTTGTTATTTTATTTGTTTTTTTAGTATCAAATTGTAGAACCCTTGTTGATTTTACGATTCGAGTTCTGCCTACCACACTGCCAAAAATGATTTTCTTGAAGGTTGTTGGGAGTTCAGACCACGCGCCCATCGTTTACATCTAAACTGCCCTCTATTGGAATCTGCCTTCCTTCCAGTGTAGGCAGCCATTGTGTTTTGCATAAACCTCAAAGGGTCACACACCTCAAAGACAATCTGACCCATGATGTAACTCGGGAAAAAAAACAAATTTATGCAAAACACGATGCCTGCCCGCACCGGCAGGCAGAAACTTGAATGTTTTGGTGTCGCCATGATGTCAGAGGAAACATTGTTTACTGGCAAGACTTTCTTTCTGTTGGGTCACACCAGATTTTGTTTGTATTACAAGGTTAGAGAAGTTAGAGAGTCCTGGTTCGGCTGCAAATTGCACCACAGCACCTTATATTAATCACAAGGCACTATCTTGTTGGCAAGACATTACATCACACTTCTTTACATGCTAGGGTTTGGCTACTTCCAGCTTCAAAGCTGGCATACGTTTTGTGTCTAATTTTACAAAGCAATTACTCGTTTCATCGTTTAAAGGCATTTCTTACGACAGAAACTGATAATTCTGAGAGAACTTGTGAGTTTGAAAAACATATGTGAGAGGCTAGTCCAAAAACTATCGTTTTCATGCACAAGTCCTCACAGAAAAACTGGCTCAATGGGCTTCAGGTAAACGTTGGAGCAAGTTTGTGTGAAGTGAGCATGGCTTACAGTGGAATTATGTCACATTATGAACAGGATATAAATGGGTCACATTAAAATAGCTCTGACCTGTTGAAAAATAATATGAGCGCCTTGAAATGGCCATAGAAAGTACTCTGTAAATGTTTTGTATTATTATTGTTACAATAATGATCTCTCCATAAACAGCATCTAGCTTTCTGTCCAGTAAATTCCAATTGACCAAAAACTCAACCATGTCTTTTAATACGATTTTCTCTCCCATGTGAAAACCATTTTCGGCAGTGTCCATTTTGTCTGTTTTGGAAGGAAATTGTTTTTATCTGTGGACACTTTTGACTCTCAGCGTCTTCTCTTTCTGTTCGCTGAGCTGGGTGGCTCTTTACGTTTCCTCTTTCGGCTCAGTGTCTCTTCTTCAACTTCCTCATTCCAATCTCTCCTCTTGTCAGCTGTGATGGGGGGGAAAAAACAAAAAGGAGAATTAAAATACAACCTGAAATTACAAACCATCTGTAGACTTATTGGAACTGTTTCTATTCTTTGATCTCCTTTGTCTGAATGGGACTACGTCTAAAACTACAGTGGGTAGTGGTAGCTGTTTCTGGCAGCCAGTTTTAGTGCAATTAATAGGAGTGTTGTGGCCAAGTCGTGCATATTACAGGACTTGAGCTCAGGTGGCTAAGTCATCAGAGTGTCTGTATGAATCCCTGTCATGACACTTGCGTCCTTGAGCAAAATACGTAACTATAGTTGCTTCTCTTCACCCAGGAGTAAATGGATACCCGTTCTTGTTATTAGATGGTAATATTGTTTATGTGCATCTATCTATGGCAGATACTGACACTACGTTCGTTGTTGTTAAGCCCTCATTTGTGGCCTCTTTCAGCTCTGAGGGATTAGTGTAACCTAGGCCCCAATCTCTTACCACTCTCAGCTTCCTTCTCCAGCTGATCCCAATCCTTCCCACTCTCCTCACTGCTCCCAAGATCCTCCTCTGTAAGACAATCATATACAAAGATTGCAATCAGTTATACATCCAGATCTAGAAGTCTGTAAGCTTACTGACCTTCCTACTCTTGGTAACATTCTCCAGCGAGTTAACCCAACCGTTTCAAGCGTTTCAACTGTACGGGTTGTGTGAAGTGGCACAACTCATTTCTCAAGTTTAGTGATTCACTCGGGCAATTCTTTATTTCTCGCATTCTGATTGGATTTCCTGTTGCATTCTGATTGGATTTCCTGTTGCATTCTGATTGGATTTCCCAGTCTTACTAATCGGCAAAAAATATGTATAAAAACCACCACATCTTTGGGGGTGTGTGTGTTTTTGTTTTGTTTTGTTTTGTGTGTGGGTTTGGGTTTGTTTTTTTGGTTTGTGAGTTTTGTGAGTAACCTTACCTGAGAAGTCGCTCATAGACTCTTCAGACTCTTCTGAGTAGTCATCGCTGTCTGAGTCATTACTGCCCACTTCTTCCTCCGAGCCGGAGGGTTCATAAGCTTCCTCGTCTGACGAGTCTTCATCGTCATTCTCACCCTGAGGGCAAATTAACACATTCTCAATGTCAAGACAAAAAATTGCATTTATTCTGCCCGGCAAAGCCAATGTTTAAAGCTTGGATGAAACAGTTGAGACAAAACAATATCTTCCATGTGCCCAGCAAAACCAAGGCTTTGACAATGCGGCATTCAGGTCGGCTCAGTGGTTTCTACCCTGCCTTTCACCTCTGTGACCCCGGTTTGAATCCCGCGGACCATGTGGTTTGAGTTTTCAGCCTGGGCTTTCCCTATTTTGGGGTTTTCCTCCCACATCTAAAACAGAGCATTTTATCATCTCCTCTATACAGGTATCTTCAGGCCTACGGGTCACAGTTGCTTTTGAGGGTCCCTGGTTTCATTACCAGAAAGATATAATGCACACAAAAAACCTCTGAAGGAAAGAACATGTGAAGTTTGATAGGATGTTTGTACATTGTTCACAAATTACAACAAGAGTTTAATATTGTGTTGTGGGATTGCAATGGATTAGTCATGTTTCATCGCTCATGGCTACAAAACAACCACCAGCAAAGCTTGTCAGTACACCTTGTGGCACAGCTTATGTAATAATTTACAACTTGCTATAGCTGAAGAGCAATCTGTAGATCATTTCCCATCCTATAGATAGAACCGATCTTTCAGATCTTTACCTCGCTGTCGGGTTCCAGAAAGCTCCAGCCACCGTTCTCAAAGAATCCTTCGGGGTCGTCCAGGATGGTCTTCATGATCTTACTCCAATTCAGAGACTGAACTCCTTCTGTGTATTTGATATCACAAGAGCTGGAGGGAAAGGGGGGAATACAAAACATTTACAACATTATTTTGAATTCTTCTGTTGAAATCAACATGAACCTTGGCAGTGTCTATAAAAAAACAACTTTTGAGTATTAATCTTGTTCCGAAAGAAGTGACACCAAGACCAAGATTTAAGATGAACGTGGTGCTCCCTGCTAATTACAGGATTTGAACTGGCCTCTCGTCACCAGGCACACTGGTTAAGATATCTGCTGTCATGTGCGGGGGTCTTGGGTTCAAAGCCCACCCAGTAGCTCGTGCACTTTTTGCCTGAAGACTCAAAGCACTGGCTAGAAAGTGCTTACCACACATTGGAGTGAAGGGTGACGAAATATCCTTGTGAGCACTGGTCTATGAAACCCCAAAAACAATTGATGAAGAAAAAATTGTGTTCTTTAAATTACGATGACTTACTTCAGCCAGTCTTTAACGTTGTCCAGTAGGTTCATGGGAACGGCGTTGACCATGGACACTTTGCGTGTGTAGTCCTTGAAGATGAAGACCATGTCAAAGTTCTTGATGTGGAACTGGACACGCTCAAAGTGAACCAGCTGAACTTCCTCTAACGAGATCACGAAAGGAGGCTAAAAAGAAAGGAAACACAATTAAACTGACTTGAAAATGACAGAATGGTGAAGTCAACTTGAGAGGAATTTTTCCTCTGGGGTGTGAACTTAACGCAAGTGATGAGGTGGTCACTGCTTGGTCTGGAGATGAAGCCCCAGGAATAGACTCTACATTATCGCTACAAATAGAAATCTAAAGGTTTGGTCAATAACATGGGCTATGCCTTTCTTGGCTGTACACACATCTTCACTCCTTTCAAGAATATCTGAAGGTGAAGCGAGATCAATGAAAAATCCTGACACTTCACAGGCCTGTTTCATGAGATGGAGGAACTCTGAGGTTGGCACGAATAATGGAGTGAAAGGATTCTCAAGATAGCGCATTATGGCCGAGTGGTCTGGCACATTGAACTCACATTCTGGAGACAAAAAGTCATCTGAGTTTTGATTTAAATCCAGGTCATCACACTTGTGTCCTTGAGCAAGATACTTAACTATAATTGTTTCCATCAGCCTGAGTAAATGGGACCCTGCGAGGGTATAGATTGTTGCTAGTTACCTGTGCACCCATTTGGCTGCCGGTGCTGCATGCTTCAAAGGAGTTGAGATGATTTTTAGGATTGCTTAGGGTACGATGAAACGGGTTAATAATATTGTAATACGGTCTGAGAGACCTACTTGGCTTGTAAAAGCGCCTGAACTATTACTTTGATTATTATCAATATTCTTTACCCATTCTGTGACTGTGACGAGGCAGCTACTGGTTGGAAGGAGCTGAACAGTGCTACGATGCGGGACACCGGGGAACCCAAGATCACGGAACGGTACTTCAAACTCAATGTCCCCCTTCGTCATGCTCTCCACCTTCTCAATGAAACTCTTGAAGGCCGCTTTAAGTTTGTGTCTCAACTCACGTTCAGCCTGTCAAAGAAAAAAGAAAGAAGAAGAGGAAATTAAAGACAGGGCTAACTCATCATCATCATCAGCATCAGCAGCGGACTGCATAGACTGGTCCGCTGTCCTTATCGCAAGGATAAGGACAGGCACCGGTCTATTAATCAAAGAGATGGTCACTGCTACTGGTCCCCTGTCCGACTGGTCCCCTATCCGCAAGACCGCAATGGGATGCGAGGTCAAAGATGCATTTGTCAGGATTCCTCCAAACGCTCAAAGCCGGTCTCTGGCGTAAAACACAAGCCTCGATGTGTGACGTCAGATATTCAGGCTACAGACTGCACAGCAGGCGGACACAAGTTTCCCCATTCCATTCTGTTTTGTGTTAGTCTCTGAATCTCCAAGAGAGAAAGCAGAATATCCAGCGATGATAGCTGTTGAAAACTGGATAGCAATATGCCAAACTATGCATCTCTGACCAGGAAAGAGATTATTGTTGATCTGTGTGAGGGCAGAGACGGCTCTTGTGAATGATTTAGCTTTGTGCGCTACATTATTTGGAAGCAAAGCTGTGTGCTCCCACGGGAGCCGAGATGGTTTAAGGAATGAAATAAATGGCCCAATGGCCACGAGTAATAAAGCTGAATGCATCATTTAAGCGCTACATAAGCCACTATACTTTATTATAATCAACTAACTAAGCACACCTGGAACAGTCAATGGTCAATATAACGAACGGTCTCAAGCCCAACCAGAGTAGCCTGTGGTCTCTGTGACAAGGCCTTACTGTTTTACTGTGTCATTTACCTGTTCACTGGCGATGTCATCTCTATCGTGGATATTATGATGCTTCAGGAGATCCGTCGTTATCTCTCCCACCTCGGTGTAGAACTGAATATCATTATGCCTCTTATTAGAGAAGAGGATGGCATTCTGAAATGAAAGAAAATGACAAAACGTTGGTCAACTGACAATACCACTTTGTTTGATGGAGAATTCTTTGCAGGGTAGAATTACCAGCTCATTAATTGTAAGTCTCTTGTGTAGAGGTCTCTGATAAGAGCCGGATCGGTTGTTCTCAACGGTTGTCTTTATCGAATGTAATCTATCAAAAACCAACAATGTGTTACACCTTCAGGCCTGATTCTTGGTTCCTGTTAACAAGGTAGTTTTTCCTTAGTAAAGGGAACCTCCATGATGGAAATTTAAATTTCTACGGGAATAGTATAGAATAGAATAGAATAGAACAGAATTGTTCATTCAGCCAATGATTAAAAAACAATCACAGGAATTTGAAATATTTTGAACATTTCAAAGACCAAGTTGCCTCCGTGAAGTATCAGACCTGCACCTTTAAGTTTCAATACAAAGTTTTAGATGTTCTGGTTTGTCAACGTTAATTCTTACAGTCTGAAGGTCCATACCTTAAGGTGGAAGTGCAGAACGATTACCATCTCACCGTCACACGGTTGGAAAATAGCATGCTTGATATTATTATACAGGATGTCAACTTTATCTCCACGTACAGAGGTATACCGAAAACCTACACAAACATAAACAAATACGATACAACCATTAAGGGGAAACACGGAACTGTTATCACAGAGAGTCAATTGTCTTTTAGTCATCACTTGCAAATAATTTGTTCTCAACCCTCCTAATGTCTTATCAATTCATATCATCCACTGTAATTTTTTATGAATAATAGATAAACTATGCCGGCCTGCAGTATGATATCATGTGGTGAATGCATCTGCACAGCAGGTCAATGAAAAATCCTGAAAACAAGACAGATCCTGACAAATCACAGGCCTGCTAAACGAAGCAGTTCAATATGGAAATCAATGGTTGAGGAAGACATTGCAATTTAGAAAAGGACAATGTGCATTGTCTATCTTTAGTTCTCATCTTTTACTTCAGAGGCCACAGTGTTCGGAGTCAGTGGTTGGGTTTGGCAGTTGCTATCAGTGGTTGGGGTCAGGGTCAGTGGTTGGGGTGGAGGGGAGATCGGCGGAGAGGAAATAACTTTACCATTTGTATGGGCTTCAAGGGAACCCTGTATTCTCTTCTGCACAATGTTTGGTCTGATGTAGAGGTCCTTGAGTTTGGGATTTCCTCTGGTTGGGTTTATCACCAGCTTGTCTTGCTTCACAATACCCTGAAAATAAATGCACAAATTGAAAAAATTACATCTTCTTTCAACAACTTGATATATTCTTGCTTTATTAGAAAAAAATGGTCAAGACATGTAGTCTAGCAGGCCTGGAGTTTCATCTTCGAAGGGGCAAAGCCATTTTCATTTTGCAACGGGCACTTCCACTGGAAAATCTTTAAGTCTACGGGAACCTTTTAAAGGGGCACCGAGGCCAAGACCGGGGCGATGAAGGCCATGGCCTCTGTGGAATTCCAGGCCTGGTCTAGACTGTTGGAGTCATGGGTTCGAATCCCACTCAAGTAGCCTGTGGATTTGGTTTGTTTTCCTGCAGTAATATTCTTTATCACAGATGCAACTAACACATCAATTAAAAAAGTAATTAGTCTAACGATTAGCAAGGGGGGGAGGTCAACTTGGGGGAGGAGTTTACCCGTGTTTCCTGTTTTTGAGACAGCAAGGATCTGTGTGGTATTGGATTTTATATTTTCTTTTAATCAAAAACACAGTTAAATGAACGAACAACATTTACAGTGATTGTTTTACACTGATCCAAACTATTTCAAGGTACATCTTGTTTGACTGATTGACCACCTCCCAATATTGATTTTCATAAATAGGTATCACTAAAAAGGAATGTCTTGTTTTTTTCTGTTCCTCCAACCCACCTCTTTTTCCCTCTCCTCCGCCTCTCGCGTCTTGAATTTCTTCTGGACATCCTTGATCATTCTGAAGGCCATGTTGAGGTTACTGGAGGGGGCGGAGCTCTCCCCTACTCCTTTGTTGTTTGAACTCCGGTACGTCCTATCAAGCAGAAAGTCAAGTTGCCATAAATCAACCCAAATATGCTTTGTGGTCTTTTACAGGATTTTTGGGCCCATTCTTAAGGCCCCAAATCAGAACCTAGTATTTGGAAGCAAATTAGTCTTATAAATTGCACAATTTCAGACAGAAATATTTCTCATGGCACCACCGGAATGCTAGACTTACAGCTCTTTCAGGTAGTTAGCTTCCGGGTTGGTGAACATGTTTCCATCCGACTTTCCTAATGCGCTACCAGGATGGAAGAAGTTTATTCTCAGGTAGGTGTAGTCACCCTCAACGCTCTGACTGATGTTCTGCAGAAGGAAAAATACAAAAAACGAGACTCCATCAAAGCACAATTACTGAGTATCAGGGGCCTGGAAATTCATCTAAGAGAGTGCAAGGCCATTTTCATTTTGCAAAGGGCACTTCCCATTGGAAAATCTTAAAGTTTATGGGCAACTTTTGAAGGGGCACCAAGGCCAAGAGCAGGGCAACAGACGCTATGGCCACCGTGGCCTCTGTGTAATTCCAGGCCTGGCGTACACTGAGACTTTTTAAATTTCAGTGCAAAACTATAACTCTGATAAATGATGAGTGATCCAATGCATATGAAAATTAATGCGCAGCAGAGAGTAGATTTGTGCATCTGCTTTAGCTAGTGGATCCGACTAGATTGACATGATTAGACTGGATTGAGATGATCGGTCATTTTTCAGTTGTTCCATTGTACTGCACTCAGCAGGGAACTTTTGAAATGCCTAGGGATCACCCTAGTTGAAAAAGAGAAGATAGCGTAAGAAAGACTCTTCATCCTTACAAAATGTCATGAATCATCTTAAACACAGAGCACAGGGTTGGTAATGATCGCAGGAAAACTAACAATTAGTTCACATCTGAAAGCTCACTGATTACAACGTTCACACAAGCACCACTCCTAAAGAAGACCCCATAAATCGCTGCTACTTGTTTCAATTATGGCAATCTAAATAAGCCAAAAATTGAGCAAGCCCAAAATCCATAAAAAAACATAAACCGTTCGTCTTTGAATTTGATGAAACTTTTACAGGTTGGTTATATGGTGTGTTATTGAAAATTCGAGGATGGAAATTACTGTTCTCTTCCAAAAAACAATGTACTTTCCCTTCAACAAGTTTCTCAGATAGCTCAAAAACAATCAGTAACTTGGAGTATAAATAATTGGGTTAATAGCCAAGTATAACCCTTTAATTATGAAAAGTAGCATGTTAGATAAGTAATGCACTTTTAAGATTCTCCTACCTTAATAGTGGAAATATGGAATGGTGTAGCGTGTCCAAACACAGGTAGGATGACTGTTTCGTATTTCTTGTCGACGTAGAGGCGCAACCGTTTAATATCTGGATCCCGGGGCATCTGGGATACATGTTTGTAAGATGCATTCGACTTCCTTGTTCTGCGAAGGAAAACAGTAACAAATTTGAGTGGAAATTTGGTTTCACTGTTTTTCTTCAATAATGCAACATTAACAAACAGCACTACACAAACAAAAGCAAAGACACTCAACTATAATTGCTTTTCATGTTTACCCAAGCGTAAATGGGTACCTGCAGGGGAAGGGATTGTTGATGGGATTGATTAGCAACCCGTTAGATGCCGGTCCTGCATATTCCTAAGGTGTTGAGATGGTTCCAGAAAATCTTAAAGCTTGAGGAACAAGGGTAGTTTAAGTGTACAGAATTTTGATACTTTGAAAAACGCCTTAAAAAATGGCAGCATATTGCGCTACAGCACCTTGTAAACCATTACATTGTGCTATGTAAAGGAATAGGTCTCAAACTTCAAAAAGTAGCTCCATATATATACCTTGCAGGAAAATACTGACTGTTGAAGCGCCTTGAGCGTCACTGAGTGATGGATATGAGCGCTATATAAGAAGCCACTATTATTAAAAAATGCCTGTTGCTCTATTTCAAGCATTTTGACAGACACATTCTGAAGTAAACTGACTTTGTTTTGGACGTCTTCTCCTTGGCTTGCTTTAACCGCTCCAGGGCTTCTCTGTTCATTTCTTCTCTCAACTCTCGTTGTCTCTCCTTCCTCTTCTCCTCCGCTGTCATGTCCGTCTGAAGACAATAAAATTCAGACAGTTCAGAAATATCAATTACCCGATTCATCCGATACATGCTGGAGGCCAGGCAAGTATTCTAAAATGCTTTCAATGTTGCAGTCCTCCAATCCTTCGTACATTTTCTAGTCACCGATGGTTTATACTGAATATTTTGGTACGCATAAAGTGGAAACGGCATGTTTCAAGTAGAGTCTTCCTCAAAGGCTGATGAAAAAGCCTTTTAGTCTATGAGAAAAAGACTCTGGTTGGGTCAAAACATGAGCCCTCTACCACTTTTTTTCGCCTTTTACACCACCGGTCATTTTGGTTGGTAAGCGATTTGCAGCAGCTCATTCTTGTCTTCTTATTTTGATGTGCTTGAGTTTACTTACCCTGAGTTTACTGTCGAGCACCGCCCTCCTCATGCCCCTTCCGAGAAGCTCTTCTTGTTTCTTCTTGGCATCTTCATCAACCTCTTCCTCCTCGTCCTCACCCTAGCACCGACAAGAAATATCAACTTGTAAATTTGGAAATTTGAAAGAATGAATCAATGATTTGATGATCCGTTTGCAGAAAGTGTAGGTTTGTTTTCATTTATTTGTGCTTTTGTCAAGTTCCCAGTTGTTGGAGTTCCCACAACAGAGGAAGTCCAGCCTCAGAAATTGCTGGAACCAGTTTGTGTGAAGTGGGTGTGGATTACAGTGGAATTAGATTACACTTAGGAACAAGATTGATAGGAAAAAAACATAATTCTTACCCTGAGAAAGATACCAATGTGCTTTATTCTCTTCTTCATTGGCGTCAGGAGAGTCGCTGGACCATCCTAGACAATGAACACAGGACAAACATTCACTTTAATTATTTTAATTATTACACCAATAACACCAACTGCCTCATCATTCAATACCATTCACTGAGAGTTTTTGAATCATAAACTATGCCAACATGCAATGTGATGAATGTGGTGAATGCGTCTACACAGTCCACAGTCAACCCTCCTACTGTCTGACCATTCAATATCATCCACTGTGGTTTTGAAGGATAAATACAGTGTGCCAGCCTGCAATATGACATCATGTGGTGATTGCGTCTACACAGTCCACAGTCAACACTCCTTCTGTCTGACCATTCATATCATCCACCGTGGTTTTGAATGACACTATGCCAACATGCAATGTGGTGAATGTAGTGAATGCGTCTACACAGTCCACAGTCAACCCTCCTACTGTCTGACCATTCAATATCATCCACTGTGGTTTTGAAGGATAAATACAGTGTGCCAGCCTGCAATATGACATCATGTGGTGATTGCGTCTGCACAGTACACACATGTACAAAGTCAGTTCCAAGTGACCTAACTTCCCATCCTATTTTTGTACCTCGTTAACAAGAACAGTGTCCCGATAAACAATGCGTATTTCTTGCCGGGGTTGTCCTTGGCGTCTTTGTTTTCTAGGTTGGAGAAGCCGATGTTGACATTGAAGACCATGCCCTTCTTGGCCTCGCATTCCGTCTTGCTATTCAGCAACATGCTGCCCTCGCGGAATTCAATCCCCATCAAAAACCTGCACATTTAAAGATTACCAAAAAAACAAGATAACAAGCTTAGCGCCCACAGAAAATCTTCCTCATGCAGAAATAGGTACCAGCCGAATGACATGTACATTGATTCTGACTGGTACCCGTTATTTTTTTTCAGTATCTGTAAGATATTGCTCAGCATCTTAGTATTTTCAAAGCATAATTTCGAGATCTCCTTTTCGAGCGGGTGATGATCAAGCATATTTTGCACACATAGTGCGACTTGAGCCTTGATAAAAACAGAGCCCAATAAGCTTTTAAATACTTGCGTGTCAAGGCTGAGTGGTCTAGTGCACCAGACTAAAATTCTTGGTCTAATTTCATGGCTCTGCTCATCGCAGAATTCTACACCAATGGCGCCCTGTAAAGCACATAGTTCTACGGGCTTAAGCGCAGAATCCGGCAGAAAGCAGAAGTTGGGCCTTTGTGGCTAAGTCATCGCCACAAATTCAATGATTTGAGGTAAAATAACTCAGTAGACCAAGCCTTGTGTGTACAGAAGATCCTAATGAGTTTAAACCCTTGTGGTTCCTTACTCGACTTACTAAAGGGATAGAGGCTTTGCTTGTGAATGTTTTCTACTTTGGTTTGACTTACCCAGCATTTTTGGTCATATGTGAAAAGAGGCTCGGTTTATCTTTCTTGACCAATGACACGGCTGCATTGAATGCGTCACAAAGTTTGCACCTGTTGTTGAAGAAAAAAAAAACGAGAAACACCTTGAAATAAATCATCTTTCTTTGTTTTGAGCATTAGAAATTAAAATCATATTCATTAATTATGTTGAAGTTTCACTTCAAATCATAAATTAATAAGTTTCACTCTTGAATTGCGTTCATGGCGACGGTAACCTTTCAAATATTTTAACAATTCTCTAAATTTCATTTCCAAAATGAGCTGGACCATCCAGGGCCCAATTTGGAGCTAATTATCACAAAAATTTGCTTAGCATAAAAAGTCTTGCTTAGCAGATACAGGTTACCAACCAAAGTGTCATATAGTTTAGGTTGTTGCGACTGGTGCCCCACTCAGTTTTTGCCTAGCAAAATCATATTCTAAGCAGGGTTTTCTGCCTATCAGCTTGATGAAACGGGGCCTGGTATTGACTTTAACTTTGTAATAATGAGAGTGAGTAAATGCTAAACCTTTGAACTTTGAACTTTGAAGTTTGAACTTGGTCTTACCATGCTTGAGGTGACTGATGACCTTTTCCTCTACACTGAGCAGGAAGTTGTAGTTCTCCTGTTGTTCCTTGGTGGGATCCACGAGGAGGGTCCGCACCACGTTAGAGCAGTAGGATTTATAACGTACACCGATGGAGCAGGTTATGGAACCGAAATGGAGCTTGTTCTCATCGCTGTGATGGATGGAAACAAACATCAAGGGTGTGTGATCGTAACCAAAAAGACAAATCCTGTAAGATGGGGAGCTGTCGAAACCCCTGTTGGAACCCATGGACTCCCTGAGTGTTTGTATGCTAATTTAGCTGCCGGTGCTGCATACTCCTGAGGATCTAGCCAACTGGACTACTTGGGACAGAATTTTGAATTGGTCCTTAGGTGTTTTAACTAGCGATTGGCCAGCACACCACTGCAATAATAATAATACCTGGTTCTTATATAGCGCTTTATTACACCCCTAGGGGCGTGTCAAAGCGCTCGTTGTTTGTTTTTACAACAGGATCAGCAGAGCTACGTTTTGAATTATGAGACTCATTTATGTAGCACCTTACAATGGTTTTTACAAAGTGCTGCGGCGCATTCAGCAGCCATTGCCAGAAACATCAGGGCAAACCCCTGTAAAGGGAGACCGCTGAGAGACAATCCAAATACTTCTACCAGTTCCCAATTAAATCCCTACCTGACGACGCTGAATTTGAGATTGTAGTTGCCGCCACTCTGTATGATGGGTGGATAGCAGCCCTCTACTAGGGACGGGTCCGTATTGCCCAACATCTTCTTGTCCTCGAGGGCAGCCTCTATGCTGTCGGCCAGCTTGTTGTGACGCACTTTCTGCAGTGGGGAAAATTATCTCATAGCTTTCTAAACACATTCCGAGAGATTTAATAGATGTCATAATTGCATTGAGAATACAGAATGCTATTCAAATGTTTATCCTTATACTGATGTTTGATAAGCACTGTGTACTCAGTGGGAACCTACTCAGGATGGATTTGAACCCGAGACCCCAGTATTCTAGACCAGATAGTTTTAACAACAAAAGACAGTCCAATTTTGTGAGTGTTGTTGCCAAGCAGGCCAATGTACCGTATTCAAGTTCTATTGTTCACGGAGTGTGGGTTCGAATCCCGGCCAGGCTGGTCTAGATGCTTACGTCCATTCAGTAATATACTTTCCTATTATTGCTTTGTGTCCCTGGAATGGGGGGGGGGCTTAAAAGTCCAAGGACCTAATGTCCCGGGATGGGTAGTGCACGAGAATCTACAACACTTATCTTGAACAAGTAAGGGTTTGCCATGGTGTTTGATGGTTAGTTTCCAACAATCTTGGGCTTCCTAGTTTGAGGCATACTTGGTTTCATTACCAGAAGTTAACAATAACAAAATAAATAATAACTTTCATCTTTGCACGATAAATTTTTTTCTATTTAGATGTATCTTAGTTCCACAACCAAGCCAGCTACTAACTAAGGACTAAGGGTTTTTATCCTTCATTATTTATCAAATAATATTAATGAGCACTTTTTGATATAGTATTTATTACAAGAGTCTCTCTGCACCTGTGAACATCAGCGGAAGAATCCCAAGTTGGGAGAAGATGGATCTTGGCGGCCATTTTGGTTTGTGAGAGTAAAGTTGCAAGTCATACAAACAGCCCAGCCAGCAACATCCCCGAGGGCTTCTATAATACAGACAGTCCTCCCCACAAAAGGTCTTACCTTGTCCGCATCTACAATTTCCATGATGTCCTCCTTGACCTTCTTATTGAAGACATCACAGGTGATTTGTGCGGCTCGCTTCATCAAGGAGATCTCCTTCTCCTCCTTGACTGCCATCAGCTGGGCGACGGCGCTGCTGATATCGACCTGGAAGGCAGGAATATTATCAATACAGATTCGTTAACTTTTATTACTATTATTATTGTTTAGTTTCTGATAACGAAATAAAGGATGCCTCAAAAGTGAACTTTATCACTGGAACTCGGGAGCCTGAGGAAAGCTGTAGAAAAGAGTGCTTGCTATGTGAACCAGGATCTATGGTTTTACGTCCCATCCAAAGGGCACAGCAATCATGGTAAAGTAACTTGCTCAAGAACACAAGCATCATGACCAGCCAGGCCGGGATTCGGACCCACATTCTGCAAATGACAGAATTTGATGTAGTGCACTTAACTGCTCTACCATGACACTCCACATTTTTGGAGAAAACAAGACTGCTGTGGAAATATACAGTAGGTTGTTGCAAGACCAAGATGCACTGGGTTTACAGGAAACTACAATATCAATACAGGAAATGTAACAGCGCTAATTTTCACCTTTCAGTTTTTTTTTAAATCAGTGAGAAATGTTACGGAAGTTATTACATTATTACTTAATTTGAACACAGGTAAAATATTGTTGAGGTAATCTTAACCCTCTTGCTGTCTGACCATTCAATACCATTCAAGTGGTTTTGAATGATAGATAAACTATGCCAGCCTGCAATATGATACCATGAGGGAATGCATACACAGTACACAGTTAGTTATGTGCACAGTTGTGCCACGGTACACAACCTTGGCAGTCGAATGGTTTCAAATGGTTGGTCAACTCACTGGAAAATGTTGCCAAGAGTCACTGACAGTAGGAGGGTTAATTCAAGGATGCCATAGTCTCTTACCTGTTCAGCATCTGTGGCACCTATGGCTTCCCTCCACCCATTCATGAAGTCACCCGGAAACTTATCCTTCAGGAACGTACCGACACGCTTCCCCTAAAAGTTCACCAAATCAAGCGATTAGTATAAACCGTTCACAAATAAAACATCTTGTTTACGTACAAACACCGATTCACTCAGAGATCTCTTGTGAGCATTCTTATGACTCAAAGGGAACTGAACACCAAGACCTTAGGTCTTTAAAACATTGTTTGACAAGGGTGTCTTGGATGTTTTTGTTCTTTCGTAGTAAATCAATCAAATTTAATTCAAACCTTTAACAAAGCATTATGATGGATCAGGATTATGATTGATTGTGGGGTATACGCTGTATTGACAGTTGACGGCTTGAACATAGACTACTTTATAAATACTTTACTAGTTTATGCACAAGTTAGCCGTGAAACTGTTGGGACTCTGACTCTGGTGGTATGACTGATCCCATGTAAAACATAATCCATTTACTAGTGCAATCTTGAGTCCAACATCATCAAACAAAACATGCTGTTGGAGTTTGACGGATTGGCGTTGTTGAGGTTGATCGTATAAATTTCCCTAATACAATGGAAACTGCCTTGCCTTTACAATGGACAAAGTATGTCCGACAGCAACTTACCTCCTTGCTATTTTTGATGGCACTAATAAGGCTCTTAAAGTTGGCCTGGTTCCCATCACTCTTGTCCCTGGTTAGCAGAGTAATGGACGGTACTCCGTTCTGGTTTTCTTTTTCGGAGTCAGCTATCTGTCGAAGGAAGTCGACCTTCTTCTTGCTCGCCAGGAAATATATTTGGCTCTCGCAAAGAACAGTGACTGTGTCCGTCAGCTCGTAGCCAAACAACCAGGTCTTCAAAGAAAACAAATCATCTCAATATGAATTTTATTTATTCTTTGCTTGAAGGGAGTCCTACATTTTCTTTAGTTAACCCTCCTACTGTTTGACCATTCAATATCATCCACTGTGGTTTTGAATGACAGATATATTGTGCCAGCCTACAGTATATCATGCTGTGAATGCATCTACACAGTACACAGTCAACCCTCCTACTGTTTGACCATTCAATATCATCCACTGTGGTTTTGAATGACAGACATATTGTGCCAGCCTGCACTATGACATGCTGTGAATGCATCTACACATCACACACCCCATGCACATAGTTAGGTCTGTGCAGTTTTTACACTCAACACAATCCGTGCAGTTGAATGGTTTCAAACAGTGGGTCAACTCCCTGGAAAATGTCACCAAGAGTAGAAGGGTTTAAGAGTATTCCATTTATCGAACTTCTCAAACACATGTCAAAAAATTAACCTCTGACAATTGTATTTTGTGTTTATACATAATTGTGCATTAACATTTTTTGTTAAGTTTTTAGATATATTCAAATGAATAATTCTTTGAGAGGGCAAGGCCATTTTCATATTGCAAAGGGCACTTCCATTGTAAAATATGAAAGTCTATGGGAAACTTTTGAAGGGGCACCAAGGCCAGGACCAGGGCAACAGAGGCCATGGCCTCCGTGTAATTCCAGGCCTGGGCTTGGAGAGTGAGATAGGTGAAGGTAAACCCAATTACCTGAAGAGCTGTTGACTTGGCGTACACCACATCCTCATCCAAACCAACCGCTGTGTAAATGGCATCCACTTTGCTCAGCCCATTATTATCAGATGGATTCTACAGAACAGAATGGAAGAGTTAACAAATCAAAGAATGGAACTTTAGTCAAAGAAAAGGCACAACTAGGATTACCAAGGAAAGTACTGGAATACAATTTTGATTTTAGGTGTACCTTTGCCAAGACCTGGCTGGGCAAAAAAAAAGGGCAGAAGCCTAAATGCAAATACCACATGAATTAAATGAACTGTTTAAATGCAATAATGCTTTACAAACAAAACAAATGGATTTTAATTTATTGATTGATATTTTCTGGTGGATGATTTCAATTTTATTTCTTTCGTGTTCTCCTCAAATTCATCAATATACATACATGCCCTTTCACAGGCGTGATGCTTCACAGAGACGATGGAGGACATCTGCTTTATGCCTTGCCCTGGTACGTGCCCCTTGAAATGTTCCAATCAAAATATATATTTCCCTCAAAGAGTAAAGAAACAATATAAAATTACGAGGTCTAAAGATTTGATTTCTTTCAAAGCATACTATAATTTTAATACAAATCTCACTTTTCCTTCACTCTGAAGAGAGTTAGTATTTAACCACCACTTTTTAATGTTGATGACCAAAAATATTAATCTTTACAAAAGTTATTTACAAATATTATATTCACCTTCCATGCATCAAAATCATGTTTTTGTACCATTTAGACGACAGTGATGATTGGATCTGTACTATTTAACTTGTTGTACAACATTCCTAAATCAAGTTACGATTATTTCTCAAGATTATTGAGAAAAAAATGATTACTTAAATTAAGTTTAGAAAAAAAATGCAAAGGTCAAATCAAAATGGAGGGGTTGTATAAAAATTAAAATTAAAAGGCCAATTATTTTTTTTAAAGTTCTAAAAAAAGTGTGTAGGCTAAAACGCCACAGACTTATCAACTTTTTCTTGCATCGCTTATGTAAATATAACTAATGATTCTGCTCCTGGGTTTACCTAGTGCTACGTTTGATTTGTAATGTATGCCAACAACAATGATGTGCTTTACCACGACATGTGTTACGTGACATGCCTTGCGCCTAGCTGTGTACAAAGCAAATGCAAGAAAACAAGAAAATCCACTTACTTTCCAGGCATCATACAGCGTTTTCATTCGCCTAAAAAAGGCGTCTTTGTCCACAACGATTCCGGACATTCTTCGATTACCTAAATTAATTACAAATTCGGTCTTAAATAATAATCTCAGCCAGAGAAGCACACGACAATTTGCCGTGTCGTCGCAATCACCTCCTGTCGTCACGGCCACTTTATGAAGTACGCAAAATGGCGGGAGATAAAATTTTGCGGGAGAAGTGAAGGGCGCCCTCCAGCGTTGATAGAATAAAGCAGCAGCGTCTGGTTCCCTTGAGTGCTCATCATGTTCTAATGAGTGCTCATCAGAGAACGTTTACTGCATGTCGGCACCAGACTAATGTTGACAAAAAGTGAACAGTTTCATGCAGCTCAAAAGTTGCAATCTGAACCATAGTCAGAAACCCACCTTTTCCGCCCCAGGAAATGGAAAAGGACACAGACCTTGTAGTTAGGCATTTAGGGGAGCTGGAAGCGCTTGCTGAAGAAGTTTTGTCTGATAAGCAGCAGGTATATTGAGTGAGAAAAGTGTGCGTTTGGTTTGTCCGGCTGTTTTGTCCCAATCATTGGCCAATCCCCCAATCCCCATTGCATTGGATTGGGTATTGTGCAAGATGAGTTTTTAATTTAATAACATTACAAATCGCATTAGTTTTCTTAAGCCCAGTTCATACTTCCTGCGAATGCGAATATTGACGTCACAACTCTGTTTTCGCTGCGAATAATTCGCAAGAGTTGAGCACAGCTCAACCGCTGTGAACTATTCGTTGCGAATTTGTGACGTCAACATTCGCTTCGCATTCGCATTCGCAGGAAGTATGAACCGGGCTTTATTCGGGTAAAGTAAACTAAGAATTAAACTGAAGAGGTAGGGGCACTCAGCTGCTCATTCATCAGGTCATAGTCATAGATTGCTGATTTTGTGATTTGTAGGCAAAATTATCACATTATTTTCAATTTCGTCAAGAACGTTGAATCCATCCCCAAGAAAAGGTGACAGTGGCCGCGGGTACCAACCGCATCTTTCGCCGCAGCATTTGTGTACGGACGCCAACCCACACAAATCTAAGAAACGTGCATGAATCGTTTCTCGGTTTCAACTGTTTTGGGGTGAAAAATGATCCAAACCTTACTTTGATATGAAGGGAATCTTCTTTTTTTTAAGTTTGTACTATCATTATCAACAGCTGCAGTGCTTCTCACCAAGTAATTTTTTATGGTCATTAATGTTTGAAGTATTTACCAATCTGTGTGACCCTGCCTTTAAGATGTTTGGTCACAGTAAGTGAAAAAGTGGCAGTCAGATCGAGTCCTTGCTGTGAACTAACGTTATGGTTTGACAATTTGATAAATTTATATCATGACTGATGTAAGGATCAAGGGCTATGATTATTGCAACTGCAGATGGATTTGGCACTTTTTCTTTTTCTTTTTTAAAATTTAAGTAAATTAATTTTAAGTAAAGTGTTTCTCATAGTCGACATCTGTTTTGAGGCAATGAGAAACACTTTTCAACTACTATTAGAACAAAATTACCATCCTCATTTTGGGGCTTAGCTTCACAATTTTAAATTAAATTGAATGCAATTCATATCTTTGAACTTCTAGACTACTCCTAATTATCAAAAAGACGTTTCGATCACCACCCAAGGCTAGGTTGCCTCCTGCTCCATTCTCAAATCAGAGTCCCAAGTCGTTAAAGATCTTCAAATTTGTATTTGTTTTCATCACTTTACTTTCAGATTGTTGACTTGGACCGGACACGAAATGGAAACCGTGAAGCTCTCAGATCACTCATGACCAAAGAGCAACAAAACAGAACCAGTCAAAGTAAGGACCTAATGCGCTCACAGATTTTCTGATTTTTAGTTTAAAGGGAGTTTAATAATCTAATTAGTTTTGTTGCTTTGAATAGAACTTTGTGAAGACATGGTCAAATTACAGTGTAAGTTATCAATATATATGTTTCATGACCACAAAAATAGTTGGCTTCTGAGCTTTCAGGTGACAAAAGAAGCAAAACACAAAACAAAATGCACCTTGAATGATACATAAATTAAGGGATTTCCAAACTAAATTGGGAGGGTGGCCACAGCTTGCAATCCAAACCGAACCTTCATCAGAGGTGTAGACAAAATGCAAACATAAAGACACGTCCATTTACACGAAAAGAGGCAAGCAAAAAATCATGGAAGGGAGCCAATCAAAAAGAGACACTAAATTTTTGGATTAAAAATGTGTTGTTGTAATAATTTACCGTTGTCATTTGTATTCGATTACAGGCAAGTCTTGGGTGTGCTTTGGTGAGATGTTTGTCAAACTTCCTGTGCAAAATGCAAAAACCATTCTCCAACAAGGTGAATATACATCATGAGCTTTTTAGGGAAAACTACTATATGTAGTTCTGCTTCTATGCTGTTCCCAACAATGTTCATAACTGAGGATATATGCCAAGGAGCATTCAAGTTAATGTCTTACTCAAGGATAAAAGTGTCACGTCCGGGATTCGAACCCACACTCCAATGACTCAGTTGAAGTTGATGTGGTAGACCGCTCGTTAGACACGCCACCAAAACCTTCCCACTCATTACAAGGAATCAATGCTCTTGAAAAAAATCCAACATTCTCATTGATTGTGCACAAAAGCTGCAGATTCCATTAACTTCAATTATTATCAGAGTTAATTATGTCGAGTGCCTGGCTAGAAATCAATTTCAGTTTCAAAGCTTCCTCAAGATGTGCTGGCCACAGAGTTGGTAGCGCTCTTTTGTGCTGCAGAAGGTTTGCAAAATTTGTCACTACCGAAAGAAATTGGCTAAAACCAGGGCCAATTTTAAGATGAGTTGGCCAGGTTGTGGATCAGTCAATGAAGCAAACCACGATTTCACAATTGATACTAATCACTTTTGTGATACAAATCACCTTTGTGGTACAAATGATTACTGTCATACAAATCCCTATTGTGTTAGTGAAAATGGGTCTCTTTTCCTTGTGAAGTTTTATTAGATTTGAAACTGACAAAGTGAAAACACAAAGTGCTTTGCAAAAGTTGTGTTCACTATCTTTGCCCCTATTTCAATCACAGATCAGGTCAAACTGAATATGGAAATTGACAGATTGCGCGAAGAGTTGAAACCCAAGGTGGCCAAGCTGAGAGATATGGAAGGTGAGATTATGAAGTATAGCAGTGGGAAAAAAACGCTCTACTCTGATAGAAATCATGACCGGGATTCTATAAATTGCTGTTTTTTCGAATAGTTTCAATCCGTATTGTGTTTGTTTGCAGTAAGACTGTGTGATATTATCCACTTTTGCGGAGTAGAACGTAGTGCTGATAAGAACTCATCCTGCTTTAGTTCTGAAAGAACTTGTCCAATTGATTTATCTGCATAGTTGATTGAGGAACCGTAGGTTTCTACTTTCAGCTAATAATTCCCTCTCGTAATTATTATCGCCGAGTGAGATAAGTTTGGTCTAGAACCTTTAGAAGTCCCCTGGTTTCTCACTCTACTATGCAGCTTTAGTATGAAACAGCTGGGTAAGTTCTTCAAGAACTAAAGCAGAACAAGTTCTTACGGGAACTCAATTTTGCTCAGCGAAAGTAGATTATATCATAGTCTTTTCGCAAACTGAATCAACATTGGTATTTCACAATGCAGTGCCTCAAATTCCTTATTCTCAATCTAGTGAAGTTAGTAGAGTTTAGGAATTGGTAAAATGTTTTAAGTTGGGCATCACTTTCATGTGATAATTACAAATTTTTTCCCCAAACTGTTTTCTTCATCACCAACTCTTATTGCCCTTTTTTTAAACAGGCCAGAAGGAAGCCAAGGGCTTTGATTTGACAGCACTATCAAAGGATGAACTAAAAGCTGTTGACACAAGATGACGATGGATGCTACTGTGTTGACATATCTTCATAATCATCCGGTTGACGTTGAGTGGAGTGGCCGAGCTGTCTTGCACACCAGGCTCAAGTTACGGTATCGTTAGAATCCTGTGGCTGGGTGCATACACTTTACTATCGTTGCTTTGTTCTATGTTCGGACTGAGACAAGATTGGTATGCCTTGGCCAGTTATAAGCAACTGTTATTTGGGTCTGCAGTCTTCAATCCTCCCCAATCCAACTTCATGAGGAGGATTGGGGGGGGCAAGGGTGGGAGTAGGTGTGTAGTAATTTCTGGTTCATACAAGGCACACTTGTGTTAGCTCCTCCGTTGCTTCCAAGCTACAAGGGCACAAAGACGCTTTGCTTTATGAGCCATCCTTGGTTTTGAGCTCGACCTTTGCTCAGCAGTTTCATCGATTGTACAGAGATTCCACTCCAGTTTTTGCTTTACTAGGGTACTGGTAGCAGTCTTTCCCAGGAGAGAATCTCGTCACACAATCTATGGAAGCACTTGGAATGCAACAATGGTTCCTGTGTGGATTCTCTCTCGGACAAACCTCAACCTCAGATTTTCTGCCCCTACTCACCTAACGAGAATCCAGTGTCTATTTAGCTATTTATTTTAGTTATCAGGTAATACACCACAATGGACACTGATACTGATAGGGAGACTGCCAACGTAGGTAGGTCAGTTGGGAGAGCACTGGCATGTAAACCCAGAGGTTGCAGGTTCAAATCCCACTCGTCAATTTATCTATGTTCACCTCAAAATTAATCTAGTTATATAAAAAACCAAGGGATCCTCAAAAGCAACTTGCGCTCTTACCAGATGATAACCTATGAAGATTAGCCATTGAAGAATTTTTAAGTTTTAGGCGTTGGAGATAAACCCCAAATAGGGGGGAACCCACATAAATCAAGTAGGAACTGAAAACCCAATGCGACTTGAACCAAAGTGGCAGGAGGCAGCCAACAAGGTCCTCATTAAGATTGAGGTTCTTCCGAGGAATGGATTTTCTTGTGAAGGCATCGTCCTCCGTCTGAAAGATAAAGATGCTGTCAACTGTCTTGCTTTTTTTCTTCACATTCTTGTTGAATCCATTTTAGTCAGGCAAAACTCAATCACTTGAACCTGTCATGGTTCAAAGACTAAAGATTTGCCGTGTTCTCAATTCATCGTGTGGCATCCAAATCAGTATTAAAGACAGTTTCTCTTATTGTTGATTCTAATTTTTTACCGAGTATGAGACTCCATCAACCGTTGCAAAGAAAACTTATTTTCTAATTAGTACTTTTTTTTTACTTCAATATGAATCTCATCAGGGTTATGCAATGTGATTCTTTTGTAAATAAAACACAAAGTGTAAGTCAATAAATTTATGTGATGTACCTGTTTTATTCATATATATATGTACACAATAATCTATGTAACAAAGTTACAACAATTTGTCTGAGTTTTTACAAAATGAACTGTTACTGGACGGCAGGGTGTGAATGGCACTGGATGGAAAGATTTCTTACTATTTAGGATTGGTAAGGTACACTTGAATGATGGACGGCGACAGATTGTTATAATACAGAGTTCACAGAGGCCTGGGTAACTCTTGTCTAGGAAAGGATACCCTTTATTCCATTGTCTGGTTCTAATGGAAGCATGCTTTATCCAAAACAAAGCGTTTTCTTGGGCATTCAAGATGTGAATTACAGGCTGGAGGTAATGGTTAACCCTCCTACTCTTGGTGACATTTGAGTGAGACAAACCATTTAACTACGCGGATTGCGTATGGTGGCACAACTGCGCACAGAACTCACCGAGTGCATGTGTGCATTGTGTAGATGCATTCACAACATGATGTAGTGCAGGCTGGCATAGCTAATCTATCACTCAAAACCAAGATTGATGGTATTGCATGATCAAACAGTAGGGGGTTGTTGATACACAAACTTCTATTCATCTTTTAAGTCTTACTGCCCAATTTTGATATAGTGTGTGACTCCATTTCCTGAAACATTTGCGAGCTAACTGCTTGTAAATTGAACAGCTAACGTGGTCTCGTCAAAGTCATAGCTTTTTACCTAGCGATATGTAGACAATTTACCAAAGCTTGATGTTCAAAGAGTAGCACAACATTTAAATTTAACAGTAAAAAGGAGTCAAGTACTTGGGCTATGACAAACAAAAAGTCACTGCAGAGAAACTGATGTTACTATTCTCTTGTTTACGTTTTGCTCTAGTTTTCAGGCAGTGTATTGGTTGTTAGACACCTCTGCAGTGCAACATTTGCGTTGATCAATTTACTGCTGTGGAGGTATTCAGGTCTTTCTGGTTGCTGTTAGATGCTTGAACAGCTGGCGTAGTTGTCTCTTCCGGTCATTGTGACATCCTGCGAAGGACAGGAAGAAGAATCAAGTACAAGCTTGAATTACGGACAGTTCAATTTGTAAAGTGATGAAATCATGGATTGACATAATTAGCTGTTAACCAGTAACAGAAGATAATGCACCTTGTGGTAGTAAGTATGCAAGACCTTGCCAGTAAGCAAGACCTTGCCAGAACGCAAGACCTTTCCAGTAAGCAAGACCTTGCCAGTTAGCAAGAACTTTCCAGTAAGCAAGACCTTGCCAGAACGCAAGACCTTTCCAGTAAGCAAGACCTTGCCAGTTAGCAAGAACTTTCCAGTAAGCAAGACCTTTCCAGTAAGTAAGACCTTGCCAGTAAGCAAGACCTTGCCAGTTAGCAAGAACTTTCCAGTAAGCAAGACCTTGCCAGTAAGCAAGACCTTTCCATTAAGTAAGACCTTGCCAGTAAGCAAGAACTTGCCAGTAAGCAAGACCTTGTCAGTAAGCAAGACACATTTGGAACAAAATAACCTTGCAGCATATTTTATTCTTAACAGATTCAATTCTTAACTCTGAAAACAACACTATTGGGAGCACTACTATGGTCATCTCACTTACCTAGGAATGTGTTTGTTGAGTAGGCTGGGGGGCTGATGCAGTCAACTCCCCCCTCCTCAGCCATGACTGGTCCATCATCCCACATCAAATCAAACCCACCAACTCTCTTCTCCTTGCCTGTCAGTCTGAATCCAAAAAAATAATAATCATCATTTTATTGAAAAACATTCCATGACAATGGTACGAGGGGGACGTCATCTATAATACACTACAGGATTTCAGCTAGCCTAACTTCACAGGCATTTTGTTATACCGGCTGTGGAAAGCACCAGGGGCTAATTTCACAGAGCTACTAAGCGGCTGAATTTGTGCTTACCGAGTGATTTCCATGTCATTGCGCTGCTAAACATACGCATGTGAAAAAGCTTGCTAACCTTCCGGCGCTTAATGTAAGCAAGTGACTGATGCAACAATGCAAAATTCATGGTAAAAACACGCAAGCTGGCGGCCTAATTTTCTGGCTAACCTTTGAAACACAATTGCCCTCAAGCTCTTGAGCAAATCTTTCTGCTCAAGCAAGCAGAAAAATTTGTTTAGCGTTAAGCAGCCGTATAAAATTGGTACCAGGTATACAGTGCGTTATAAACAAGTACATCACATGCCTGATACTTCACATATGCAACGGGGGCAATTGCCTGTGTGTCCCCTGGTCATTGCCTTGGTGCCCTTTGAAATGTCCCGGTACAATTTGTTATTTCCCCGAGGAGAATCTATCTTGCCCTTACAAAAACAAAATATCAGGCCTGCATCGGGGAAGGGCATAGCTTTAAAACAATTGTCCACTATTCTAAACAAGCAAGAATGATTTCCATGAAATGAAATAATGTACTTGTTCTCCATGTCGATGATATGTAGCATGTCCTCCAGGAGACCAAACTTGAGGATGTAATCGTCCTGGCTACTAGCTGTGAGTGAAGGAGATGCGTTCACCTCAATCAACCATCTGAAATCAAAACACATTCAAAACAAGCGTGTTTCTTAACCTCCTATTCTTGGTCACATTTTAATAGGAGTTGACCAACTATTTGGAACCATATAAATGCATGGGTTGTGTATGGTGGCATGACTGTGCACAGAACTTGTGTGAACTTGTGTGTACTGTGTAGGTGCATTCACCACATTATATCATATTGCAGGCTGGCATACTGCATTTGAAATTCAAAGCTACAGGTGATGATATTGAGTGGTCAGAGAGTAGGAGGGTTGACTGTTTACTGTGTAGATGCATTTGTAGTATTCATAGTGCATAGTGCTGCCGTACTTCAGTGGTACCACACTCGCTCATAATCTTGAGCTGTGTGTGTGTTAGGTCACAGGTCAAAAAGTACTGTATCTTTCTGAACAAGTTCCAGTGCGGGAATTGGCTAATGTGTAACAGGCATGTAACTTTTCAGCCGATCGGCTGATTTTTCCCTTTCTTTTAAATAGTGCAATAAAAAACTGAAAAACACTGTACGAGTTTTCTATGCTTGGCCATGTCCCGTGTTGTTTTGCAATTACAACGTTGTACGTTTGGGATAGGTTGATGGGTTGGTACGTACGGTTTGAGGTCTTCACCAATCAGGATATCGTAACCATACAGTTCAAAGCAGTGTTTATCATTGATCATGATCTTCTGTACGCTGTGAAGGCTCTTGATGAAGATGTCATTCATGGCCCGGAACATTTCCTCCACCTACAGTTAGAAAAATAGACAGCCTCTCAATATCAGCACAAGGCGACAATTCTTTGTACCTTGTGACTACAAAAAAAGGGCTTGAAATACCCGATGGACCACTCGCCCCGAGTCCAGTGATCATAGCATTGGGCCAGTAACCTAACAGCTGAACAAATCATGTAGTCTTTAAGCACTGGGCCAGTAACCTCATAACAAGTCCTGCAGTCTTAGCACTGGACCAGTAACCTCATAACAAGTCATGTAGTCTTAGCACTGGGCCAGTAACCTCATAACAAGTCCTGCAGTCTTAGCATTGGGCCAGTAACCTCATAACAAGTCATGTAGTCTTAGCACTGGGCCAGTAACCTCATAACAAGTCATGTAGTCTTAGCACTGGGCCAGTAACCTCATAACAAGTCCTGCAGTCTTAGCACTGGGCCAGTAACCTCATAACAAGTCATGTAGTCTTAGCACTGGGCCAGTAACCTCATAACAAGTCATGTAGTCTTAGCACTGGGCCAGTAACCTCATAACAAGTCATGTAGTCTTAGCACTGGGCCAGTAACCTCATAACAAGTCATGTAGTCTTAGCACTGGGCCAGTAACCTCATAACAAGTCATGTAGTCTTAGCACTGGGCCAGTAACCTCATAACAAGTCATGTAGTCTTAGCACTGGGCCAGTAACCTCATAACAAGTCCTGCAGTCTTAGCACTGGGCCAGTAACCTCATAACAAGTCATGTAGTCTTAGCACTGGGCCAGTAAATTAACAACTGAACAAGTTCTGCAGTCTTAGCACTGGGCCAGTAACCTAACAGTTGAACAAGTCCTGCAGTCTTACCACTTGGCTAGTAACCTAACAATTGAACAAGTCCTGTAGCCTCGTGTTTTTTCCACAAGCAATTTTTTGTTTATTGACTCAAATACTAATGTACTTACATTCAGAACGTCATGCTTGGCCATCATGAATTGTCTGAGTTGTTGCATTGACCACTTGCAGCCCTTCTCTGGGTCGTAGTCTGGTGCTGTCTTCTGCACTGCCACATTGGTTAGATGCACAACTGTCATGTGCTCGTTAAGAGGAAACTTTTTAAGAGTAAAACGATTCCATGATTCTGTGCATCCAATGTATTCTCTTCTTTATTGAAATTACTTATTCGTTGAATTCGTTCTTTTCTGTGTTAGTAAAAGAGTATTTTTTCCAAAGTGATAATTTAGACTAATGTGTACAATCATTTTTGAACACTCCATATTGAAACAGAACTTCAGTTCTAATGTTACACCATACAAATCACCCAAACAGTCGCCATCAAAACTAGGGTAGTTGCAAGTACTAGTTTTGTGTGGAAATAATTAAACAAATTCCCATTAGAATAGCAAAAGGTTTTGTGAAAGAATCAAAAGAATCAAAAGAAAAACTTTGCAAAACTGTAAGTAAACTTTTAAACAAATCTTGTGTTTAGAGTTCCCATTTCCGAGGGGGGAAAAATAGGTGCAATTTTCTCTTAATGGTTTTTAACCTGTCTAGTTTGTTAACAAAGGATACAAGTGTCGTCAATTGATTCTAGAGAGAATCTAGAGTTGGAGAACCTAGCAAAGCCGCTCCTGTACAGCCACGCCTTCAACGGAATATACTGCAAGAGAAATTTCAGATTCATCAGACACGGAGACCTTACAATACCACTGTCTTGACTCTTTCACCACCCACAAGGTATCGCTTCAGGCCTTGCAACCCATTTTGTGGAGAGCATTGTGTTTTTTTAAGTGGGGACCAGAATTTAAAGAAAGATGGCCTTACCATCAACCCATGAGGAGAAGAGCTGTTCATTTGAAATCAAGTGTTGCGTTTTGTGAAACCCAAAGTTATTGCAGATCTAGTTCAGAAACATTTCTGTCAAGAATTCATCTTTTGGAGACGTTTATCTTTAGTGAACAAGATGCCCATTACAAACATCAAACTGTCAATGTGAACGTCTTGAAATGAGACTAAGAACAGGACAAGAGGTGTCAGAAAACGACTGTCAGTAGAATCGCAGCAAGAGTTTGATGGGACAAAGCACAGGCCTGAAATTTCATCTTTGAGGGGGCAAGGCCATTTTCATTTATGTGAGAGGCACTTCCTCTGGAAAATCTTACAGCCTTTGGGAAACTTTTTAAGAGGGGGAACCAAGGCCAAGACCAGGACAGCCTCTGTGTAATTCCAGGCCTGAAAGCCTACCAAGTTATTCTGATTCAAACCTGCCACAATATTGTCAACTTACTGATGTGACCAAGACGTAGACCCTCAGGTCAAACTTGCGACCACCGATGAGGTATGGTCGCTCCACATATCGAGACACTATGTACGTCTCTGGCTGCTCCTTATCTTCTTCTTTGTTATCTCTTGGCCGGTAGCTATCACTCTATTGTACACAAATATTTAAAAACATCATCTTGAATTTCGTGTTTCCATACCACCATGGACGTAATCTCTTATCATTTTGTAATGGTTCTTTAACGGTGGTGTAAAAAGTCAAGGCCGACATTTGAACCACCACAACTTTTATGTGATTTCCAGCAGATTGTTTTTCCACATTGCACTTTCAACATTTTCAACGGGAATGCGACTCCAAAAATGGCGCATCTAAGATTTATCGTAAGTGATGGCGTAACGTGAATTAGGTCAACAGAGTTAGACTACGAGGTGCACATTTTGAATACTCGCTTTGGACAGTTCGTTATAGACTACACAATGCAAACACTTGACCCACCTTCTTCCAATCCGTAATATCTTTGAGCTTCTTGAAGAGGAAGATTCCTTTTCCCTGAGACTTGGCGACGGGTTTCATGATCCAGATGGACCCTGGGTTCCTTTTGAACTCATCCACAAACATGTGGTACTCGGACTGCAAACAAAACGAAAGCGTAAAAGTAGACGACCCATCAGGAGATTGATTTCCAACGAGAGCTTCATTACTGCAGGATATGGCTTCAACCTTGTATAAATAATTAACCATTTATCAGGCTTAGAATTTCATCTTCGCTGAGCAGAAAACTATCGAGCAATATTCAGTACTTAAGCAGCTCTATGAAATTGAGCCCAGGTGGAGATGCCTCCCTTTAACTCTCAGCTAAGCAATCAACAGCATGCATATGTACAGATTTTCTTCAAATAAACAACAAATATCAACCACTTGTTTACCGGTAGTTCGAACGTTGTTGGGAAGAAATCACAATATGACGCTTCCACCTTGCTGACTTCCCTCTCCAGGAACTTCCGATAACGTTTCAGATTCTTTACCATCAAGTTCTTGCGGGTCAACTAGAAAAGTAAGCACTAATAATCATAAATAATCATAATAATAGTACATAGTTCTTTTTACAGGGCTTCATCACACTCAAAGGGCATCTCAAAGCGCTCATTATTTTAATGACAGGTATGCAGGTATGAGACCCATTTATACAGCACCTTGTTTGGGGTTTGTTGGTGATGTGGCACAATCTGCTGCCAACCATGCCACCGACACTGGAGCAAACCCCTTTCTTTTAAGTGTACAAGGTTCTTTTGCGTGCATTACACGCAACCGGGACCTACATGCACAGCTTTACATCACAGGACGAAGCAGTTATAGTTAAGGGTCTTGCTCAAGGACAGAAGTGTCATGACCGGGACTCGAACCCACACCCCAGCAACACAAGAACTTGAACCTGGCGCGCTAAACCGCTCAGCCATGACACTCCACAAATAGCAGACTATTAAATCGATTTTAATATTCAAAGTGATGTTGACCATTGAAAGTAGTAACTTCTGCCCACGAGTACTTAGTGGACCAAACAAAAACACAAAGGAATTTACCAAGTAAGTCATGATATAACTCAAATGGGCATATTGGACAACAATACTCACTGATAAAAGTTTGATACATTTCCATTTCACTAAAGATCGACTTGGTACAGCATTTGGAATTTACTTTTTCATCTTCTAGAATTTGCATTCAGAAGTGTATGTCCATGTTCATTTAATTTGTGCCTTCTTTTAAAATCAACTGCAATCTTCTTGAGAATTTTGACCTGCTGACCTTTGACCTTACCTCATAGTGATTACGAAAGTGGTTGAGGCGGACATGATCCTCCATGTAGCATTGATCAAAGTATTCTCTCATCCAAACCCGGTCCGCCCAGAAAAAGTCAAAATCAAAATCATCCCTACAAAGCGGTCGAGGGGAAGGTTGCGACAGACACGGAGGGAAAAAATTATTGAAATGAAAAAGAGAGCTCAAAAAATGGAACAATTATTGAAATGGAAAGAAAGGCGATGACAATACTAGTTTAAAAGTCTCTGCAATTTGGAAGAGTGCTTGTTCAAATTTCACAGATTGGCGTTTTGGTTTGATTCATTTAAGACTCAATTTTGGTTCAGCAAAATTAATCCAAAAAAGTATCAGGGCATACAAAATTTGAGAAAAAAATATATTAAAATCAAACTTGAAAGAAAGTTTAGAACACACTTTTTAAAATGTCAAAAACCAAAGTTAGTATTGTCACTTACTTTCAGACCATTGAGGAACAGCTGAAAGACGGTCTAAAATGAACATCCAATGCTTCAAAACTATAAATTTAGACACAAAAGGGAGCCTGAAATAATGTCAAAGTCTGAATGTTCAATCAGTCTGCCTTTTTCTGTTCCTCATTAAAAAACCCACACGCAGACAGTTTGAATAGGTAAACAGCCATTCTAGATTCAATGATTCAGCTGCGTTTAGTGTCCAAAAGACCTCGATTTGAAAACCCTCCTGACCATTCAATATCATACACTGCGGTTTTGTGAATGATAGATAAACTATGACAGCCTGCAGTGTGATATCATGTGGTGAATGCATCTCCACAGCATGTACACAGTTGTGCTACCATTCAGCATCCGTGCAATTGAGTGATTTCAAGCGGTTATCCAACTCACTGGAGAATGACACCAAGAGTAGGAGGGTTATAATGCACAATTTTTACATTTCCACCCGAGCCTTCATGAATAAACCAAGATAGCTGACTACCCATTAAAAATGTCTCCATGTGTGCGGCGAGTGTATATATCCTAACCTCGTAGTGGTTTCTAAAGTGATTAATCCTGACATGCTCCTGCATGTAGAAGTGATCAAAGAATTCCTTCATCCAGCCGACGTCGGCCCAATTGAAATCAAAGTCCCCTTCCCTGCAGCGTACAGGTACACACAGATAGCTTATCACCATGAGTGAAAAGGTGTTCGTGTAGACAACGTTAGTAGGGGAGGGGAGGAGTGTCAACGAAGAATAAGTGAAATTATAACACCATGACGGAAAAGTGTTTGTGAAAATGGCATTAGTAGGCGAGGGGGGGTAATTGTTGACAAGAATTTAAGTGAAATTACAACAGAATGAGTGAAAAGTGTTTGCGGAGACAGCATTAGTAGGGGAGGGGAAAAGGGCATTGTATGAAAGAAAATGTAAGTGAAATCACAACACCATTGAGTGAAAATGCATGTGAAAATGGTATTAGAATGGGAAAAATTGTTGAAAAGATGAAAAAGTGAAATTACAACACTAGATAGTGAAAACCGTTCGTGAAAACTGTATGGGAGGGTAGGGGAAAGGGGGATTGTATGAATGGAAATGTAAGTGAAATTACGAGTGAAATCATGAGTGAAAAGTGTGAGAAACCTCTTGTGGAACCAATCTCAGCTCTGGAGAGAGATAGGCAGATGTGCTCTTATGGAGATTATGCAAGGTTAAGATTCATCTTAAGATGAGTTGTTAATGTTGCCATACAGTGATTTGTATTGTGACATCACACTTTACTTAGAATTTAAGATTGATACACAATTTAAGACTAGTCTTAGCTCTTTGTGAAATCAAGCCCAGGTGTAACAATCATATTAGAAGGTGTTATTTGATTAGGAAAGGCGTGAAAGACCATGAACAGAGTAAGAACAGAGAATATGACTACAAAAGCAAGACAAAATTACAACACGTTGGGCAGAAATAAGTACGTGTGATTGGAATAAATTGTGCAGTTAGTCACAACTGTGGAAGTTTCCCCCTAAAAAAGTAGAAAAAGTGTGTAGTCCCCTTACATAATAGAAAGCTAGAAATACTAATAGTAAAGATATTTTATATGGCTGTCTTCCCCAAGGTGCTTACATCTTTGAAATCTGCCTAATTCTATTACAACTGGAGGTTAAGGTCCGGAGAAAAAAAACACCCAATAAAAAATCAAGAGTGCAACCAAAATAGGTTAATTGAGGTGAATCTTTGTTTTATTTCTTTGGTGGACAACTTTTCCTTACAAAAGAGCAAGTATACTTTCCAGCTACAAAAATAGAAATAACTCAAGCAATAAAATAAAGTGTGAACTGAGGCGACCCCATGTTGATCCAGCCGACACCCCCCCCCCCCAAATATAGAAATAATCAGCTGCTCGTTTGTAGTGTTTGTACATACTTACTCTTTAACTTCAACCCAGTTTTTAGATCGCAGCACATCAACAATGGTATTTTGTAAGGAGCATTTAAATCGAATAGGGCGATCTCTGTAACCAAAAAAAATCAAGAAGATAATATCGACTAACGATTGTTAAACCAACATTGTCAAAAATGTTTGACAGGGCCTCAAGTCGGAAATTATTTAAGTGTATGTCCTCGTTGTTATGTAGACCAGAGCATGACTTTGAATACACTGAAAAAGCTCTGCAAGATGAAGCGATCTAATCAGTAACTTCCATCTCAACTTTAGAATCGTCACAGCTATTAGTAGTAATACTAGTTCAATGACTAGTCCCAACCATAGTTGAACTATAGTTGAGACCAGTCACAACATGTGGTACGGTTAGGACCGCCCAACTGTAGCTTTGATCGTCTTAAAAACATTATAGTGATAGTGACGGTGAGGGGGAAGAGATAACTGCATTCCGATCTGTGGGCATTTAACCCTCCTACTGTCAGTGACTCTTGGCAACATTTTCCAGTGAGTTGACCAACCATTTGAAACCATTCGACTGCCAAGGTTGTGTACGGTGGCACAACCTGTGCACAGAACTAACTGTGTACTGTGTACATGCATTCCCTCATGGTATCATATTTCAGGCTGGCATAGTTGATCTATCATTCAAAACCACTTGAATGGTATTGAATGGTCAGACAGCAAGAGGGTTAAAGTACTACTTATTCGATCCTCTCAATTTCCTGCCGGCTTACAACAGGGCATGTAATGTTTGTGATAGACGGTAATTAACATGGCAAAACTTTTGAAGAATTCATCCCTCCACATCGAAAGATCTGTGGATCCTAGCTGTATAATTGAGCCATCCCAGTTTGACAGCACACACTCAAGTTCGAATGAATCTAATTGCGAGATGGAACATTAACAATCCAAAGAAATAGTAATAGTCAGTTTCTTACCCAATTCCTTTACGTGTGTTTATTCGGTAACTCTGAAGATTTGCCTACAGTGATAAAAAGAGAGCTTTCCAGTTAGGACATAAAACGGGTCTTTACAAATTGTTACAATAATGAACTGTTTAATTAAGCAAAAAGTACCACACACAACAAGTTCCACAACAAGTACAAAGGTTGGAACTTGTGCCCAAATTCCAAATCATCCCCTCGCCTCATTTTATCAAATTAAGTGCAACATCTTGTCATTGTATTCCAGTTCAAACTCATTTTATTCTTAAAACCACAAATAACAATATTTATACTTGCCCTTCCACCCTTATTCATTGTGAAGTAAAGAAAGCTCTCAAACTAAAGTCAAACTGAAACTCTTCCGCTTTCCCCAGACTTTGTTGCTACACTACGGTACACAGAGGGTAGGAGAGCCGTTAAAGTGATAGGGCGCCCTCTTTTGACGGTTGCAGGGTCGAATTGTATTCGCCGGTCGCCGGGCGGTCAGCAGCACGTACGCCATTTTGTTAGGAACACGCAGGAAATTTCCGCCGGTTATCTTTGTAAGTTTCCTCAATTTTTGCACTGGATTATGATTTAAAAACATATTTTTCAATGAGACGGGCGTCTTAATAGATTATTATTACTAACAATGTATGTATTTTTGATAGCTTCTTCAGCAATGAAGCACAGGTTAATTTGAGCATAGAGCAAATTGAGAAACACAGAGAGAGACGATCGAGTCAAGACCAGACCCTCCGACTGGTGTCAAGGGTCAAGACCGGACTCTTGCCTTTTCTTTTTCATGTTCAGTTTACGGACATTACTCAATTCAACACTCAATGGGTCGTACATTGTCATAATTAAACCATTTAAACTTGGCAGTGGATATTTTGCCGGCACCGGAAATTTTTACAAATGTTACTAAGCTGGAATGGCACTGAACATGTGCAGCCAGTACTCAGTAGGCTTAACTACATCCAATGATGTCAACTCAATGTGTGGAATTTTTATTTTGGGGAATTGCATGACTTTCTTGGTTTAACTTTAAAGTTAAAAATATTACCGTAGTTAGTCTAGTTCCATGGGACCATGCCAACATTGTCATTGTGACTTTGTAATCACGAAATGGGAATCAAATCAGTTATGAATTTAAGACAACAAAAAAAGCTGGACCTCTTGAGCAACAAATCGGAAAAAGAAAAGGAAAAATGTCCGTATCTGACTGCCACTTTCTAAGAATTTATGTGGTTTTTTTAATGGATGTTGGACTTTATTTCCCTTTTTGTAATATTCATCTAAAGGAATTGGTAGCTAAAATGCTAAATTTTGACCTTTAAAAAGGGAAAATTCAAGCGGATATTTCATTGTGCGATTGGAACTTTCAATGCATTCTTGCTCTGTTAGTATTGTGTTTTTAAGGACCCCAACGGAAATAAGCCGTTTTTAATCAGATTTATGGGCTACCCTTGGCTTTTAAGCAGTATAAATATTATGTATTTTCTCTGTATGCTTGATTTTAATAATAATAAATAATAATAATAATACAAAAGGAACTAAAATAAATGGAGTGTAGCTGGCAGCGTTGTCAAGACCAGCCGTAGAGTTTGACACTTTGTAATACTTTAAATGCCTAATAAGTTATATAGCGAAAAACTTGGCTTGAAATGGCCGAATTAAACAAATTGTGTATTAGTATGTACAGCGACTATGAATGTAAGGCCAAATAAAATAAAATGCCAGTCTTAAAAAAGACACATTTTCTGTGTATTTTTCTTTATACTCACCAATCTTTTAGAACGTGTAACTACAGAAAGTAAGTGGTGACGTTAAACTGAAGAATTGGTGGCCAGTTTGAATTAAAATGCTTGGCCACCTTTCAAAAGAAATAAAAAATAAAAAGGCCCTCATCCTCCTCTTTTTGAAAAAACTTGGACGATCAACTGGTATTCTTTTTTACTTGGCCTAATATGTCTCTTTCATGATCCTCTTGTCTATGACCATTGGGAGAATCAAGGGTTACGATTATCTCAACAAGGTTTTTTAATGCATATTTATTAAACATAAAAGTATTGAATTATATCTCAATTAATAAATTGTTGTTTCTTAATCTTATTTCTACAGTGTTTACAATAACAATGGCTGTCAACATGCTGAGGATCACAAGCAGGCGATTGATTTCCACTTCGTGTCAGCGATCATCGGGGATAACAGTTTACGCTGACCGACTGGACTATCCAGCTCCACCATGTCGGTTCGTCACCGAGGCTGACCTCACCTCAGATATGCAGGCTCTGAAAGCCAAGGAGGCGGGCGACTGGAAGGAACTTGCGTTAGAGGAAAAAGTAGCTTGTGAGTACTAAATCTCAGACTTTATTTCATAAAGCTATTAAGCATAACAAAAATATTTGGCACAGAATAATCTTGCTTAGCAAATTAAGGTTACCAGCCAAAATACCATGTGATATAAATTGTTTGTGACTGGTTCCCTGCAATTTTTTACTTACCAGAAAAAAATTGCTAAGCACAATTTTCTGCAAAACAAATTTTATGAAATTGGGACCACTGGGGCCTTGTTTCATAAGAGCTGCTTAAACAGAAATTGTTGCATAGAAATTTTTAAACAAGCATAAAATTAGCAGGAAACCAGTCACAACTAGCTTCCTGACTGTTTATGAAACACCCCTTTTGCTAACACACATTTTCTGCTATCACATAATGCTTCCTTTAAAAAAATACTATATAAAATTGGTCCCAGATTGTGACTTTTGAATGTGTTTGTATTCCCTCACATCTACATATATGTACAGTGCATTCTGTATATTGACACGGTTTATCTGCTGACACCATGGTTCCCTACAGCTCTCCCATAATTGGATGCATCCTCCATTATTATGTACAATTACTGATTGTTGAAGCCATAGGGTTGAGGAATGTGATATGGTTTGAGTTTTTGTTGGGACCCAGCAATTTCATTTATTAAATTTAAAAGTTGTGTTTTTATTTATTGCCTCCGTTTGTTTGCTATTGCTATTTCTTGTTGTACATTTATGCGTCCATAGTTATTTGTGTTTATTGTTGTATTGGCCTTTTATAAGATGTAAAGATTCTGTGTATTTCTGTTTATTTTGTATCATTGGGTGTTTTTCATGCTTTCTTGCTCCTTTGATCATGTTTATTATTATGTACATTCATTTATTTATTGTACATTTTGTGTTGTTTTGATTGAATAATATATCTATTCTTGAAACATTTTAGTTTGTTTGACTGTAATGTGCATTTGATCATTTTTGATATCGAAAATGCTCTGTATGAGTGACGATATTATTATTATTATATCAAGTGTTTCATTTTTATTGGCTGTACATGTAGATTATGTTATTTATTTGTTTGTTTCAATGTAGCCAGCAAAATGGCAAACAAAGTGCCTGCATAGCTCACATATTGGGAGTCTGTGCGTCCAGCATTTGATGGATTTCACGTAACTAACACCAACTTTATTCAATTTATTTTTGAAATAGTGTACAGATTGAGCTTCGACAAGAGTTATTCGGAGATGAGGGCGCCTACCGGTGAATGGAAGTACATGATTGGGGGAGTCTTCGCCGCGTGTGCTGTTGCAATTTTCTTCTATGGTCTCCAAAAGAAATTTAGTAAGTATGACTGCCTCGGATATGCACATATGTTAATGCACATTTAGAAAAATAATACTTTGAGCTGTAGGCATTTGTGTGCATGTACAATTTTGACTATGTTGATGCCAGCATACTTTAACTGTACCCCATTTTTAAGCACTTTTTGAAATAGATGGAATAGATAATACACAAAAGTCAGCCTCAAATATTTGTGAGCTGCATGTATTCATTTGCTTTTCCTTTGCTGATGTGATCAATCCTTTTTAAAATTTTAATTGTATTGATTTGTGACGTGTTTGCCCTAAGACATACCAGGGGTGCGTTCCATCCAGGCGCACCGTTTGGTGCAAAATTCAGCAATTGGTGTAAAGGATGTGATAAAAGCTGTAACAAGTCCATGGAAATTATATTAATCTGACTAATATATTGTTTGTACTAAAGCATTTTAATTTGTTATGTAAAGTTGTCCTTAAATTGTTTACAAATGTGTTGATTTTAGGTACTGGTAGTAATGAGAATAGTTCAATTAATTCTTAAAAAACCGACGACAAAAGATTTCCCAAAACACAGAATAGTTATTATGTATACTGCAAAATGATTGGTCTGACAGATTGAAGTAAATGTGCAAAGGTTTTTAATATAGTTAATAGCGCTAACGGTCACATGAGTGGAACATAAGTAGTTGTAGTTGGTATTGAGGGTAAATAGAAGTTTTTTAACTCAATTGTTATTTATTGTTATTTCCCACCCTCCCTCCCCCCATGTAGTAGCCCCACCACTCCCCGAAACCATGACCAAGGAATGGCAAGAGGCGAGTGTGAAATACAACATCGCTATCCGCAATAACCCAGTCACCGGCATCGCCTCCGAGTACGACTACGAAAAGAACGACTGGAAGAAGTGATGAAGGGACTCTATCCATGAAGTCATATTTAAAGTTTCAGTTTTAGGTCCTACAAGTGTGAAGCATGAAGTATTATTATTACTTGGTTGTTATTATTACAAATGGAAAATACAGAATTGAATACAGAATTGTAAATGGAGTTGTGGGCTGGAAGGCACCGTGTAGAATCTCTTGGTATTGATATAATTGATATAAATGCGTGTTTGTACATTATGCGTGAATTTGTTGCCAAATTTTGTCATCTATTTCTCCGTCGATTCTTGATCTATGTTACTCGGCGGAGTCATGCAAGCGAGCGTTCTCACAAACATGTACAAAGGTGAACGGCTGCATCATGAAAGAAGTTTATCAGGCTGGTGCATTGTTAACAAATTGTCGCATGTTTATAAACAGGCCATTACGATGTATATATACATGTACTACAACGGAGGTAAAAAATCACATATCTGGTTTTATAACTTAATGTTGATACATTCTAATTGGATTCTCTAAGGTTCTTTTTGATCACAAAACTAATCCGATCAATTTATTTTTCAATTTCTTTGGTTTTTAAAAGTAGAGGAATAACACTTGGAGAGGCAAATCAAGTTGTAATTTTTAAGTCTTACATTACATTTTGAATGTGTTCATTCGCTTTCAATGAATGCAAACTCAGTAGTCCTCAAAGCAAAACATACAGTTTTATGCACGGCACAACTTGATTCCACTCTAGGTGGACCTTAGATTCAAATCGATGTGGTACCAAGAATCGCCGTGATAGTAGCATTACACTCTACTCCAATGTAACTAGTGGTTGAATTAATACTGAAATGGTTCTACAAATCAAATGAAGGTATTTATGTACGTTATGCAGTGTTCATTAAAAGAATGAAAGTTTATTCTGGGTTGAAGGTTTTCTTTGTCTGCACTGGGTTGTTTTTGAGTAGATGTTGGCTCTGTCGTTGCGTTTGATGTTCTGTTTAAAATTAACGTGTCAGACTTTTGGGTGTGTCCAACCGATTAACCTGAAGTGGTATATGATTGATTTATTCCATCTCAGTCTGATCAACAAAATAATACAAACGGAATCGATAATTCATAATTCATGATTTATAGACGACTTTTATTTTTTATAATTACATTTGATAATTATGTACTGTACATCATAGAGCCTGCACAATGGAAGACTTTTGGAGACACTAGATAGGAACAGACTCGCCAGGTAAATCCATTGTTATAAGTTAGTTTCTCAAAAGTCAGAACGGTACGAGCGTTCTAATTGGATTGGTCGAGTATTCCAGCGGGTGTACATGGACAGGTCCATTGAACCGCCACAAGGTTCCGTTTCGAAATCGCAATGCGCATTTTCTCTCGTGTAGAAATGTTCCCGTAGTTTGGCACAGTGTTGCGGTCCAGTGGAACGATCTGGGTGTCCACTTGATTGCGGACATATGCCTCTGGGAATGTTCTTTGTGCCTAGAACTGGCCCGACTTTTGTGACGCTCCCTAAATGTGTCAATTTGAGCATGATCAGAACTATCTAGACAACGGAAATATCACTGAGTACTTGGTATTCAAAAGTCTGCCCATTGTCTGCCATTTTGGGAAGTCAAACTGCATGTCAAGATATTGGGTCAATATTGACAAATTACTGTGAGCCAGTGATAAATGGGCAGCTGTCTCAAGCCAGTTTTTGTTTGTGCATTATTGAAGAGTGATGTTGACAGAGGTCCATAAGCATGCGGTATCATGCTGCGTTTGAATCAACGACAGGACTTTTCAGAGTTCTAGCCAAACCCACTTTGAAAGCCATTAATTCGGACATGGCCTAATATCGTTTTTCTGGTTAAAAAAATAAAATAAAATCAACGTCCGTTATTTACACATATCCAACAGTGTAAAATGTAAGTAATGGGACATACTATTTACAACTTTGTATATAAGTTATCACTCACAGAGCTCCGTGAAGAATATGAAGTAAGGAAGCCTCTTAATACAATTAGAGTTCTGTCTAACGTGGCTTTTTTGTTTGCAACCTTTGACCCTTGCGTATTAAGTAATCTGATAGCAACAAATTACATCATCTGTTTTACAAAACTCGTCCCAGGATATTCAATGATCTTTACAACAGACTTTATGCATATATCTCCGGACTAGGCCACAAGAGGTCAAAAGAAGGTAGCACATTAGCACGAATCTCTTAACTGTTGGAATACTGCCTTTAGGGAGCTAGGCGTTCACAAGACAAAAATGTCCAGCTGGAGGTAAAAGGTTCAAATCCTGGTTGTGTCCGCATTGCATTTATATTGGGAGCCACTCTTGTGTTGGAATATCAAGAACTACATCCATGTCCGGTGTGCATCTACAATGAGTAAAATAAGATGGTTGCATCAAGTATTGTTAAAATACTAGTTATCATTGGTTTTGCCAGTTGGTTCAAATTCTCTAGTTTTCAATAAACATTCTATTTAATTGCATAAGATACAGCAGTCATGGTTGTAAGAAAACCACTTGATAAATATTTCATGCCTCTGAAAGTTCTTGAATTTTAGTTTAACCAATCTGAGCTCGGTGGTTTAGTGGCAAGACATCTGCTCTAGAATGGCAAATGTCGTGAAGTTTGCCTGTTGATTTTTTCAAAGGCTCCGGAAGTATCCGAGTATACAGTGCTTACCACATAATGGTGTATAGGTACAATGTAAAACAAAAACCAATATTCTTTATCCCCGATGCAGATTTAACATCTATTCAAATATTTTCATTTATGGTAAAACACTTACTTGGTTGTTTCCTTGAACAAATGTGGGAACATAACGTGACGTGGGTTGGTCTTGGGATCATGCCTCATTTCCTTCACCTCGACGGACAGCTCTTTATTGGTCAGAACTAATTCTTCAAGGAGGTGTTCATGCTCTTCAATCTCCTGCGTATTGGGGAAAGGATTCAGATTGGATTCATGGTTCTGCGTTAGAAGGGGACCCTTAGTTACGCCACTCCAAACCTTCATCATTATACTCGTCATTTGTCCTCCCATTTCTAAACATTAGCGTACTTGGAAGGAGAGTAGTCTGTTCAATAGACAGTGCAAGTCTGGTACCTATTCAAGCATTTTGGGAAACTTAGGTTTCAACATACATTGCTTTTAACCTCTTGCTGTCTGACCATTCAATACTGTGGTTTTGAATGATAGATAAACTATGCCAGCCTGCAATATGATACCATGAGGGAATGCATTGTACATGTTGCCAAGAGTCACTGAGAGTAGGAGGATTAATATGTACAAAGCAAACAAAATTTTGTCCAAGCATTTGAATACCTATAGCAGTGTATTGCCCCGTGCAGGGAACATATCAATAATGGCTGAACCGCAATGAAGGTTACTACCCAACTCAATTAGGCCTCGTCCGACTTGGCGGCTGTGGCTACGGCTAGTTTTCCGTGTAATCGTGCATTGAAGTACAGTACGCTCTTAGCAACACCCTTTAGCAGTCGCAGCCAAAGCTGTAGACGCCAATCCGGATACGGCCTTACCTTTCTCATGACGATGTTTTGCATGGCCATTTCCTTCAGGCTGTCGTGCATAGAGTCTATGGCATTATCTGTAACTGTAGCCTTGATGTTATGAAGTCTCTCTGCATTATCCTCCTGATACTTCTCTTTCTCTATTGCTGTTATACTCTCAAGCTCAGTAATTTCTTCCTGCAAAGCAAAATCGGGTACATTTTCTAAATGGCTGCCTTACTGTTCATCTGACAGAGGTATCTTAATTGTGTGCTTGGAATCTCAGAAATTCTTCAGAGGATTTCGGGGGGGAGGGGGGGGTACTTCTGTACAAGAGGAAAATAATGTGTTAAAGTATGGAAACTGTGGAGGGTACCCTCTGCCCCCATATCGGGTATGGTGTAGAGGTGAGCGTCCCAGTGCTTTCTTCACTGAGGTGATGAGGTTCAAATGATTATGCGCCCGTTACTTTACATTTACAAAGTAGACTGGATTTTTCTCTGCCTTTCCCCTCTGTGCATCCAGGTTCCAATTCCACCTCGGATCAGCATGTGGATTTGGGTTATTGACCCCCCCCTAACCGAATACACGGGTCCCCTATTGGGGTTTTCTTTTGACATGCTCTTTGCAACACAGGGTTACAAAGCAATGCACTTTTGATCGTTCCTTGGTTTCACTACCACGGAGATTGACATTAAATAAATGTACATGCTCTCTATCGCTGACAGACTCTTACCTCATACTCGGCAGTAAGATACTGAAGTTGTTTCTGGAGTTCAGCAATCTTCATGGCCCTGACTGGATACTCTTTGTCTTTATAGCTCGTCAAGACAGAAAGCTCCGTCTGTCTTTCTTTCAATCTCTCATCTAAAGCTGTAACTTGCTTCTCAAGAACTATTGACAAATCAAAAAAAGTTACACACAGGGATCAGATTGGATGAATGTGAGAATTCCTGAAAAATGGTTTGCGAATCTAGGTTCCCCCTTTTATTCGAGACCCTGAACCTCTCAGATGATACGATTCAGGAGATTTACAGACTCTGTGCATCACCAGAAATACAAAAGTACAGATGTTGTACACAACGTGGACTATTTCTTTCTCCCCTTGGTGACTGTTATTCTTCTGAAGGCTCAAGGAGATTTTGAGAAAATCCTGAAAAATTCCTGCCCCATCACATGGCTGTATACAGTATCAAACCAAAATATCTGTCACGTTTCTAGTGCCTGGTTCATACTTGATCTGAAAGCAAAGTGGTTTATGTATAGATGTAGGTTTACTACATCTTTAATTTTCAAGTTTAACGACTTTTAACTAAGTATCTTCGGTAGTCATTCCATTCTCTATACTTGTGAATGGATGGTCACATTACTTTACACAATAAAACAGGTATTCATTTTAAGCATTTAGGTGACAGGAAAAGATCGATCAAAGCTGCTCTCAACACTGCCTTATACCTTCTACTTCCTTTGCCTTCAGTGCCTTAGCCTGATCATAGGCTTTCTTGGCGAGTGTTTTCTCTGTTTCAAACTTTGCACTCAAAGTAGACACAGCCCCTGATGAAAAATTAAAAAATTAAATAAAAGTAGTTAATCATTATGGACCATCAATCACACAACTCTCCTATGGACCATATGCATGGACGTCACCACCATCTTATAGGTAATTGATGATAGAATAATGGACAAGGCACAAATGTGAGTGTACGAGATTTGCCAATGAGCTATTTTCTTTTGACCTCTAGCCAAGGGTGCCCTACTCAAATGATCAATCTGGTACGGAGTGCGGTAACACCATGTAAAGATCTCTCTATGAGTTGTGGTTCTGGGAAGAACAGTTGGTTTGAACAACTTGATGTTTCGATCAGTATGCCCCGATCGTCTTCAGGAGAAAGCTGAGAGTGATAAGGGGATCACTTCAGGGGTCAATGTTGACACATCTACTAAGCACAACCAGGTATACAGCAAAAATGCAATGAAACTATGTTCCCCTGTTAATTTCAATGTTACAGATAACTTGGTTAAGCAATATTTTAAAGGGTTTGTGCCTATTCAAAACAAGCTGAGATTAGAGTTATATCTCACAAGCCAGTTACAATTATCGCCTCGGGAAGAACCTTTGTACCACAGCTGCAATTGGCTATTAACCTCTGCTGGTTCATCAAATGAATGGGGGTTTCCCTGAATTGTTGGAATAGTGACAGTGACCTAGTCACAGTGACACTGTCCTGGAACAAACATCCAACGAAAAACCTTTACTGGAATCAGCCGTCTTCAACTCACCCGGAATCTCTCATATTTCTGCAAGAGTGACTTCACCTCATCATGCTGAAGAATTAAAGATAAAATCACAAGTCAGCATTCGACAAAATGGAAAGTACACCATTGTGTTTTGGAAGAGTAAAATTGATTCCATCAAATAATTTGCAACAAACACAACATACAAACAACCTGTAAAAATTCCATTCTCTTCCCAGGTTCGATGTAGACAAAATATCAAATAACAGTTTGATGTTTTTGTCCCAGATTTTGTGCATGCCCATCTCAGGAATATTTTGGTTGCAGCAATCAAAAATAACAATGGTGATTTGTGGGACCTTCAAATGCTATTTTCTCAACCTTGACAGTATTTCAGATGAAAACATTTTCAGAAGAATTTGTACTGGTATGCAACTTTATAAGGAGTGATCTTTCAGATTGAAACTTTTTTGTTGTGGGGGGTAATAACCAATCCTGTAATTTGGTTTTGAAGAGGCAGTACTTTATTTTATGGTCAAGTTTTTAAGAAAAATATCAAAGATATATAGCCTACTCAGTGAAAAAGCGGTCACTTTTACTTGCTTAATTTAAATTGACTGGTGAGATTCAAACATCATTCTCTCAAAAAAACTACACTCTGATGACTCTGCCATCAGAGCGCGAGTTTGTTCAGACTATTCGGCCATGAGACGTCACCAAAAACTTACCACTTCTTTCTCCTTGCCCTCAATTTCCCCTCTCAGTTTGGTATTCTCTTCAAGACTAATTATATTTTTATAAGGAAATCTTTTCAGCAATAATGAGTTTTCTCCAACCAAAAAACCAAAATGTCCTCTGTCCTCTCTTCAGAGACATCTTTTGGCTGAAGACTGCAGTGTAAGGCACTTCTGAGGACTCCTCTGTTTCTTTACAAGAAATATTACAATTTTAACCATTTTGATTAAACAAGCCTCTCAAACTACCTATTAACTACTAAAGAAAAAGACTTCTTCTACAAAGGATACAGTGTTTCCTGTCTGCTTTTATAGTTGGCTAGAGCTTTCCTCCTTGATTTGATGAGGAGCTCAAGCACCTTGTTTTCCCTCAGTTTCTCCTTGACGCTCTCGTCCACTTCTTCAGCTGGGGTTCCCCTCATCCTGGATTTGTGGTGATGGGGACAGGCAGGACCTGCATGGTGGTGGAACTGCCTCGCTGATGACTCCCATGGACGTGGTCCAATGGTCGGTGCTATCAAAAGAGGAAGAATAGGTTTAATATTCATCGTTCAAAACAGTTAGTAATACAGTGTTACTACTAGTAGGGATGTCATTCACGCGCCGCCGTTCGTCAGTGGCCCGTGATTTCTGTGTGCACCATGTGTACATTGAGCTCCATGCAAAAGTGACCGTACAGTGGATGTGGTTCATAACGGTGCACATTGTAGCCTCTTAAAAAATCGTGTGTTAGCGATGTTTTAACTGAAAACGAGGTTGTAGGTCTAAGCATCCGTATTCCTTACATGATTCACTTCTAGCTGTTGTGTCATTATTAACCCTGGCTCCATCTTTCTGCTTGGATGCTGAAGAGTTCTGGGCACTACGTCTGGAACTCCCCGTGCGTTCCCACTGGTTGTAGTCTGTTGGGGCGAGCGAATATTTGCCAAAGGTTTCTGCAGATCTGACGTTCTTACATCCGGGTTAGCCATATCTGATAAGGCGGCAGGGTTATAATATCAAGTTAGAAATCAAAACATTTATTGGTTACATTTTTTCAACATTCATATAAAGTCATTTAATTTGTCTTAAATAGTAGGGTAAAATAAAAGTTGATGAGCTTTTGCTTATTATTGTGAATGAAGAATTAGTTTCTGATTATCTCAATTAAAATATAAATAATTTTAAAATATGTACGTACAAAAAATAATGCCTGATGTTGATATATTATTATTATAGTCTCTAAAATAAAATTTAATTAATTACTCCAATAAAAGCCGTTTTTAACTTATGACAATTATTTGTTTAACGTCGAATTGTCTGATCCGTCAACTCAAGTTGTCCGACGGTCGTCTTGTCTGACTGAACAACTCCCTCAAATTTCCCTCAACCCATCATATCTCACGAAATCATAAATGACCGAAGTCAAATTCCTCCATGATTTAATCCTAACTACCGCCCGGTAAACAGCTTAAAAATCTGTCCATATCTAACTTTTCCACAACAAAACTTATTTATTAATTGAAAAAATGTAATAAACATTTTTCACCTGTTTGTTGAATTTTTTAAGTTGACGGTTGAAATGCCGAAAAATGCTTTTTTTACCAACCCCCTCTGCCTAGGGTCCACAGTTTGATCCGCAATGTCGTATGTACGCCGCCATCTTTGATGCTGAATGTTGCTACGGCACGATTTCGTCCCCAGGTTTACAAAGTGTTCAGGCATCGCGCAATTGGCGAGAGCGAACTCTGGGGTCGATAATGATATAAACGGGGGGGGGGGTGTACATTTTTTTTGTATGCTGATCCAACAGAGGGCGCTGTTCCTGTCACCGTCCATTTTTTCAGTAAACATCGACCGTCAATCGTCTTGCCGAACGACAATTTCAAAAGTGTTTATTTCACATTATGTTTTGGAGGTTGATGTTTTAAACCAGATAGTCAAAAGTGTTCCGTGTTATCCTCCCAGCCAAGCATCATGAGTCTTAGGAATGCAGACACTCGAGCAAGGTAAATGAAATTCTGAACTGTTTCATGACGAAAGTCGAACGTTCAAATCAAAATCGTTTAAATTTCATGTGTATTTTTTGTGTACATGCACAGAGGAGGCTCAATGTGTTGTGAGTGTTGGCTTATATGGGTACATTAAATGAAGCAGCCTTTAAATTAAAGTTACACCACCATCGAGGAGGCACAAAAACCCAAAAGTCAAGACTGATGTTTATCTCCCCCTACACCCCGCCCCCCCCCAAAAAAAAAAAATATTGACAATTTTTTTGTAGGCCTAGTATGTATTGTAATTTTATAAAAAAGAAACATGCTGATTGCTGTATTACATATTTACCTACAGTAAGTTACTTCTGGTATTCAATTTTTGTAATTAAACATTTTACAACATAATTTGTATTTTGCAGAGAAAATCAAGCCAAGTTCATCCAGCAGAGAATTAATAATGTCGAGAGGCATTTTTCTGATCTTTGCCAACTGTTTGGGGCCTATTCACGCAAGCTGGCCAGAGTACGAGACAAGGGAGACCAGCTGGCCAAGGGAGTCCTAGCATATGCAGAGAGTGAAGCGTCGTCTACAAAATCAGGTCTGACGGGATTTGCCGAGAGGCTGTCATCTGTGCAGGATTACAGACAAGCAATGGTGAGATCTAAACAAAAAACAAATCCAATCTCTAGGTCTGGCTTTACTCCAACTCCAAGTCCAAAAGCCTCCTTTTTTGATCAGTGTTGTACCAAATAATATATCTTGCTATAGTGATGAAGGCATTCAGGCTCTGGAGTTGACTCAACCTTTTGAAACCAAATTCAAGTGTACAGGGCCCAATTTCATAGAGCTGCTTTTAAAGCACAAAAAGTAGCTAAGCACAACAAAATTAAGCTTACCAGAATAAGCTTACCAGCCAAAATACCATGTCACATGTACAATTTGTGACTGGTATCCTGCTCATTTCTGCTTAGCAGAAAATTAGTAAGCAATATTTCCTGCTTAAGCAGCTCTATGAATTTTGGCCCAGGTTGTATGTGGAACTAAACCGTACACATTTGTGTGCAGTGGAGGAGTGGAGATGTATTCACTGCATGATATCATATTGCAGGTTGGCATAGTTTTAATCAGTCACTCTAAATCAATAGTGGATGAATATTGAATGATCAGACAGTAGAAGGGTTGACTGTGTACAGTGTAGAGTCACCACATGATATCATGTTGCAGGTTTGCATAGTTTATCAACCATTCTAAATTACAGCGGTTGGTATGGAACAGTAGAAGGGTTGACTGTGCACTGTGTAGTTCACCACATGTTAACATATTGCACTGTGTAGTTCACCACGTTATCATATTGCACTGTGTAGTTCACCACATGTTATCATATTGCACTGTGTAGTTCACCACATGTTATCATATTGTACTTGCAGGTTGGCATCTAGTTTATCTATCATTTAAAATGCCAGTGGATGATATTAAATGGTCAGAAAGTAGAGGGTTAATTTTCAATATTTTACTGTCTTTTATTGTTAATGTATTTTTTACAATGACCTGAGATTTGGGATGATAACAATAATAGATTAAATAAATAGAATATGAATATTAGTAAGCATCTATAATGAATGTGAATTGTGAATGTTTCAGCCTGCTCAATCTTCATTCTGTTTCATTTAGTAAGTGTTTTCCCTTATTTATCCCAACAGGTTGACCGACTTGCCCAAAGGGTTGTTCACCCGCTTACACTGTATGGTCAGAATTTCAAATACACGGGTGAGTTATTGTCCAAACTTCAGTTTTCCGTTTGCATTGACTTATCCATTAAGCTCTGCCCCTCAACTGAGATTGCGTCCCCAAAAGTCCAAAATGGTCTGACACGTTAACAAAATTCCTCATAAACAGCAGGGTTTAATGGATCAGTTTTTTTATTTGCTTCAAAGTGTAGCACTGGGTCCAGCAAGAATTCAACAAAACCTTGCATTGGATTCTGATGGGGGTTTTGTCACGTTTAAGATCCAAGTATATGATTAATGGTAACGAAATTTCTAAAGGTTTATCAGCATTTGTTTTTGTCTGTACGACCTTAAAAAATGTTGTCAACTTTGGACAACTCCCTTACAAGGTTTCTGAAAGAAAAACAAATGTTGTTTTCTTTTTTGCTTTTCCAGGAAGACATGAAGGCCACTTTTGCAGCCAGAACGAAAGAGATCAACCAGCAGAAGAGATTAGAGAACATTAAGAAGAAGAATCCTAACAACAGGCAACAGATTGTATCCTTGCATTATTGAATACAGGGATATATGGGGGCTGGATTGTCCAGCAATCTATACATGTACATTGATTTGCCACAACTTTATTTAACCCTCCTACTCTTAGTGCCTCTTGGCAACATTTTCCAGTGAGTTGACCAACCATTTGAAACCATTCGACTGCCAAGGTTGTGTACGGTGGCACAACTGTGCACAGAACTAACTGTGTACTGTGTACATGCATCCCCTCATGGTATCATATTGCAGGCTGGCATAGTTTATCTATCATTCAAAACCACAGTGAATGGTATTGAATGGTCAGACAGCAAGAGGGTTAATGTGCCAGAATGTTGTATACCTGTTGCCATGATGTGTCTTGTTCATTTAATAGTACTATGTAATTATTAACCCAACGATGCCACTGGTTGCGATGTAATTATTTACCGACAGTAGTTAGAAAACGTTATGATTTAAGTTCGCAATTGAGAAAACAGAATTACATGTAGCTTTTGCAAACTGCCTACCAACCAAAAGGACCTACACGATATAAATGCCCAAAAATAGTTAATGGCCTGAGGTTTCGACCCTGAGAGAGTTTCTCAAAGGCTAAACGACAACACAATACCCACAAACAAGTATACTGGTGTAAAAAGAAGCGGTCAAGTGGAAAGTACTGAATAAAAGAGAGAAATTTCAGTTTGTATTACAATTTTTTTAGTAAGTACATGTGATGTTTGATGACCTTGACCAATGGTATCATCTTGAAGGCGCAAGCAGAGTCTAAGCTGCAGAGAGCCAATGTAGATGCGTCACGCTCCAACAAAAACCTAGAGGATCAGATGGACTCATTTGAGAGGAAGAGGCTCCTGGACCTCAAGGTGAGATGACACAGGGCCTGGAAGATCGTAACTGTCACTTCAATAACTTGTTGCTATTTCCATGATGTTGTTGATGACACCATCAGAACTGACTGGTTGTTGATAACTTCATCGATTATTTAGGCATGCAATTTTCAGCTAATCAGCATTTTTCCTCTTTTTTTCTTTTCAGGCATCTAGCCAAGTATCAGAACATCTAATACTAGTTCTAGTTTTACTAGTTCTAGTTATACTAGTTCTAGTTGTACTTGTTCTAGTTAAATATCAGTTCTAGTTATACTAGTTCTAGTTAAACTAGCTCTAGGAATACTAGTTCTAGTTATACTAGCTTTACTCCTGTTCATCAGGCCATAAAACACATTCCTGAAACCATCTCAACTCCTTAAGGAGCATTGAATTGAAAGATAGATCAGCATCAACTGGCATTCGCTTAACAATGAAGCATAATTTCACTGTCTTTGTACAACACTTTGTGTTCTTTCTACTTTCACAGAGTATGTTATCAGAGTTTGTCAAGATTGAGATGCTATTTCATGCTAAGGCACTGGAGGTCCACACGGAAGCCTGGCAACATCTCCATGCCATTAGTGATGAAGACGATCTCGAGGTAAGCCATCATCAGCAGTTGTTGACAAGTAAAACAAAAATACTGCTGTTTTTTCTCTGTTTCGATAGTGCATGTATTCTTTGAAGGCCAACTGTGCTTTAGCCGTGACTGTTAACTTTAGTGATCATGTTGAAGTATATGTACATGTTGATGCAATGATCTGCCATTGTTGAAGGAGTTGTTTTGGAAATGGTGATAGTTAATGGTTATAAGCTGTAATAAACCACAAAACACACTTTTGCCTCCGCAGGTTGCTATTTTTATTTGTATACATGTGTCATGTAAAAGAAGAGTGGATATATTAACATTCTTGTAAAATTCTTTTTATGCTGTTGATTACTTTCTCAGGTTTTATTGTATGACATTCCAAGCTCAGTTTCTGTCATTGATTTGTTGGCCTCATGGTGGCTTTTTGTCTTCATTTATAATCTTTGTGCTTTTTATTACTCTGCATTGTTGTTTTTCACCCCCCCCCCCCCCCCCCCCCCGTTCTCCACCCCCTTTTGATAGCTGATGTTTGATATATTTATTAATTTTTCAGCTTCCCAGTGTTTATATGTTTCCATCAATCAATGCTTATTCAATTCATGTACATATCTGTTTTAACTTTACAGCTTTACAGCTTTGCAATTTTATATGCATTTATATATGTTGGTGTGTTAAATTGTTTCTGTGAGTAGAGGTAAATTGTATTGGTTTTTACCTAACCATGTAAAAATAATTTTATGTCATTATTTGATTCTAATTCTCCTCTTACACGTAACTGCCCAAATTAAGTCAATAAACAGTTAATAATATTAGTCAAAACTATAAAGATAGTAGTAGCTAGCTTTAAGAAGTGTTTTTGATGATTATAGCAGTGTTGCACTTGGTAGTTTAAGATCGGTCTCTTAATAGCCAATACAGTTTGACATTTTCAAAATATCCCAATAGTGTGTTTACTATAGTGAACAAATGATAAAACAGATCACTTGCATTATTTGTGTGCATCAGGAATTCCGCAACAGTCTCCGGCCCTTCAACGCCACCCTGGGGAGCAGTAACTCTGTCCTGGCCAGCTCGAGGACGTCTCTCAACTCCACTGGCAGGAGCAGCAAGCCCGCCTCGTCATCGTCATCCACCAAGCAGAAGCCGGGCCGAGGACGACAGGATACTAGTCGCATTCAGGAGTATGATGATGATGACGATGATGAGGATGATGATGATGAGGATGAGTATGATGATGAAGATGAATATGAATGATTTTAATACTGTCATAATAATAGGCAGTAAAGAATATTTACTGAACCAAAAATATTCTCACAAGACTGAGCTCATTTTCCCTCTCTTTAAATACTTCTGACTTTTTGGAGAGGTTTATGACGTGCAAAACTTTATAAAGTTAATCTTAAACGTTTTTTGGGGGAAAAAATGGCTCGGTTTTGAGGTTACTGGCTCAGTGCTGAAATTACTGGATTCTGGCCTTCTGTCCTGTGGATATGTGGAGCCCTGGTATGTGATGGTTATATACCTTGCTACTCTAGATACAAGTTTCCTGGTGTTTCTTGCCTTAACTTGATGCATAAAAATCACTGTACATTGTTTCCTCAAGAACAAAATCACAAATTTGTTATCAAATTTTCCTAGGTTTGATGTATGAAGATTCTAACATTTAAATTAGGAATTTGGAAAAGATTGAACTATTGCTGTACCTTCTTTCTAAAAACATCATATTTATTAATCCTTTCATTTTGTTTTTATTTATTTTTTAAATGTTCTATAAACTGTAAATAAATTAAATGTTCATACCTGTTCTATTTTAGCAAGGGATGAGGAAGATTACATAATCCAGTTTCTTTATGGTCCAATTTTTTTTCCAATTTATGATAGACACCTTATCATTAAAAGAACACTTTTATTTTGAAAATGTATTCATCCGTTGAAATGTTTACTGCATGGTATGTTGTGGCATCCTGTCTGGAGCATTTTTTGTTTGGGAACATTTATCTTAAAGGAACATTACAGAATTGGTAAGAAAAAACTTGTAAAAATACTTTTTGATCACAGATTTACACAAAACTTACACGGTCTAATGATGATGATAGTAGAAAACATCCCTTGAAATATTTCTGTCTGAAATGCCATATTTGATGAGAAACGAATAAACTAATTTTCCGTAAATCTGTATAATTTCATGCAAATGTGTAATCGGTTTTTCACTATTTTCTCGTGACCCAGATGGCCGATCGATCTCAAACTTCCCCAGGTTTGTCAGTTTATGTATATGGTGGATTACATAAAGTGCTTACACTGCCAGCAACTGTTTTGTTAGCAAAAACCAATTCTGTAATGTTCCTTTAAACTTAAAACACTCATCGTACAGTAGTTTGCATAGAATATAGTTTGCACAGTTAGCTGCACAAACATTTGAACCAATGTATTCCGAATGTAGATTTACTATTATAGAGTATTCAAGAGCTTTAAAAAAGCCATCTGCCAATTAGAAATCAATTATTCAAATTCACAAGCTCTTAATATATATGCTCAAATTGCCTCGTTAGCAAATAGCCTTGAGATATTTTCTAATTTAGTCAGCAAATTCCCCAAATACCATAAAATTTTTGATCACAACTGCTTTTCTCCATATGCGTTTAATCTTGCACAGTACTTAAAATGTTTAGGCCTGTATTTTGAATCATGGCTATGATGTATGACATGCTGAAACCGTCCACATTGCTCTCAGAATGTACTTATGGTCTTAAATACTTTGTGCTAATTGTCAAAACAACTAAAGTGCCTTTAATAAAGCTATAGTATACGTGTGACTTCTGTTTATGTGGATTTTGTTAATGAATTTAAACCAAACAAGTTCCCAGCAATAACTTGTTATTTTCAGAACTGATTTGACTTTCTTCAGCAGCGTAAAAGGTTTATTTGTACGCAGCCTTTAAAGTTACACCACCCTCATGGAGGAGGCACACAAACACCAAAATCAACTCCCCCCGCACCCCGCCCCAATTTTTCTTTGTTCAACCCCAAACTAAATATTAAAGCGTGTTGTTCAAAATTCATTTTTTTAATAAGTGTAAACAACAAAGGCAATTGAGGGGCAAGCATTTGAAATAAATAATAATTCAAGAGAGAACATAGCAAACGTGCGGAGCGGCAACACTGTCCCCCATCTCTAGACTGATTGAAAGTCATACAGATGAAGCAATCAACAGAGTTTTAAACCCAAACTGGCGCAGCGGGCATGTTAGTCTATGAAGAGGATGAAATCATAACGGTCATAGATTCATTGTTGAATAGGAAATCAAAACAACTTCTTATTTTCAGCAAGACAAATTAAGATTTATTGCTAACATCTAAACTTTAATGATACAACGATTACCTTGAACACAGTTTAGCTACAAGTAGCATCAAACTAAATTTCAACAGGTCCAAATTTCATCAATCTTTTGAGCTCCCAAATTTGGTCGCAAGCCAAACAAAATGGCGGTTTCAAACAAAAACCCTTCTTTGCAACTGAATTTACAGGGCATTATATCCTGCCTAAATAGCTGTATGAAATTTGTCCCTGCACATTTTGAACACAAACAGTCATTAGTCTAGTGATTTTAATCTAGTGGTTTTACAATTAAGTATGCAAAAATTCTCACAAAATGCTTTTAATATTTTGAATGTTAGCTGCAAATGTGTGTGTTTGAGAATCACTTCAACCAAATAATTTATAAAAAGTAAACGTTTTAGTTACAGTGGTTCCAAATGCCACGACAGCAACTCTAAACAAAGCAACAGAATAAAAGTAAATATATACCATGCAAAACAAAATACTACTTGGCATTTCAAAGTTAAGGGTAAGAAATAAGCTTATAACATGTATTTAACTTTAACTATAAAACGTTTACAATTTATAACAAAATGTCTACCCAATGTCATCACACCTCTTTTGGGTACTTTTTTGCCAGTGTCAATGTTATGCACAAAGTTTCTTGCTTGTTGATAGTTGTTGAAGATATATGCATTGATGAAAAAAAGTAAGACTTCAGTAAAGACCATTACTAAACTTGCATCATCCTTACCTTTTTCTTTACACCCAGTGCACTGTAATGATGAATTCTGGTGTTCATTTTTAGAAAAGAGAATAGATAATTCGTCTGTCAGGCCTTGGTTTCTGTAGTTTGAACTAACTAAAACAAAGATGCTTTCCTATCCTCAATGTTTCCATTATAGCAAACATACTCCATAAAACACTACGAAATTGGAGCTTTTTGTAAAGTTAACAGATTGGGTTTTGAATGGGCAAGAGGTATTGTAAAACTACACATCGGGAAATGATTTTCTGTTGAGTGCAAGAAACTAAACAGGACAGTGTTTGTCGACCTCTGCAAGAATAGTGAAAGGCTGAACTTAAGAGTGTACATGTACTGACAAATGATGCCAGGCTAATGGTCCAAGTAAAGTTTAACAAGCTACAAATGGTTGTTTTCATTTGGTTATAACATGTGTTACTACAAAATAACCAAAATAAAACTACCTTCTTTTTTTGAAACTTCAAGAAGTACATTGACCTTTTATAATGGTGCAACATGTACCATGTTTCAGTTACCTGTCTGAAGTAGTAGCAACCATGAATGTCAAGTGTTTTACATCAGAAGGGTCTGGACTATTCTGCCCTTCAAGTCATTGGGCCGTATCTGAATTGGCAGCTACGGCTATGACTGTTGCTAAAGGTGTTGCTGAGAACATTGTATACTTCAACACACGATGAGGCAGAAATCTAGCCGTAGCCGTATTTGCCAATTCGTACACGGTCTCAGTATGGTTATTACAATTTGAATAAGAGAAAAACAGTTAAGGTTGCACCATGATAAAAGGTCTATTGTATGTGTGAGGTCCTCTTCTTTAGAAAATATTGACTGGTTATGGAAAGTGCTGAACAACTCTTCAACGGATAAATGAGTAAAATAACTAACATGCACTAAATAATATTACACTTAAAAAAAGTCATGATATGGCATTATGATATACTTCTTGAAGACGATGAAAACAAACGCTTCACCTTCCCTTTAATGAAAATGTAGAGGAAAAGTGACAGATCATATCGAGTGAAACATCTAGTACATAAATAAAGAAATGTTCGACTCCAATTGGATCATTGAATGATTATAAAATGAGTAAAAAAGAGATCACTTTCTCTACAGTAATTTTTCTTTTACAAAATGTAATAACTCAAACAGTCTTAAGCTTCTCAGTGGGGAACTCTTCCTTGGAATCACCTTCTTTACAGTAACTTTTTCTGTTTCAAAATGTAAACAACTCAAACAGCCTTTGGTTTTTCATTGGGAAATATTACACTCAACTGAATAACTCGGCCAAAGAAACTAGTAAACTTATCACTACTCCTTGGTAAACAGTTTTTTTTTGTTTACACCTGTGAACATGGTGAAACTGAATTTCCCTTTTTTCTGCGATCAAATGAAAACAAATGAAAAAACAAACTGTCTCCAAAATCTATAAACAAAGAATGTTATTTACACTTGGTCTTATTTAAGTATCTGTACAAAAAAACGCACCCACAAGTAGTGACAAATATTATGCAAAGTTTCATCAATGTGTAGCTGACAACCCTTATGTTTGCCTCTAAGAAAAGTAGCAAACTGAATAATAACAAGAGTAAAAGAGGAAACAATTTACTCACATCAAGGGATTAAGTGACTAACACCAACTTTAACTGCATATTATTTTGTAGAAGCAGCTTTCATGCACGGTTCAGCCGCATTCTTACTGCCGCGAACTATTCCGTACAGATAAAACACAAGTACCCATACAAAGAATGCAATGCTAGAATGTACAAGTGAGCCGAACTACTAATCTCACAAGTAATGCTGTATACAGCATAACCTTGAACACTACTGCAATGAAAGTAATTAAACACTTGTTTCACTTTGTAAAAAGCATTTGTACACTTTTAGAAAAACATAAGGTTGGAGCACATGCATGTTTCTAAGACTGTACCTGTATGCTCTAAAAAAAAATAACTACAAAGCTTTTTCCAGCTGAAAACTTGGGAAACTGAGACTTTCAAAGTAAACAATTTGACAATTGATACTGCCAACAACTTCTAAAAAATTGAAGCTTAACTCGACGGAGAACACAGGTTAGAGTGTGTCCAATGTCATACTTCACAAAATCTTATGGATAATATTTTCATTCCTAAATCAAATCACAAAAATATTTTGTACGTTGTTTAACGACGAGTACACTTTACTGGAAAGAAGAGCCCTTCCACTTGAGCGGTCTCCCTCTGACAACTCCCCACTTTCGCTGAAATAGACCGGAAGCAGCTGCATGTATGTAGATCATGGTTTCCTGTGGAATGTGAAAATAATACGTGAATACATAAAACAGAACAACTTTGTTCTTCATGTGAATAAAGAAAAAACAAAGACAAATAAAAAGGCCAGGCAAATACATGAATTACAGATTCCCACTTCATATGTTTCATACATCTTCGGTCAATTTTTTAAAAGTACTTTTTGATCAACTTCGTAAAGGTGCAATAGATATTATCAAAATATAGGGCATTTCCTCCTGAGTTTTCGGTGAAATTTAAAGAGCTTCCCTTTCAAAGCAAATAAAAAACATTACAATTGGTTTTTGTTTAAATATCTTTGCTGTGCATTTTAATGAGCGAACAGAGAACAAATGTAGTATGTTTATAATTGAAGATAGGACTGGACAATTGAAGATAGGACTGGACAATTGAAGATAGGACTGGACAATTTCATTATGTCAGTGCAAGAAAGTTGTAACAAAAAATATTTTTAAAAAACCCAAACCTTAATACCTGGGACCTGAGTGTCAAACTGCAACAACGACATATCTTCACAAAACTATCATGGATGTACATGTACACACAAATTCAATGGCATGGATACATGTGCGATATTTTTTTAATAGAGGCTCTACTGTGCGACGTAAGATGCTAAAACAAACCCCATGCTGTTTTTGCACTATCACAATGATATTAAATCAAAGCAATCAAGGAATAGGAATATTACTCACATCAAATGCAAGCGGAGTGTTCTGCCTTTAATAATACTGCCGTTCAGATCTGCGATGGCCCGATTAGCATCCCCTGCAGTCCTGAAGGCAACCATGGCTTCTCCAGTTGTCCTTCCACGTTCAGTGGTCTTCAGTCTCACGGACTCGGGCACAACATTATGGTTACTGAAGAAATCAATGATGGCTGGTATTGGGATATCGAAGGGCAGGTTACTGGCCCCAACAACACATCTCCGCGCTATGAGGACCTCGACAGGGGGTAGAGATGGTCGGGGGCCTCTCATAGGTGGTCCCCTCATTCCAAATTGTGGTCCATCCCTTCGAACATCTGGGGTGTTGAGGAGAGGTGGTCTGTAATCCATGGGAGGACGGTGGTGAAATGATGGTCCTCTAGGCATACCGGATGGCCCTTGGGTGGGTTGTGGAGGTCTACCCTGTGCAAGGCACTCCTCCAAGTGACCTCTCGTTAAAATGCCCATCAGGATACTACGGTCCTGGATGCGAGCTTCAGTTTTTGCGACAGCTTTGTGTGCATCAGCAGCATTTGCAAACTCCACATAGGCCTGTCCATTTGGTCGTCTATCTGGTGTGATCAAGAAATGCACCATCCGGGGTCTGAGCTTCATCTCGTCGAAAAACCGGTGAATTTCATCTTCTGATGTATTGTATGGCATGTTACGCATGTGGATGCAACATTTCTCATCTGGGTTCATTTCTTTTATTTCATTGCCTGGTATGGGATTCTCAGCAGGGGTGATGAGATCAGGTTTAGGTGATTCTTTCTTTGGGGTTACATTCTTTAAAATGTGTCCTGACTGGTCTGGCTGGGATTTTATGTCTTGTTGAGAACTTGTCATTTTTGAGGAACTTTCCAGGTTCTTTTGGTCAGAGTCTCTTTGACTTGATTTTGAGCTTGATCCTGACTTTCTCGTATCCTGATCTTTTGAATCGCTATCATGCTTCTGTGAGCTTGACTCTCCTGAGTAACGACTTCTAGAATCTGAGACTCTTGATCCAGTTTCTTTATTGTCTTTGCTTCTGGGTGTAGACTGTCGAGAATCCTGGTCTCTTGATTTTGGCTCCTTATCACTGCTCCTTTGATTGTCTCTGCTATGCTTAGAGGATGATTGTCTTGAATCTTGATCACGGGAACTTTTATCTCTGGTACTGGATTCCCTTGTGTCACGATCTCTTGCTCCAGAATTCCTTGTGTCTCTGGATGATGAACTCTTACTTCTGGAGCTGCTGTCTTTTGAGTCTCTTGTACTGGAGGACAACCTGTTACTTGTCTGTTTGTCTGTGTTCCGTTTCTTGTAGTCAAGAATGCGTGCATTCATCACTTCTTTAGAGATTGGTCTAATGTCCACTGAATGTCTCCCAATATACAAATCACGTTTACGCAACGCCTTTTCAAATGATAGTTGATCCGGGAACTCAGCAAATGCATTTCCTGAAGATGTATTATCACTACTGGATAAAATGACAATTTTGTCATTTGACAAACCCATGCCATAAAAAAGGCTTTTGATGTCATGGATTTCAGTATGATGTGGTATCCCCTTTACTTCAACACAGGCAGAACGAATTGGTGAGCGGGAACGGGATCTATGGATACCTTGTTTTTCTACCTTTGAAGGGAGAGCCTCAGGTGGAACTTTGTAACCCTTAGCACTGTTCCAGTCATACTCTTTGCAACGGCTAACTTCAACGTATCTGTTTCCCATATATTTGCGATTGAGTCTACATGCTTTGGTTGCATCTTCTCCACTGGCAAACTTAATGAAAGCATTACCATTTGGCTTGTTGGTTAAGTTGTCTACATTAAACCGTATACCGTTATCAGCAATACGTATCCCACTGAAAAAGTTGACAACATCAGCTACTGTGACATTAAATGGCATACCAAGTATGCGAACACAACAGTCATCACCTGATCTTCTATCATGAGGCTGATCTCGCTCCTCACTCCGTTTGGACAGAGGTAATTTTCCATCAAGTAAAGAAGGGAGTTTTGGTGCGTCTAAATATGGCCCTGGTGTGCCACGCTCACCTCTTCTCATATCATCACCTCTCCTAGCTTGATCATCCATTTCTCCAAATGCTGATGGTCCTCCTGGACCAAGAATCCCTTGGCGTATTGGACCCTCTGCAGGTGAGAAACGACTCTGTCGTTGAAAGCGATTGTCTGGTCCCTCACCTTCTCTTGATCTCATAAACTCATCTTTTCCCATCCTATCACGGGGTCCATGCCGTTCTTCAAAGGGTCTTTCAGTAGCATTAGCTTCTCTCTTCTCTAAATCCATTCGTCTTTTTCCAGGCTCCATGTAATCTCTTGAACCAAATTCCTGATATTCCCTTGAACCACCAGGACCTCTTGGACCAAAACGTTCTTCTGGCTCAAAGCGTCCATCAGGTCCTAGTCGGCCTGGACCCACATTTCTAACTGGTTCCCACTGACCTTCAGGCCCTGGTCTCCTCCTCTGGTCAGTACGATCATTTGGTCCTCTTTGACCCATTTGATCTCCATATTCTGTTGATCCCCTGAAATCTGATGGCCCTTTTGTTCCCAAGCTATCACCAAGATCTCTAAATTCACCTGGGCCCATGCGACCACGAAGACCCCTGCGGTCATCATGGCCCATTTGACCATCAAGACCCAAGTAATCACCAGGATCCATGAGACCTCTAGTCCCAATATCACCAACAGGACCCATGCGGTCATCAAAACGCGTATGCTCATCAGGAGGACCTCTGTGACTTCCTGGTCCCATAAGACCACCTGGACCCATTGGACTATCTGGATCTATGCGATCTCCTTGATCCATGTGATCTCCTGGACCCAAACGATCACCCATGCGGTCACCCATGCGATCACCAATGCGATCACCCATGCGATCACCCATACCCATGTGACCTTCAAGACTTTTACGGTCATTGTGACCTCTTTGATCAACAAAACCATGAACACCATCAGGACCCATGCGTCTACCAGGCCCATTGTCATCTACACCCATGCGTCTACCAGGCCCATTGTCATCTACACCCATGCGACCACCTCGACTCATGTGACCATTGGGGCTCATGCGACCTTCAACACCCATGTGATCACCTGGACCCCATCTACCACTAGGACCCATACGATCATCAGGAGCCCTCCTATCACCAGGTCCCATTAGACTCTCTAAACCCATATGATCTGCAGGATACTTGCGGTCATCTGGACCCATACGTCCTGATGAGCCTCGAGGTTCAACTGAAGATGCACTGCTGCTTTCCCTTGAATAATCTCTTGTACTCATTCGGTTTTCAGAGCCCAACATACCTCCCGGACCCATGTTAGATGGATGTCTGCGATCCCTCTGACCTCCTGCTGATTTCCGATCCCTATCATTAGCATCAAAAGGTCCACTGTTCCTCTTGTAATCCTCTGGACCCCCCTTTTCTCTCACACTACTACTTCCTCTGGGATCATCAACACTAAAAGGATCATTCAGGCCAAATGGATCTCCAGGATATCGTCCCCCTTCAACACCTAGGTCTTTGGGATTTCGTCGACCTTCTGGTCCATAGAAACTGTCATCCTCAAACATTGGATTTCTCTGGTTTCCTTGGTCACCTAGACCAAAGCGGCTTCTGTGATCACTTGGCCCAGAATTTCCTAAATATTCATTTTCTCTCAAATTATCTTGAAATCCTGGTTCAGGTCTATCAAATGGTCTGTCCCAATTCTTGTCCCCGAATCTTTCTTGTGGTTGGTTTGGGTCACCCAATAGTCCTTCTTTAAGATGTGGAAGGCCCTGATCAAAAGAACGTGTTGGTGGACTATGCTCTGCTCCCATTTTGAATCGTTTGTTACGACGATCATCTTCTCCTTCACCATATAGTCCATATGGTGGCCTTGATGTTTTTGAGTGATCATCAAGGCCTTGCTGAAACCTTGATGGCCTGCCAGGTTCATGAAGAAGGGGTGGCCTTCTCTCAGATGGAATACGGGAATCCATATCACCGGAGCCCTCCGTGTTTCTTTGAAATTCTTCAGGGTTTCTAAATGCACTTCCCCTTGGCTGGTCTGTAAATTGCATATCCTTATCTCCAACAAATGGCCCAGCATCACTCGGTGCCCCACGGCGCATTGGTGTCCCACGTTGAATACCTTCTGGCTCCCTTTGTTCATTTTGAGGAACATCATCCCTTTTCCTGCCATAACCAGATATGAGATCAGAGATTTTTCCTGGTGAACCTCCGAGGGGAAGTTCTCCAATTTGGGAAGTTTGACCAAGTGCGAGACCAAGTTCGTTTGGGAGAGTTAATTTAGTAATATATTGACTCACCAATGGGTCTTTAAAACCTTCAAGATCTCTGGTTGGGTTAAGGGAGTCTCCTACAGATTGCATCGTGGGCTGATTAGGAGGGGCAGGGTTTTGACTCAGGCCGCCATGCTGGAAAGGATCTGACTTAACTTGGGCTACGGCTCTATTGTGGGCAATAATCTCCTGCATCTCATTCTTACTGCTCAGCATCAGGGCGATCTTGTTTCCGCAAAGAGGTCGGTTCTGTATCTGCATGGCTCTGCGGGCATCTTCATCTGATGAGAAGGCGATGAAGACATCGCCTGCCTCTCCGCCGACTATATGAACACCGCCATCAGGGATACTCAGTCCGGTGAAATATCGTCTGATGTCCATGGACGTTGCCGACCATGGCAGTTGTTGCATCCGAAGAATAATTGTCATGATGATAGGTGACTGGACACGAGGTCAGGAAATCTGTAGAAATATGCACACAAACGTCGATGTTCTTTTAAGGACATTGTGTTATAAGGCATTTTATGCTAGGATCTTTAAAACAAGTTAAGCATTTCACTTGACAAATCACTTTTTTTATGGACTCTCAAAATATTTTTTCAAAAAGATATAAAATCCTTTCAACATAGCAAATCACATTCAAGTAATTTGAAGTGAGGTAATCCTCAACAAAATGTGTTTGTTGCACTTAAAATTACATTAGTTTGCAGTTACTTCCATTCCAAATGTAAATAGATTGAGCATACTTTGTAGAATCAGTGGGAAAGGATGACGAAGGGAGGCAGCCACTTTAAAAAAAAACTTAGTTAAGGTTGCTATGATTATATCAACATCACGCACAGAGCTAGACGTGAGTTAAGGCTGCCACGTTATATCAATAGCACGCACAGAGCTAGAGCTAGACGTGACAAAGTTTACATCACAAAGTGGAGTTGGATCTTCCAATTTAATCTGACAAATGTGTTTCGTAAAACAGTGCCTTTTTGTAAGCTTCCAGGCTAGGCAATCATGAAAATGAAACATACTCCAATGTTAACATTTACCAACATGCCAACATTAATGACCCACAAACATAATTTTGAAAGCCTACGGAGCGACTAGAAAGTTGAAATTTCTACAAAAACATCTGCCAACAAAAGGGTCGTCTGTGGTGGTCTAAATAGACTTAAGGATCGGAAGAAGCATGGTTGTTCGGGCTAAAAGTGAAGGTGATTATTCTCGCATGCCTGTTCTTACTGATCGGTCTACTAATAGATTGAATGAAGCCAGTAGGAGAAGAGAATTGCGTACCGACTGCTTAATTGGCCGCAACCACAAAGGTAGAACAAAGAAAATGCACACGTGTGTACACATCACGCATAACTCTCGGTCAATGGTAGGTCTTCCGCGACCTTGGTGAAGGCGCCGTTTGAGTTCCTAACGTCATGTACAAGGGGTCTATACTATGTCGAAAATATAATTTTTAGGTCACATTTCAGTTATTCTTCGGGTACGCCCACAGTTAATCGGCCCCTTTTTCAAAAGGCAGACCTGACGCACGCTCACACCTCCTTGCTCTATGCTCACACCAACAGGCTCACCAGCAAAGTTATTCTCAAGTTGTTTCACTTCTTTGATCTCACCGAACTTTTGAGAATAAACCAGCGGCCACTCTTTCTCGGGAAAAAAAGCAAGCGCCCGAATGAGTTTTCTTGGGCATATGTAATCTCCGCCATGCGGTTAAACCCCCGCAAAGTAATCTAAATCTCGATCAGTGAAATGGAAACCAATACGTGTAGCGGGAAAACCGTAATCCATTTTTATGAGAAGTTGGAGATCGGCAGTAAATGGGCGATTTTCCTTCAGGTGACGTCATAAAAATAGCTCTGTTCACTTTTTCATTTCAAGGAAACGGTGGTTCTATTTAATCCAACGTTTTAGCCTAATCAAGCGGGGATAACTCCGCTTCGAAAAATATTCGAGATGGAGGTCTATGTCGATACGTAGTCATTCATTTCGCTTTTAGGCTTTTTAATCAATAATACAACACAACTCATAATAAATGAATAACAATCTTTATATTGAATACCATATCAGAAAATGGCCGGAGGACTAAAACTTGAATTTGTTTAAATAAGAGTGAGCCTAAAACAAGTGTCGATGTATAGGTCTGACTCCCTTTGTCTTTTAATAGTCAAACAATTTCCGCTGTACTTGGAACAGGCCTACTGCCACAACAACGTTTTAATAGGTGTATTTCGTTTCTTGTGATTATTAGTATAAGTGACTTTGCTTGATTTTTGTTAGAAACAAACCGTTTAAAAATTGTTTTTAAACCTAATACACGGTGTCAACGTTTACCTAAAAGTAATACATTTTGATGTTTTTCGTTAGCCACACTTGAATTTAAAGTGTTCACAAACACATACATTGAAATACTTAAATTAAGGTGCTTTTAAAGATGTGAAAAGAACTTTATGTCACACACCGTGCCTAGACCATGGCGAAAAGACCCACATCATGATGGGCGCGAAATCTTCACATTTTCTTTAAGCACGTTGATCGGTGATTATCAAGATGGCGCCCAAAGTTACGACGAAGTATTGGTACTCATACGAAAATAATAAATACCTCGTCCAAGACAAATACTTTCGGCGGCCAAAAGTATTATTTAAAAGTATGACGTCACCAGCCTACACAATCTCCTCACTAAGGTCAATGAAGAACTATCATTGGCCGAGTCCGTGCGCAGCGCTCGTACGTTTCCATTGTTTGACATCAAAGATGGCGGCCAATGCAAGGGGTCTATTCCGTAACTTTGAACAGTAGGAGCACATTATGCCTACATCCACGTGGATTCTACCTAGCCTCCATGGTTATCCAGAACTGTTGACCCCTTGCACGACGCGCAGCGCACTTCACGCACCTAACTTGTCCGCCATTTTGAGAGTCAAATTATAAAAAAGGAATCGACTGCCAAAATGGCAGACGCGCATTGTGCGGAGGCGCTATCTGCGTCTTTCAAGGGGTCATTGGACGGAAGATCGACAATAATTAGAGACGTATAATACTGCAAACTGGCGTTTAAAAGTATGACATAAATGTGGTTTATGGCAAATGAAAAATAAGTAGTCGGCAATATCACCCCCCCCCCCCTCATTGTGGCGGTTTAAAAGCACAAAGAGAGGTCGCAATGATGGATATTGCCGAGGATGTCAAATCAATTGTTTTATAGCGAAAGATTTCCGTCTGACACTGTCACGTGCAAGTAGGTCTACTCGTCAACTCGGTTCAAATTCCAGTTATATATCCGCTAAATCATAAATAAGCACATTACAGTCAAATGAATGTTAATATTCCTTGGAAAGTATCTACTATTTCTGTAGGAACTTGACCTATATTTCAGCGAGTGGTGGACATGGTGTAGTTATAATTATAGCAAATCGATTGCTAAACTATGTGATGTAAAAGGCTCGTTTTGCCCAAGAGAACAAATACTGGACAATGATGTTTTGAAGAACCGAAATCCACGAAAAGCTCAAACATACAAATTCACTGCCCGACCCAATCACGACGATTCGTAAAGAAATTAAACACAAACAACAAAATCAACAGAAAATCAAAGCCAAACCCAAATCTGCCCCTTTCTTCCAATGCTTTCTTCAATGCTGGTAAACAATAATTACACTATCAAATTTAAAGAAAGCATCTTAAAGATGTCTGAATTTTTGAAATCCTAAAGTTGATGTATCCATTATCTTGATCTAAGTGTACCTTCATGTTTTGTGATGGTCACTTTAATTTCTAACTTCAAAGGAAACTTCAGATCCAAATAATAATGATCTCACCAAGATTTACTTTACTAAGTGTAGTTGAGATATTGAATTCACATTGCCAAGATGACTTACTGACACTAATGTATAAAGATGGTAAGTCCACTTCTTAAATTACAGTGCATCGTCTTGGCGAGATCACCACAATTTGACTTATTCAATAAAATAAGTCAAATTGGAAAGGTTACTTCTAACCTTGTCTTTGTTTTGTTTTTAGTGCACAAGGCCTTTTTAAACTGAAGAGATTCTTGTCTGTTGTGGACATGGCTGTGAAAGTTTCAGTCCATCATTTTTTTGTATCGGCAAAAAATTCAAACTGTTTTTAAGTTTGCTCTGCTGGAAAACTTTAGTCTTATTTATTAACTATATGGTGTTCTATAATCTGCCATCTCGCATCTCCTGTTATTGAATCTCACTTTAGGTTTTCAATCTCGAATCTCGCATAAAGTTTTCATTCGGCATTGGGTTTTTCAATATCGCCTTACATTTTTAATCTCACATCTCGCCCTAACGAATCTTGCATTAGGCTTTCAATTCTTGGGTCTTGGAACCAGACTAACATTGATGGTGTCCATCATGCGCCAGGCCAACCTCGTCCCCAGGGTGTGTTGAGCAGTACGAGGTTGACCGCTCTCTCACCCTGGTATTGGATCATTTGCATATCCAAAATTTATTGATACGTATGCAAATTAGAAAAGTCTGGCTGCTTTTTGAAATTCACATCTTCGTCAGTCTCGTGGACCGGTACGAGATTTAATAACCTGTTTGTACATTGGTTGCCGGCCGGCTGTTTTGACAAAGGTTAACATTTAGTTTTGTCCAATCAGGGTCCAAGTAAGGAGTTTGTCTCCCAGGGTTTACTATTGAAAACATGGTTGGAAATAAAGTAAACCATGGGGACGAGGTTGGCGCCAGGCTACCACACCAGCTGCATGTGACAAGCTGCATGTTCCCAGTTGCCATCAATGTTAGTCTGGTTCCTGGTCCCAAGAATAGAAAACCTAACGAGAGATTTGATAACACGAGATGTGAGATTGAAAACCTAACTCATCATTGGATAACGGGAAATGCGAAATAACACAAGATGCAAGATTGAAAACCTAAGGCGAGATTCGTAACGAGAGATGCAAGATGGCAAATATAGAACACTACATAGTATACAATGTATTATTTACACACAATACTGGGGCAATTTCAACAATAATTGTGAAAAATATTTATAACACTACACTCTAAAAACTCCCAGGTGAGATATGACCCGGATTCCGGGTCCCAGGGGGCATGACCCTGACCCATTATGGGCCAGGCTGGCCCAGAAAGTGGGTCAGTTTGACATAGATTCCAGGGTCATACTGAATACTGACCCAGAAATGGTTCAGGCTCTAAGGGACATTGATCCGGGTCAATTCTGAAAGGGAAGTTTTTAGAGTGTAGTCGAGTATGAAGTGTTGGGCAGCAGTAAAACAGATATTGATGCTTCAGGGAATTGGATTTAACATTCAAGAAATGTATGGCATTACGCTTCTTTCGACTCCTCGCAAATTAAAAAACCTAAAACATGTGTTTACAGGCCTTGCCCTGTCGTTATCATCGCATTAACACGCAAGATCTACAAGCCATGGGTCTTCTATAGAATCAAACTACTTTCAAGAGAAGAGATTAGTCTCGCCACTTGAAAATCTGTTTCCCCTTTAGCTACATGAAAGTTCGGTTCGGACCGGACACAGGAAGTTGATACTCCAAGATCAGAATGCTCCTACTCTTAGCACATGCAATAGAGATCCGTGCTTTAACAGCAATCCCATTGGGCCCTGTGTAGAGCAACTGTGATTCAATTTTGTGAAACTTCATGAGGCGATGAGAAGACTTCATGAGTAGACTTATTCAATCCATCCAAAAGCATTAGAAGATGAGTGTTGCTTATTACGCTTGTTGTGTAAGATATGCAGAAGAACCCAGTGCACTTATCGAAAAGAGAAGGGGTTTGCCCTGGTGTTCCTGGTTTGATTGGCAGCATATCGCCACAGCACCTTGTAAACCATTCCATGATGCTATGTAAAGGAATAGGTCTAATACTTCAAAACGTAGCTCCACAATATCTTGCAGGAAAATACTGAATGTTGAAGCGCCTTGAGCGTCACTGAGTGACAGATATGAGCGCTATATATATTATATTACATTCTGCCTAGATTCTGAGAATGTTTGCATGATGGCCAAGAACGACCAGTGAGAGAATTTAAACATTGAGTAGCGCGACGCCCAGAAAGCTTAGAGTTCCTCATTGACATCATCTACGGTGAATAGAATTGCATTAGCCTAGTTGATGACCATGAACATGGTGTTGTACTTGGTTTAAGAAGAGAGCACTGAAGTTTTAAATCTTTTTTACGTTTGACTACAATTTCAGATATGTACGCCATGTCAACTTGAAATCTGTTTGCAATATAACACTTCTATCCAGAAACAATCACTTGTATTTGAAGATAATACGATGTAATGATTTACTGTTAGCCGTAGAAATTGTAGAAAATGCATCTTTGTGCTATGTACATGTATTCAATTGACATATCAGTTACTCAAGAGTTGGTGCTTTTTTCCTTCAAAAAATTCACATTGGTGATCCATTGGACACCAATCGTAGTTGTATTTAAATTGAGAGACTGTATACGTGTATTTAATCATTTTAAAAGTACATGTATTGTTTAAATAATGACACTTCTTTAAAACTTCTCCACAAAGATCAAGGCTGTCTTTGTCGTTCAAGTCAAGTTTTAAGATAGGCCCATTACATGTATTGTAATCTGATAGTGACTGCGTCAACCGACTCAAAAAGCAGAAGGAAACTTGGAGAAACAATGAGCAGTTTGTGTGTCTAATCTACATGTACTTCGATTGAATGGTCACTATTATGCTGCTCTAGTGATCTGGAACCCCGTCCAACCCCAACAAGTTTCAGATACATATTCCCCACTAGACATTATCAAGCAAAACAGTATCAGCATCAATTTTCAATAAAATGAATGTATCCAGAACGATTGATGTCATCATGGACTCGACTTGGGTATTATAAGTACTGTTGTTTGGTCTCAGTTGAGTCTTGTTTTATCAATTGGCTCACGTGAATCATAGCAAATACAGTTTAATTAAAAGTAGTGCATACTGGATAGCCAAATATGATAATTTTGGTATGTGGGAAAACCAAGACAAATTGTCTGCCACATTGCGAGTGTTTGTTGATTAGATGCTCCAGCTCAGTGTCTGTCGTTACTCTGCATGGTGTATGTTGCATGTTACTGATTGAAAGCTGCCAGAGTGCATCTCACTGAAACACTATAAGAAGTCATTTTCAGGTCCACAGCAAAAGCGCATCTTCAGCCATCGTAGGATTTGCGATAAAACTTTTGAGCTAACATGTTAACAACAGGTTGTTCAAATCCTCTGCTTCACTCTTTTAATGACTGTAAAAATAATTGTGCAGTTTCTCTCTTCTCTTGGGTAGATCTTTTTTTTTAAACTAAAATATTCAGAATTAAGGTATGAGTGTACATTATTCTTTGAAAAAGGACAAATTCAATTCGCACATGGTAGTTTTAGTTTTGCCATGGTTTTGCAAAGTTAACTTGATACTTAAGGCAAAAGTCTATGTGAAGTGATTCCGAACAGCATTACAAAGATCGAGGGGGAAGGACCGTACCATGGCAGCATGGTAAACATTTGAAACAGTAAATTCCTCACTGGTATGTATTAAAGGCACTCGGCGTATGAGGAGCAGTTGTCTTCTTTCCATCTCCTTCATGCCAAGTTTTTACAAGTGCTTTAATTACTCTGTTGTGAATGGGTATACATGTAGTTATACACAAGATAAACCAAACTAAAATTCATCTGAACACAATCTCCTTTCAGCCATTGTTTTCAGAAGCATTCTTGAATCTTGAAAAGGCTCAGTATCTTCACGTCGTCCTACAAATAGGCTGTTATTTGGCTCTCTTTTACATAAGACACAGTGATGAAGAGAGCCAAAATAGAGTCTTATTTGTAGGGCTACTTTCATCCATAACCTGTTGACTCTTTAAACATTAGTCAGGGTTCTGCCCATAGTGGTCGTTGCTGGAAAATCTGCCTGGCACTCAGGATTCCAGACCACCACACTTTTTCAAAATATTAAATTTAAACTTGCTATTTCTTTTCAAAGATTTTCAGCGAAATGTAACATTTTGTATCTACCATTTAAAAAAAAGGTATCCAAAGCCAAAAATTCTGAGTACTTCTTTGGTTTGAGTTAATTTTTATGATCTACCGTGTACATGTACGAGGCACCACCTCAAAAATATAGTATGTAATGCACATGTGTACACATGTACTGTACATTATTTACAAAATACCTTTTAAAACCCTTTTAATTGATGCAAAATTGCATGAAGAACCTGTATAGTTTTCTGAATAATGTACAGTTGAGTGCATTAAGTGTAGACGACCAGGGTATTACTTCAAAAAGTGAATGTTAGGATTCTTTTGGCCAGTGGCGTAAGCAGGCCAATGCCCCCCCCCCCCACGAGATTGAACAAAAGCATAAATGAATGGTTCGAAACACTTAAATAGCCCCAAAAATTATTTCTTTGCCAGGCTTGCCACCCACCCCCTCTCTCCCAACCCCACAAAATCCAACAGTGTACATTAAATATGTTGCTCCTCAACAACAAAATTTGACTCCGACAGAATTGGAATGTCCAACATCACGGCCATTACTGGGACATCAATTGTAGACGATGCCTCTTTGTTTGGCTGGCCAACATGATGTATATGTAGGTGCCCTTTGCAAATTCCCACTGCAAAATTGTGTTTTCTTCAACATGGGTAAGTTGCTGGCCCTTTCAATGGTTTGTTAGGCTATGACAATAGTGCCATCGGGCTCCGTTGGGTAACTTGGATTTAGGGAAACTCACAAATGACATCACTGGGTTTACATAAAGTTGCCTTAAATCAGATCACGGTATTTACGGGCATCCAGGCTTCTGTACATTAATTTATCAAGTAGTCCATTGTAGAAGTGAAACAGTCGACTAAGATTTGAGAGATTCTCTCTGATTTTGTTACAAATTCAGCATTCAAAATATGCATGATTTTTTTTAGACTTCTACTTTTGTCTTCTCCAAATGCAGGGCGCGACTGTTGCTCCCACATATCCGTGCACCCGTTACGCATGTGACAGACAAAAGTCGACCTTGTAGGCTCTTTTGTAAACATGTGATGTCAAGTGCTCCACCATCTATCCTGTTGGTATTTATTGCATAGGCGCCTTGGTTGCACATGGAAAACTTCTACCGTCCCAAATGGCTGGTATATGTACGCCTGCATGTATAAATTGGCCTATATTATTTCATTTAAAGATAGCTGTCAAGACGGAAATCTAAATTTTAGTGCGGGAGTTGAGCTTGAAGATTTCTTATTTTTTTGTATAAATGGGCCTCTGATACTAGTTGGAGCCAGTCTGCATGAAGCCGTTTAGTTGGGATGGTCACACCTACCAACAGGATAGTTAGCGTTAGTCCAGAACTCAAAATGGCGAGTTCGATCGACAACAGAAAATTGGTCGTTACATGTCACTACTCACCCTGTTGAAGTTCTCTCTTAAATGATTCTAGATCTTGACAAACTGCAATTTGGATATCAGCAAGGACACTCGTTGGGGGGATATCAATCACAAGCTGGAATTTTACTGCATTTCCACTGAACTGTATTTTAACATTGCCATTGGAGAAATGTCTGTTGTCATTGTCAGATATTTAACTCGTTTATCTTCCTTGGTCAATACAATTCTTTCATCTGTGCTAATGTGTTAGCATCGTATTGTTGCTTGAGATTGCAAAAATTGATATGTGTTGGCTATAACTCCGTCCTCTTCCAGACTACTCCTTAAGGTTGCTTCCATTACATTGCAATGAATTCGGGCCAATACAGGTTGAACAAAAATTGCGGTTCAATTCAACATCAATCTTCTTCATGTATTAATATTCAAAAGGCCATCACAGCTCTTACGCAAACTCATTAGGATGATTGAAGAAAAACCGACCACCCCCCAAAAAAATTAAAAACCCCTCAACCCCCCCCCCCCGCCTTGCCCACAAAAAGAACATCAAAGGCTTTTTATCCATCGAAGCACTTATATCGAGCTGTTTTAGAGAAGAGTTCAAATGGTAAACAAGACCTTAATGGAAGCTGTCACACCTCTTTGCAGGTCTGCTGGAAATGGGAATGATTCTCTGTACAGCTGTATTTAGGCATTGCGCTTTAAAATGAACAATTTAGTGTATTTCAGAAAATTATAAGCGCAGTTAACTAAACTTTATTAAAAATCACCATTGACTTGCAAGTTGATTGTCCTTCAATTAAATAGTTATGTTTACCACAGCGTTTGAACAAAAATCCCTGAGGCCTTCCTTATTTTATCGGTGGTGGAAGTTCATGAAAACTGTATGCAACTGTGGTTAATTGATCCTTTCAAACATGAATTAAATGCAACTGAAGCTTTAAAGCTATTAAAAGGTGTTTAAATAATTCCAGCCCATGAGTTCACTACTTCCTTTTGCAGCCATAATCATTGTTTTTTAAGTTTTTTTTTAGTTTTGATGTAATTTTTAAAACTGTGTTTATGGTGGATGTGGTAAATGCTAACATGAAAGCACTGTAATTTAATTTATATTTTACGTGTGTGTAGCTGATCGTGACAGTTTTTAAAAATAATTCCTCATAAGATCTGCACGACTATTTCCTGACACACCTTCAAAGTAACTGTTTATATGTATGCAGTGTTAATATCTACCAGCTTGTAGAAGGCTGTTTATTGCAGTTCCAATGATCCTTAAGTTTGTAGGCCTCGAAGTTTACAGGGACAATAGAGGCCATTCATTTCCTAACTGCCCCTCTGTCTTTGCCTTGAAGTTTTACCACAGTTGTGTATTTTGAAATAGTTTGACTTGCCCCTGGCCCTTTGCTTGATTTATGTCTTAAGATGTTTCAGTCATTACATCGAAGAGTACAGACTTTTTAAGCATAACAAACCGCGCTGTTAAATTGTTAGTTTTAATGAGAGGTTTAAACAAAAAAACAAAATCCAACAACTATAAAATATTGTTGGATTTTGTGACCTTTGGCAGAGAACAAAAGATGCTTTGTTTAAGCTATTGTCTTGATCTTGTTGTATCCAGCAGGCTTAATAGTCAGCATAATTGTTTAATTTTCCGCGTCAAGAACATTCTGGCTGAATGCCTGTGAGAGATGTCAGATGGTTGAGTCAAGGAACATGTACAGTGTTGGTAATGGCAAAAACTGCTGCAAACGAAACATTTCTAAGGTAGTATCCAACAGCCACTTTTCCCGCTCAATATTAACAAAAACAACATCCTGTCTCATCAGATGAGATGATTTTACTTCCAGCAGTAAAAAATGGTAACTTGACACTATACTGTAGGCTATAGAGTTGCTGCCTGAAGACATTTTGAAAACCAAACTGGTGATACAGCTTAGCTTGAGCAATTCATCCATTATTGAGAAATACTTGGTTGCAGGGCTTTCCAATTCAAAGTTAAATTAACTTTCTTCCAAGTATTTTCTTTTATACAGAAGCTGTTGTCATTATTTATAAATTTACAGAACAGTACAACTTTTTGTTGAACATGGAAGGTTTAAAAAAAAAGGTTGGGGGAAAAACATGAATAGCTTTTTTACTCTTTAGACTTTAACCTGCAACTTCTATGTCAAATGTCAAAATCTATTTTAAGAAATATATTCAAATGTGTCCACAGCGGAGTATTCCTGACAACATATTTTAAAGAATCTTTAAAAAATCACAGCATGATGAGCGCCCTCTAGCGGCAGACCTTGATGAACAATTATTGCTGGAATTTGGAAATGAATGAACAGCTTGCATGCAGCAACTGAACTGTTGGCCTCCCAATGTGTGAACAGAATTTCAAAAATGACTTGGCATACTACAATCACAAGGCAACCTTATTTAAACACAATAGTCCTAAACTATTGTTATCCGTCGAAAAGCACGTGCGCGTTCCGATCCCCTCCAGTAGTCAGTACCCGTCTGTGCACGGGCGGGCGTACACGGCCGATCGAGTCCCCGTTTGTTTGTGCACAATCCTCACGCGCGCATGTTGCTGGAAGCCCAACACATTTTCCAACACGTCCATACTTTCCCCTCATTTTTTATGAAAAACTAATAGCTGTTAAACTCTTTATGATTGCCTAGTTTGTGCTACAATCTATAAACTTTGTGTAACAGATGAAAGTAGATGTTCACGGTGTTCTTGATGGCTGTTTATCGTATGCTTACCTTCCTTTACCTCTGCAACTTCGCAAACAATTTTCTGCAAAAATGGCGACAGTGAAAGCTGGGGTTATCTAAACTCTCTAAATTAACATACACATTTGGAAACCATTTAAAATTATTTACTCAAACTTTATTTCTATAAAATACAATTTTGAAGAAAACAATATTTGAGCACCACAAGGAGCTATTTATTCTTAAAATAGGCGTAGTTTTTACCAGTATAAAATCTTCACACATCGAAAGAGTACCCTTTATACGCATGCGTACATGATTTTTTTCTGTGCAGTTCATATAAAAAATATGGCGCGCTCTTCGACTGCCTGACTGACGGAAATATTAAGTCGCGGTGCTGTAAAATTACACCATTACACAAACAGGTTAATTCAACCATGCTCCATGGTTCAACAGCTCTGTTATTTGATAAATATTGCCACCTTTGCCAAATTTTATTCCAAAATAAAAGAGGGAAACTGCGTCGTTAGGATGGGGCCTAATGTTAGTCCTGACACTTGTCACTAGCTCTTCCTCTAAATCCTGCACTGTTCGGTATGATGGTAAACAATAAGCAGCTTTAATACTGTAGTATTATTATTAAAGTTTTAGTAGTTTTTATAGGTTACTAATTACTAATTCTACTTCTATGTAGGCCTTTAAAAAGGCAACTTAAGACTATGACACATTGTTTTTGTGACCTTGCCTATTTGTATTTCATGATTAATACAAAATAAATAGCACTATATTGCTGATACTTTGAATACTGCTGCCTAGCCTAGTACTATACCGAATAGTGGAAATACTCAGATCCTGCTTATTGACTGACATGTTCCATTTTATTTATTTATTTTTCATCCCACAAAAATCTTATCTACTTGACAAGAAAACATGAACTACTGCCTTGTCGTAGTATGACAATTTATCAAATGTTTGATTTGATTTGTGGTCAATCTGTACAGGTCCATTACTTTTCGTTGCCTGATGTTTTTATGAAAAAGTATCAACATGAGTGAGTTCCGTGTACATCATCAAGTCAGTGAACTCATCAAGATTCTGGGGTATGACCTTTTCCATTGTTCTTCTTATCTCGTCCACACACCCTATATGTTGTGTTCCATTGTTGTTTACATCATATGTTTGGAAGAGCTACACAAAAATGTTATTCATGTATTGTAAGAAAAAGTCCCTTCCATGCACTAACCAAATTCCAACACCCCCTTGGCTGTGACCTTTGCTTTGATTCATAGAAATCAGAAACAAAGCATGTGCATGCCTAAGTCTTTGGAAGGGATGAATAAATGTCCCCCTTTAAAAAAATCTGGGATGTTCCATTTCTAAAGGGGGAGCTGAGTGAATTGTGCAGTGCACAGCCACAGTCATGGGTACACCTTTTCCTTGCAAAGACACCTTTGTAAACAACAGAGTAATAGATTGTGGCTCTGTGCATAATTGGTAGTCCTTACATTCTACACACAGTCATAATTCTATACTTATAGTCAATGTGTACATTTATTATACACTCTGAAGCCAAACTGTTATTTTGCCTAGTATTTCAAAAATCTGTTAAAACATGTTAAATACTTGTGGTTATTTTGAACTTTTTTCGGCTTTCTATCTGTGAACTATTGTTGTTTCTAGTCATGCATACCAGTTTGATCAGGTACCTGAATTTTAGTTATATTTTGAAATAATAAATGGAACTCATACACCTTTATCATATTAACTGTGCACAAAATATGTTTTTATATGAGAGTAGTAGTTCTAGATTATTCAAAATTACTTTGCTTTTCATTATTTTATTAAACAAAAACTGCAAACTCACTCTTCTTTTGGTGCATCTAAATACTCCGCTAATAAATACTACACTCTGCTCACTTTCCATCCATTGTAGTCTGCATGGTGTGGATGGACCTGAGCTGTATGTAGACCTACTGGTGAAGAATCGCACACCGTATGTCACCACACAGGTGTCTGCACATAGCGCTAAGCGCAAGATTGCCGAGTTCTCTCAGACCCCAGTGGACTTCCTCCAGAAATATGATGAGCTAAAGTCAAAAAAGTAAGTTGTCCCCATGTGTGTGCAAGAGAGATCTAGCGTACAGTTTTGTCAGGTGGATATTAAGCGCATCTTCTTTTACGAAGTTGCCTAGCAAGGAAGAGGAGCTGTGTCTTGGGATAAGTGGCAGTTGTACTAACCTTTCATTCGTTTTATAATCACAAATCCTCCCAAAAGCTATAACCCTTGTTTTGTCGGAGTTTAGTGGATTCAATAGACACAATCGGCGACCGTAGTGACTTGACTCATAGTGGGTATAAAATGTAAACAAACCAAGCAAGTAACATGCAGAGTGCATAGAAAAGCATCACTGCGCCCGAGTGCTTCTGCCATAAGGTAGGAAGCAGCCATGCTTTTCCATGCACATTGTATGTCGCTTGCTTGGTTTGTTTACATTTTGTACCCACTATAAGTCACGTGACTACGGTTGCCGATTGTGTCTATTGTAAGCTAACCATTTTCAACATGGGGTCTGGCAGAAATTTTTTTATCTTGGTCCAAATGTTTCAGTGTTTTGTAACCATATTTGGATGGATTTTTCATGGACGTGTGATTGTTCTCAAATCAAAAGTTAAGTACGCTTTTTAACCAACAGTGTCAGAGACTTGGATGCCTTTGTCTACCTTCTGTCCAAGTTATCTGAGGACAGAGACACGGTAGCCGTACTACAACAGAATGCCGAGGCTTTGCAGATGGCTATGGACAAGGCTGTATTGCCGGCATCTGGCTCCAAAATGTCTGAACAAGAAGTTTCAGAGGTAATGGTTTTGGGGGATTAAAACCCTATTTTTGTTTGTTCAATCTCTTGGAAATTTCACTCTGAATTTATTGAATGAACATTCAAACCTGTTTGCGTTATTTAAAGACTTGTATTTGTAGACTTTTCCCTCTATTGTAACAACTACTTAAAGGAACATTACAGAATTGGTAAGAAAAAAACTTGTAAAATATACTTTTTGATCACAGATTTTCATAAAACTTACACGGTCTAATGATGATGATAGTAGAAAACATCCCTTGAAATATTTCTGCCTGAAATGCCATACTTGATGAGAAATGAATAAACTAATGTTCCGATTGGAGTTTATCGCTCAGTGAGCGTTTTATTCTTTTTTTGAATCTATATGATTTCATGCAAAATGTTTAATCGGTTTTTCACTATTTTCTCGTGACCCAGATGGCCGATCGATCTCAAACTTCTACAGGTTTGTCAGTTTATGTATATGGTGGATTACATAAAGTGCTTACACTGCCAGCAACTGTTTTGTTAGCAAAAACCAATTCTGTAATGTTCCTTTAACAGGTTACGTATCTGTACTGTTCATTATTGCTGACGCTGTAAGCTTCCCACAAAGTTTAGGAAAACCAGCAAAAAACTTTAAAACTTGTTTTAATATCGTTGTAGCTTCGGAACCAGCTGTTAACTTTAGCGAGCAGTGGGGCTACCACAGTCAAGCATCTGAAGTCTTCAAGAAAATGATGAGGGAAAAACAATCCAGGAAAAACTGTAAGTGTAAGCAGCACGTCTAGGATGTGGCAGTACCAAGAGTGATCAAAGATTGGCATCTCTATACTCTTATCATACACAAAAAACTAACAATGTAGTATATTTTCCACTTTTTATGTGAGATCCGACATTCGAAAAGATTGAATATTTCAAAACAAGAAATATGAGAACAATTTTGCAGTTTCCGCAAAAAGAGAAGTTAGTGAAAGAAAATTGGAGCGGGCCATTGCAGCCTCAAACTGTGTGTACAGATTTAGACTTACAAATACATACTGCATGCTACTTATAACTGTTAACCTATACCCCTTGCATCGCCCACCATCGCTGAAGTCAAACAATGGAAACGTGTACGTATGTGCATGCCAGGCACAAGTCTTAACCAATATTTTGTCTTCCCTTTGATCTCATGAGCAAGAGTTCAATAAAACAAAGTATGTTTTGCATTGAATTCAAGTGTCTCTGTGATTTTAAGGCTCAAAATACACCAATGCTTATCTGTAACTTCAATTTCAAATCTTGCATTTTCACTTTTCCAGTATCTCTCAAGCTGCCGGAGCTGTCTGCCTGGGTGTTTGAGAGACCAAACTTGACAGGAGACTTTGTGACGAGTCCTGGGGCCTCAGAGCCGGGTGTGGCCCTTGGGACTCTTCCTCTGGGTGTGCAGGAACTGGCTATTGTTCAGGACCTCCTCATGGTCATGACGGTGAGTTGTTGTGTTTGTAATTCCTTGTGCTGTATAGGGTTGATTTTTTGCATCTGGGTGTGACTAGAAAATCTGTACTTGGCTTTTGGAATATTTTTAAAGATTGTGTGTTTTTAACTTGCTAGTATTTAGAATAATTTTATATAGCAAAGTGCAAGACATACATGCACATATACTCATTACCAGATGATTGTGTGTAAAAGTTGTGTCAACTGAACAGCTTGAAAATGATATATTTTTACAAAGGGACTAGTGCCTTTAGTAAATTTGCATAAGTTCCTGCAAAATGTCAAAATAAACTGATGAATTAAGCTCTGCCCCTTAAAGAATTTACTGTTATTAATGAAAACAGATTTCCGCCGATTGGATTACGGCGCTGTATCTTTTGTTTGTGGCATGAGGCAAAGCAAGATGCATGTCCATACGCACTACCCTCATGGGCGCCGTTGCTATGGTGGGAAAGCCTGAATGGATCGGTCCATTGTCCAGGGACCGATTTCACAAAGCGGGAAGATTCATCTCAAGATGAGCTGTCAGTATCACCATAGTGATTTGTATTGTGACATCACACTTTGCTTAGCAACTAAGAGTGAAATTGAGCCCAGGTTCCCCCTGTTGTGTTCAAGGGTTTGACTGATGGTAAATTTACGATCTGTGTACAGCCTAATCAGAATGACTGTTTTTTTCAAGTCAGTTCTCCAATGTTGCATTTGCAGACGTCTTTTTCCTCAGTTAGAGTTAAAGTTCATTTGTTATGCTGTATCTGTTTTAGGGGACAGAGGGAAAGTACATTCTGCTTCGCCCACCCACTGACCAGTCGTCAGGCCGCACATTCATCGTTGACCAATCACTGGACATCTCTCTGCGGGAAGTAGCCAATCGTATTTTGCCTGTATGTACTATGTACTCTTCAGTGGTACGATTCATTGAGGACAAATCTTCATTTGAGTATGGTGTGGTGAACCATGCCTTGTGTGGAGCTATGAAGACCCTTATAAAGGTAAGTTCTGTCTTACTGGAAAAGAATATCATGGTTTTCGGAGAAGTGAATAAATCCCTATTCTCTAGTTTTTTAATAAAACCACCACCTTGTGAACATTTCACGGTGGTCTTGTTCTACTGAAAACAACAAAAGAGTGTTTTGTTTTCTAAGGGATTTTATGCATATTTATATTGGGCTTATTTCAATTGTGAAAATCAAAATGATCAATGACGATTTTTTGGGGGGGGCCTTTCAAATGTTTGGCAGTTTTCTCTTTTTTTTCACAATGACAAACTCATGTGTCTGATTATTGCATTGTTTTTATGAGTGTTTGGTTTTTTTTTCATCGTTGTAATAAATATGACAACAATCTTCATTGTAGGAGTACTCCATTCTAACAGCACAGCTCGAGCACCAGTTTCGACAAGGCCAACTCCCGCTGCAGCGATTCTGGTTCTACATCCAGCCCTGCAAGCAGACTATGGAGATCCTCTCCTCTATAGCACTGTCCATAGACCGAGGGGCATCAACAGGGGGCGCCGTTCTCAGCTTACTGCACGAGAGGACGGTCACCATGATTGGGTGAGAATTTTCCCCCACTCACTATGAGAAAATGAATGCCAACTAGAGAGGACGACATACAGTGTCATGTTTGCACAATGAACAGCGGCTGCTAGTAACTGGTACCCCTTGCTCAAAATAGTTGAAGCTCTACCAATAAGAAAATTTTGCATTGACTTTTGCTTTGAGGCATCATCGTTAAAAAAAAAAGCCTTGGTTTAACTCAACTGGAAAATTCATTAACTCTGTTTGACAGAAAATTGAGCAAACATCTTATTCTTGACTCATGTCCATGAGCGTCAAATTATCGACCCCCTCGCACGACGTGGAACACACCTCCACACAATGCTTGCCACCATTCTGCCATTTGGGGGGTCGATTCCTTTGCGTACATTTGGACTCCAAAATTGGCGGACAGGATATGGGTGTGTTAGTGTGCTGCACGTCCTTTCTTTGTTCTGATTTTCTCTTGCCTGATTCACTCCAACATTATTGTTTTCCATTATGTAATGTGGTCAAATTGTTGCAAAACTGTTACATACTTCAATGTTTAGAGCAAAAAATAATTTGTTTTTCTATATATAATGATCACAAAAACAGAGGGTTTTTTTTTTTGTGTTGTTTCGACTGTTAATTCTTTTCTCTTTTTTGTTTGTTTTCTGTAGTGACACCAGGGCACAGAACCTGTGCCTGTTCCTCACACAGTCCGCCTGTGCTCCCTACTTTGAGGTCTTAGAGAAGTGGATCTACAAGGGAATTATCAAAGACCCGTACTGCGAAGTATGTATACTCCTTCCTCTACCCCGTCACATGCAAATGAATCTCTGCACCCTGAACCCTTTCACCTTTACCGTAAAAAAAAATACACTCAACAGGAGAATAGATCGATCGGTTGAGCCCTGGGCCCAATTTCATAGAGCTACTAAGCACAAAAAATTTGCTTAGCATGAAATTTCTTCCTTGACAAAAACAGGAATACCAACCAAATTTCCATGTGTTGCATATTACTTGTTACTAGTTTCAGCTGTTCTTTGCTTATCCTGAAGATCACGTGGAAATTTGGTTGGTAATCCTGTTTTTGTCAAGGAAGAAGTTTCATGCTAAGCAAATTATTTTTTGATTAGCAGCTATTTGAAATTGGGCCCAGCTCACCATAGCAACTGTCTATCAACAGCGCCCATGTTGGTAACTCGTATGACACATGTATTTTGCTCTGCCCTGATCAATACACAAAAGACACGACGGAGCCATCCACATCCCGTGAACTTGTTTACATTTTGTTACTGGAATTTAACTTGTCATACTTTTGGGCATATGTTCGCAGTTGTGAATGCATTAAGGGGCGGAGCTTAAAGACACTGGACACCTTTGGTAATTGTCAAGACCAGTCTTCTCACTTGGTGTATCTCAACATATGCACAAAATAACAAACCTGTTAAAATTTGAACTCAATTGGTCGTCGAAATTGTGAGATAATAATGGAAGAAAAAACACCCTTGTCACACGAAGTTGTGTGCTTTCAGATGCTTGATTTCGAGACCTCACGCGTGAGGTCTCAAAATCAATTCAAATATTTTACTGAGAAATTACTTCTTTCTCAAAAACTACGTTACTTCAGAGGGAGCCGTTTCTCACAATGTTTTATACTATCAACAGCTCTCCATTGCTCGTTACCAAGTAAGTTTTTATGCTAACAATTATTTTGAGTAATTACCAATAGTGTCCAGTGCCTTTAATGGGTCTGTCTATTATGGACCACTTATTATTCCGTGAGGTGCATTTTAGCCAGACTTAGGAAAAAGTTTCACAATTTTCCGTGATGAAAAAATGGTATGTCCAAACTACTCGCTATACTTTTTCATGTGATTTAATGAGGTGCCCGAAATGAACCATAACGCCGTTGAGAAAGTTACTACGATCCTTCTTCTAAGTCCAACACCATATGGTAACTCAACAATATGAAAACTGTTGGACTCCGTTTATGGTGGTATACCTGATCCCATTAAAAGTATGATCAGTTTGCTAGTGCAGTCCTAAGTCCAACAAAACATGCGTTTGAATTTTGACGGGTTGCGGAGGGTTAGGGGAAATTCTGAAATACCACTTGGGTTTTCTAAAAGACCCCCTAGAGGAAAGAAAACATCTCAATTTGATTTGTCTCTGCATCATTTCCAGTTCATGATAGAGGAGCACGAAGCATACCGTAAGGAGAAACTACAACAGGAATACAATGATGCATACTGGGAACAACACTACACTGTCTGCCGAGACAGGATACCAGTCTTCCTAGAGACGGTCGCTGATAAAATACTGCGGACTGGAAAATACCTCAATGTCATCAGGGAGTGTGGTGAGAACATCCTTCTCAAAGCCTCCACTATCCAAAAGAGATTAGTCTTGTGTTTGCAAATCTTTCACTCTCCAAAAGAGATTAGTCTTATGTTTGCAAATCTTTCACTCTCCAAAAGAGATTAGTCTTATGTTTGCAAATCTTTCACTCTCCAAAAGAGATTAGTCTTATATTTGCAAATCTTTCACTCTCCAAAAGAGATTAGTCTTATGTTTGCAAATCTTTCACTCTCCAAAAGAGATGAGTCTTATGTTTGCAAATCTTTCACTCTCCAAAAGAGATTAGTCTTATGCTTGCAAATCTTTCACTCTCCAAAAGAGATTAGTCTTATGTTTGTAAATCTTTCACTCTCCAAAAGAGATGAGACTTATGTTTGCAAATCTTTCACTCTCCAAAAGAGATTAGTCTTATGTTTGCCAATCTTTCACTAGCCAAAAGAGATTAGTCTTATGTTTGCCAATCTTCCACTATCCAAAAGAGATTAGTCTTATGTTTGCCAATCTTCCACTATCCAAAAGAGATTAGTCTTATGTTTGCCAATCTTTCACTCTCCAAAAGAGATGAAACCGTTCTTTGTGTAGAACTTTGTTATGGTGCAGTCACAGCATGTTTTTTTCGCCCCCTCCCCATTCAAATCAGTGTCATCAAACTGAGAATGTAAGGTACATAGCCTGTCCTCTTTCTCGTTGGAAAAGACACCTTTCTTTCTGAAACATTTAGCCTTCATCTAGGACTGCATTGTCACATGGTTGGGGGACAAGCTTTATTAAGTTTAGAGAGATGACAAACGCCCATACATAAGTTGATGAAATCTGGGCACAAGAATACCTGTCTTTGCCAATCTGGAGGTTGCTATGCAAAAGCTTGCTCCCCAAAACAATGTAGAAAGTCAGAAATATTAGTCTTGAGGAAACCTAGGGCTTTTTCTGAGACCTCGGCTTAGGGTCTGGCTCCGGGCTCCATTTAACACTGGCAACATGTACACTGCTCCAAAATTGATTACGGAGCCCAAGTCGCACGCTGAGCCCAAGGCTAGGTTTGGAAAAGGCCCCAATATAAGCAGCCAAGTCGCTGTACCAGACTTTATTCAAATTTAACTCGCAGATGGCTTATTAGTCTTGAGGTGTTTGACATTTTCATAGTGTGTATTATTTTGATATTTTCTTTCTGCCAAGGCCGTGATCCAAAGTGTCCCCACGCTGAAGAGATACTTTACACATTGAAGGAGCGTCAGTATGTAGATCATATTCAACATGCTTATCAGTATGCTAGTAAGGTACTACTGGATCACATCATGGAGGACAGAGAACTCATGCCAAGACTCAGGTATGGGAAATAACTGATTAGGTTGAAGTGCCGTCTATTTCATATCAATGACTCAACATCATAGACAGCTCCAAGCATTTACAGCATTTCTCTCTGAACCAGTGGTCTCTGATTGTGCAGATAGTTCCCTGAAAATAAACCGATCTGTCAATATTCTGATGAACAAGTTTGAAAATCTCCCTGATTTTGGAAACTTTGTCCCTATTATGTCGAATATAATTTCAAGTATCTCCCTGATTGTTGTACAAAATATTCCTGGTTGCAAGATGCAAATGTTGGCAGCTCTTCAGTTAAAACACCTGAGGACCAGTTGAAATTCTCTCCCAACTGGTCCGGCTGGTTCAGTGTTCAGTGTTCAGCATCCCTGGTTTATATTGAAATATGGACTAGTGGAAAAACTGGTGGACTAGTGGAACAGTAAGCTCATTGGTCCTGCTGGCTATAGTCACCGAAAAAGTTAATGGCAAACCCTGATTTAATAGTGTAATTTGCTCTGAGCTGTCCAACTTGCTTGCCCCATGATGCCCAAGGGCAGATAAGGACTTGACCGACCAGGGAGAAGGGAACGGGGGATTGGGGCTGAGTACAAGTATTTTATTTCATAATTTTAAATTCTTTTTGGTAATGAAACCAAAGCAAACCTCCCAAAAGCGACTAGCACTGAAACCCATAGGAGTGAAGACTCCTATTTAAAGGAACATTACAGAATTGGTTTTTGCTAACAAAACAGTTGCTGGCAGTGTAAGCACTTTATGTAATCCACCATATACATAAACTGACAAACCTGTAGAAGTTTGAGATCGATCGACCATCTGGGTCACGAGAAAATAGTGAAAAACCGATAACACATTTGCATGAAATCATATAGATTCAACAAATGAATAAAACGCTCACTGAGCGATAAACTCCAATCGGAAAATTTTGGAAAATTAGTTTATTCATTCTCATCATATATGGCATTTCAGAGAGAAATCTTTCAAGGGATGTTTTCTACTATCATCATCATTAGACCGTGTAAGTTTTATGTAAATCTGTGATCAAAAAGTATATTTTACAAGTTTTTTTCTTACCAACTCTGTAATGTTCCTTTAAAGAAGGAGAAGAAGAAATATTCAGCTTGCAATGTTAGAGGGGAAAGCCCCAGTAATCGGGTAGGGACTGAAACCCAATCCACATGCAAGGCTCCGGTCCACTGAGGTGAACAAGTAGGAAGAAACTTAACAAGCCAACCAGATCCCCCTAAAGGCTAAATGTTTCTACAATCTGTTTCTAGGTCCATCAAGAGGTATTTCCTGCTGGAGCAAGGAGACTTCTTTGTCCATCTAATGGACATAACGACTGAGGAATTGAAGAAGCAAGCGGATGAGATCATCCCAAGCCGGCTGGAATCACTGCTGGAGCTCGCTGTCCGTACCAGCCAGGCCAACTCGGATGCCTTCAAGGATGACCTGAGGTAGGAGTAATCTGAAGGTTGTATGTGATTTAGGACCTTACTATGATGTTCTGCCTCTGAAAATGCCTGGATCAGTATACATTTCGCCTCGGATGCCATTTGCCCCCCGAGGGTGTACAAAACACCATGGACCATGTCACAGCAGGCAACAATTGTTTGTTATACCTCTGTCTTGAATTCTTAGTAATATTTTCCTCATCTGAAGGACTCCAATTTCATCAAAACGATGATAATCTTGATCCTTTGCTATACAGAAAGTTGTACGACGCGCGCGCGTGAGAGGAGAGTGGTACATGGATATTTGTTGCCCGCTCATGTGATCATTATGCGCCAATGAAAATACGGCATTCAAGACAGAGGTATAACAATAACAAGTGTATCATTTAAGTGTAATTTTCATTGTAAATTTGATTGTAATTTTACTTTGATGCAATTTATTTGTTTAATCTGCATACTGCTAATATTTTGCTGGTAGTTTATCTATAAAATGTTTGTTGCTATATGTATTTTCTGTGAAGCTCTTCGCGGCTTCGCATAAGGCACTTTAGTATTAGTATTAAATTTCTCTGTAATTGTTGGTCCAGCTTGCCACTTCTTTGCTTCCCACGGCTACATGAAGACCGGGGTCAAATTTCATGGCACTGCTTACAGCAGAATTCTGGGCTTACAGCTCATACAATCAGAGACGTTACTGAACACTGTAAGCGCTGAATTCTGTGGAAAGCAGCACCATGAATGTGGGCCCTGCCAGTCCTGCACTCAAATAGTCCATAAAGCTCTGTACAAATTGCAGTGTACACTTGGACTTTACAATTGGCAATGTTGGATTGAACTTTTTTGAAACGGCCCAGCAAAAATGCTGGCCGCTGTAAGCTTCACTTTGGCTGGGCAGTGACAGTAAGAAGTAATGGGTTTAAAAACCCTAAAGTAAAACAGGCCTCAAATCAATTAATGACGCCCGCAGCAACTGCCATGGGTGCCCATTGCTTTTGCAGTGATGCCCTTCATAAAGTTTCAACAGAAGTTTGCGTTGTCCTCCAAGCTTGCCGTGGTTGGGATTCTGATCAAAGTTGAAGGTCTATTAACCCTCCTACTGTCAGTGACTCTTGGCAACATTTTCCAGTGAGTTGACCAACCATTTGAAACCATTCGACTGCCAAGGTTGTGTACGGTGGCACAACTGTGCACAGAACTAACTGTGTACTGTGTACTGTGTACATGCATTCCCTCATGGTATCATATTGCAGGCTGGCATAGTTTATCTATCATTCAAAACCACAGTGAATGGTATTGAATGGTCAGACAGCAAGAGGGTTCATGGATATGTTTGTACAATGTGCTTTTTCAGGGTGGAGCTTCTTCCTTATGATCTCATCACACAGCTCCTCAGAATTCTCTCCATTGAATCAAGAATTGAGAAATGTAAGTAGGTTTTATTTTATCAAGTAATAAACCACAAGGGAAACTGACTTGGTAAATTTTGAACAATTTGGTTTTACCCATACACCGACATTGTGTGTCAAACACTGTGTACTCAGTACTTTATTGATTCCTGTGGAAAACAAAATCCACACACATCACTTGGTAGGGATTCAAACCCATGACCTTTGTCATTCCAGAGCAGATGTCTTACCACTAAACCACAGAGATTGCTCAGTAGCTAGAGGCAGTTGGAATCCTATATTTCTAATCCCACCCAAGTAATATGCCTTAAAGGCACTGGACACTATTGGTAATTACTCAAAATAATTGTTAGCATAAAAACTTACTTGGTAACGAGCAATGGAGAGCTGTTGATAGAATCAAACATTGTGAGAAACGGCTCCCTCTGAAGTAACGTAGTTTTTGAGAAAGAAGTAATTTCTCAGTAAAATATTTGAATTGATTTTGAGACCTCACGTGTGAGGTCTCGAAATCAAGCAATCTGAGCACACAACTTCGTGTGACAAGGGTGTTTTTCTTCCATTATTATCTCGCAACTTCGACGACCAATTGAGTTCAAATTTTCACAGGTTTGTTATTTTGTGCATATGTTGAGATACACCAAGTGAGAAGACTGGTCTTTGACAATTACCAAAGGTGTCCAGTGTCTTTAACAGGTTTATGCAAATTGGTTCTCAATCGCAATACATGTAGTTCATACCCCAAATTTGTATTTTTCATTTATGCAGCTTTAATTCAGGAGATTGACCCAACGGAGATCCACATCTCGTGCTTGGAAGCATTTTCTTTTGACTATGTTGTCAGATGGCCTGAATCTCTCATTCTCAGCAGAAAGGTAGGATCCTGTCAGAGCTTTCTCAGTGCAGGGAACCAGTCACAAACAATGCATGTGACATTACATTTTGGCTGGTAACCTGTTTTTGCCGAACAAACGTTGTTGGCAAACTTGTGTGCTTAGTGCTCTATGAAATTGGCCCCCTTAACTTGTTGATTGGCAAATGGGTACATTTGTTGAAACTGTCTAGATTCCAGGAATTGATGCTTCTATCTCAAGTATGTTTTTGTAGAATGTTCCAATTCATCTGATGTCATCATCACAATGATCTTGGTTGCGCCACTTTGGGAGTCAATGTTCATGTGTGTTATACAGAGCGACACAGCGTTTATACGCTTAGCATAATTTGTACGTGCAAATTGGTGAGCGCAGTGGACAAATTGTCGCGTGTGACATTGGTGACATTTAAAATGGGTAGCTTTATCGATATTACAACTGCTATCCCTAAACTAAAATAGTGAAATACATAGCAATAGATTGTGCTCACTTGATGTCACACAGCGTAAAGTCATCTATCTTTAAGAGAAATGAGACATCTTTTAACGCACAACTCTGTCACACGTAAATACCGCTTTGGGCACCTAGGAGTTTGATTAAATTGCAAGCTTAATTGGTCTGTCAACCACGCTTGACGCAGCTCAAAGTCCAAACCCAAGTTAGTTGTAAAGACGGCGTCCATCAGGAACAGACTATCTAATAAGAAAATCTATTTTTAGATTGGTTATAATGACCATTTTATAGCGATTAATCTGGTGTGTTTTTAACTGTTAACTGTTTCCGCACTTCAACCTTTGGTTAGTTATGAAGAATTGTTTTTATTGAAATAATCATAATGAGTGAATGAAATAATATAACCAATCGGAAATTTTACAGTTGAGCAATCTCTACATTTCCGTCTCTTTTCAGGCACTGACACGATACCAAATGCTGTTCCGACACTTGTTTTACTGCAAGCACGTTGAGAGAATACTATGCAAGTGAGTATTTATACATTGTAGTTACTTTCATTCTTAGCCTTCCTTTCTTTGCTTTTCTGGAAAAGCTTGCTCCTTACAATCAGTCATTTTTACTGTGTGTATGTTTTTACATGTCCATATGGGGTGTGCTGTGGTTTTGAGACAGAATGCTTATTTAACCCTTTCAAGCGCCGACCGGTCGCTAGCGACCGGTTTAAATCCCAGCAGACATTTAGTTGTAAAACAAAAATTAAAGATCCCACGGCCACACAGTTTTCAGAATGGGAAAGAGGACTTTTTTAGGGCACTGTTGTAACCAGTTTTTTGGGGGGTTTGTGATTTGCAAAAATTGAGTGAACAATTAATGTGTCCATATAATCAATTTATCACAAAAAAATGGTGCAAGAAAGGGTTAATTGCAGGTATGCCTATTCGCATGTTGATTGTTTCTTGCATAAATTTTATAAACAAAAAAGCTTCCTTGATAAAGAAGTTCCCATGGTGTTTTGATTTGAGCAAGTCTGTATGAAGGCAATGACCTTCACTTACAAAGGGGAAGTGTAATAGACCCCTGGTTTAAGGAAAGTGTAAATTTTTACTCGAACTTAACTACAAAAGGAGTTATTTGTGCCGGGTGTAAATATATGAAGCTGTGCTTGTGAATTTACATGATTTAATGTTTCAATTATATGAACTGGTGGGCTTGTCTAGGGGGTGTAGGCACTAGGCATTGTCATTGTAAACTTATTCTTGAAACTTGACAAAGGGAGTCATGGGTGCCCTGTGTAAATTTGAAGCCAGAATTTTACATATGTAACAGATTCATTAAAATGAACCGGTTGAAATGAGTTTAGGGCCGTAGGTAATGTCGTTTGTAAGAGACTATCACACTCACACGCGATTGTCACTACCCTCCGCAGTCTATGGGTCCTGAACAAGGCTGCTAAGAAGTACACACTACACTCTTCCAAGTGGTATGCAGCAGCCTTTGCCCTCCGCCAACGCATGCTCCATCTTGTGCAGAACCTCCAGTACTATATGATGTTTGAGGTAGTGGAGCCCAACTGGCAGTCATGGAGACCAAGCTCAGACAGGTACCTGCTTACTTTCTGTATCTTTAGGTCATGGAATGCATTCATATTTATTGGACGTCCAAACATGGGTTTTTTGTCGGAGTCCATACGTTTAGGTGTTGACTGACTATCCTGTGGGTAGTAATGTCAGTACATCAGACTCACACACTCCGATCGCATGCTCAGGCTTTTCACTTCTTTCAGGTTCATTCCTGTCAAATGTTTGTAACTTACCCCAAATTCCTTTATTTCACTGTTTCAAAGTGATTTTAAAATCTACTGGGTCACGAGAAAATATTGAAAAACCGATTACACATTTGCATGAAATCATATAGATTCAACAAATGAATAAAACGCTCACTGAGCGATAAACTCCAATCGGAAAATTAGTTTATTCATTTCTCATCAAATATGGCATTTCGGACAGAAATATTTCAAGGGATGTTTTCTACTATCGTCATCATTAGACCGTGTAAGTTTTATGTAAATCTGTGATCAAAAAGTATATTTTACAAGTTTTTTTCTTACCAATTCAGTTATGTTCCTTTAAATAAGTTATAATAGGTTAAAACCCTGAACCGTGCACAATTTGTAGTCCTATGAACTACTACTCTCTGTTTGTCGGTCTCTCTATATATTCCAGATATCCAACATTGATGATGTGTTAGACATTCACACCGACTTCTTAGATAAATGTCTCAAAGACTGCATGCTCACCAACCCAGAGTTATTGAAGATCGTCAGTAAACTCATGCTCGTGTGTGTCACATTTGCCAATTGCATTCAGGTAAAGTATACTTTATAAAATTACTAAAGCTTGATTTCATCCGGGGTATAGGATAAATATATGTATTTATTATCTATATGTTTTCAAGTGGTACAATAAATCAGTGTGTTTAATATCTTTAGCGCAAGTATCCGGATGACAGATCAATATTGTTTTCGTATTGCTCTGTCATCCAGGAACTTCAAGTTAAATTTTGTTATTTCGCTAGTCAGCCTGATAGATAATAATAATAAGATTGTATGGCTTTGTTTTCGTTTGAGACAAGAATGTCTTGCTCTCAATGCTGTCATAGTTTGAGCAATATATTCTTGTATCACACTCAAAGCCATCCAATATTATGTAAATATTTTGTTCATTGTGCATTTTTCAGATTTAAATGTTTAGAAACAAATTATATGTGTACTTGTTACATTTATGAAGTTGGGCATTTCCTTTCTTAGAATGGACTGACTTGTGAACATTTTTATGACACATTTTTGTTTAACCTTCCTACCTGTGGTAACATTTTCCAGCAAGTAGACCAACCATTTGAAACCATTTAAGTGCATGGTGTTGTGTGTGCCGCTGTGCACACACGTGTGTTATGTGTGTACTGTGTAGAATGCATTCACCATGTGGTATCATATTGCAGACTGGCGTAATTTTTCCGTCATTCAAAACCACAGTGGATGTGTTTAAACAGTTAGACAGTTTATGTTTTAAGTACCTTATTTTTTGAATGGTGAAGTGATTCAATACAACCATAAATGAAGGATTAATGTATGGACTTACAAAGTAAAGCTTTCAATTTGAACTCGTTATTAAGTTATTGAATAATCACCAATTGTGTCACTTCTCATATTCAGACAGAAAGACATTCAATGTTACTGTGCAAAACTGATCATTTATTTTTTTTTAATAATTTTGTCACTTTTTGTCTGTGTTCAGAGAATGACGGAGACGATGAATGTAGAGGGAGAGGCCAGCTTCCTGGTGGATACCACAGATCCTAAGAGCAAAGACAAGGACAAGGCAGAGTCTAAGAAATGGAAAGCTGCAACCAAGGTATCGTTACTACTTATCCTGGAAAACACTACGAAATGGCTGGGTACAACTCCAAGGAAGCACAGATTGTAAAGATGTTGTGTTGTGTAGAATTTCAATATGCTGTTAACAGTCTCCAGCTAATTTGACCAACCACTTGAAATCATTCAACTGCATGGGTTGTGTATGGTGGCACAACTGTGCACATAACTAACAATGCACATGCTTGTGCTGTGTACATGCATTCAACACATGATATGAGATTGCAGGCTGGCATAGTTTAGCTATCATTTAAAACCATAGTGGATGATATTGAATTGGTCAGAGAGTAGGAGGGTTGACTGTCATTGCAGACTGGCACAGTTCAGCTATCAATCAAAATCATAGCGGATGATATTAATGGTCAGACAGTAGGAGGGTTAAATAAAATAATTTTATTGAGTGAATTTGAGCAAATGGTGTTTAAACCAATTATCTTAAACTTTGTAACCTTCTTTCAACCATCTGGCTGTCCATCTACACCAGGTTGCTTCAGAGCATGTGGACCAACTAATCGGCAGTGAGGAATTCGCCAGCACCATTGGCAATTTTGACAGTAACTTCTCCACGCTCCTGGTGAGCCTGTTGGACCAGCTGAGCCTGTTCAGCACGACGGACTGCGAACACAACATGACCAACATCATACACCGGCTGGACTTCAACGGATTCTACACGGAGGGGCTGGAGAAACTCGCCGCCGAGAGACGGAGCCGAGAGCTGGAAGAGCAGGACCAAGGTGAGTTACAAAGGAACCTCAATCAGAAATCCACTTTTAAACCTGAAGAATATAGAGCATTAAGTGTTCACCCTACACCGATGTGTGATTAGCACTGTCACTGAATACTCAGTGCTTTCTAGAGTCCTGCAGAAAAACAAATCCTCGGGTAATACTCAGGTGGGATTCGAACCCATGGACCCTGCCATCGTACCATTAGGACACCAATCTTTCACCTTGAGAATGTTAGTTCAGAAAAAATACTTGGAAATATAAGAATCTATCATTAGCAGAACAGTATGAGCATTGTTTTCTATCTCTGCATTAAAAACAAATAAATGTAACAAAGATCCTGAGTTTTCACTGCACCCTCTGTTGATAAGCGTCTGTTGATAAGCGTTTATCTAGGAGCTCACTGATAACAAAGGTCATACCGGACCCAAACCTTCGTAGAAATATTTTCATCTGAAAGGTTTGACAAAGTCAAGAAAGTAGTGTTTGAAGAGCCCCCTAATCGCTGTTGATTATTGCGATTGCCGCAATCGAAATAACCCCAATATGAAAGTACACAAAATCCCTGGCAAGTACAAACCAAAGTACAAACAGTTTTGTTGCTTTGACCACAAATTTTGAGGAAATCTCCTCAGAGTGGCTAGATGATGTGGTTGTTGAAAACTAGATTATATAAATAAATTAATTCTTCCAAAAACAAAGATGTAACTGGCCAACTGGCTCGTACCACCGGAGACTGTGAAGACTAAGTCCACAGTGCACAAGCAAACCCAAGTACTCAATGCTAACCTGGAAAGTATTTTACTTTGTGGCAGTCTGGTACCTGTTTATAGGGTGTGTAATGTAAAATTGGTATTATCTCTACAAGTCAGATTTCCATGAATAATTTAGGTTTAGTATTAATTGACTTCCGGTATTAAGATAATTAGAAGTAATGTAGTGATTCCCTCGTCGAAAAGCAGTTCGAGGATGTTGTAATGCACACCAACTTGAACAAAGTTAACCTAGCCAGTTCATTTGGATATCCCTGATACACTCCCTTTACGGGTGGCTCATTTGTTAATTGTTATGGAATATGCGTATAAAACCTCGGTGCATAGCTTTGGCAACAATTTCATTTTCGATGCGAAGCCCTTTTTTCTGCTGATTTAACCCTTTCAGCCCCAAGTTCTTTTGACATAAACAACTGCTGGAGCCCACGCTCTTTGACCACTCAAGCGTGAAGCACACTTTCTCACACAACAGGAAGCTGGTGTTCAAAGTTTGATTTTACAAACTCTATTATTACCTTGAAGATTTTATTTTAGAGCATAATGAGTAAGAAGAATTGTCTTACTTATTGAATTTCTTTTCATATAGTTAAACAAACATTGGAATCAAGTTCTTGGTCTTTGTTTCTTCAGTGTGTTCTGAAAACCCAAACACTTTTTTGCACACAACCTTACGGCGCTCTGTAGGTGTTTGGCATTTCGGATCTTTCTACTCTAATTTGAAGTGGTTGCAAAATAACAACCCTATTTTGTTTTACCATCATTGGAAAGATCCGATCTTTCTCTTTTTCAATGATGGTAAGCTTGGGCATGGAAAGTGAACAGGGACAAAACTACCGGTACTGCTTTTTAACAAACGGCCTTTGTGCCCAGGCTTGAGTGCTTTGTTGTGTGTTATCTTGGGCGACTATAGTCACCCTTGGGGCTCAAGCAGGGTATAGTGCACAGTCGTCTGTAGTCGCCCTTGGGGCTGAAAGGGTTAAAGTTGGTTTGACTCTCCGACCTGAGCTCCCTGCACCACCATCCATCTCTCATGTAAGTGTGAATTCTATTGGCCCCTCTGTTCTTATGTATTTATTGTTCAAAACATTATCATTTTCTTGTTCGTTGATATTGAAAACTTCAGCTACGTCTGCCATGCCACATTTTTCTGTGCTGGTTTAATTTCATCAACTTCTCCCCCCCCCCCCACCCCTTCTTACTGTTTACTTCCGGTACTTGTCAGGCTTTGCCCATCCAGCTCTGCCGCACCACGCCCAGCTGACCACGCCCACGTCCTTGGATCGTTTTAATATGAATTGATTACTTAATTAGGGTTTATGCTAACAAGTAAATAAGTAATTTTAGTTTACGTTGTTCATAATGATGCGGACATAAATATATTGGATGTTTTCCTGAATCTTCAGGTGCCTCTGGAAGTTCTCTGACAAGCGTCTCCAGTCTGTCATCTAAAGGAAAGTCTGGTACCTCTAGCTTGAGGCCTGGCAGTAGGGATCCTTGATGGAGTCACGTCTTGATGATACATCAAACTTCTATGCAACGTAAAACCTGCATTAATCTAAAGTTGGATTTGTAAAGGTTGTATCTTGGGGGACCAAATAGCATTAAGCTCCGCCCCCATCATGCATTGACCAATCACAACTGCAAACACATTCCCAAAAGTCTGACACGCTAAAATCGAATTACAAAATGAAAGTATTTCAACAAAATGCAAAGTTCATAACTTTGGTGAAGATTAAAAACTAACTGATTAGCATTTATACAACTTTTCCAACGTGAATGGTGCATGCTAAGTTCTTAACATTTTTTCAACATTGAGTTAGCACTTGTGTACATATGTAAATTATCCTTTCAGAAAAATCAACAAGTTCCCGATACACAAGAAATTTCAAAGATGTAAAAAGTTGTCATAATTGTAATGCACAGTTTGCAAAATTTTGCCTTTGCTGTTTCAGTTAAATGCAACTTGCCTAGATGCATTTGAAAAATACCATATTATAGTTTTTATTTATTATTTTATATTCTGTAATGGTTCATAGGCCCTTTTCGAATTCACGGCTTCGGCTCCAAAATCGGCTCAGGCTAGCTAGGCTCCCTCAATTATTTTAACTTACGCATGCTTTGCGGTCAGGGCTTCAGACAAGAAAACTGGGCCTGAAGCCGAATCCGGAGCCGAAGCCATGGATTCGGAAAGGGCCATAGTTTCTGAAATACGTTTGCCAGATCAGATGAGTGGCTGAAAGTAGACCATATTTAAACCAAGCAATTGGGATATCAGAATGTGTCCTGTCAGCCAAGCACCCTGGTGTATCCAGGGGGCTAGGTTCTTATTTAGTTAAATTACAAAATGCTTGGTTCTTATGCAGCGCACACATCCTAGTAGCTAGATCAAGGCGCTTTACAACATTATTATCACTGTTCATCGGGCATACTTGGACCATTTCTTGAACTTACAACTTTGTCAACTCCCTGGGGAGCATACAACCCGAAGCTGCTCAAATTAGCACCAAGTGGCTAATTTAACACGAAACTGTCCCAGCCCTTTCAGGTTCCCATTTATACACCTGGGTGAAAAGAAGCAATTATAATGAGGTGCTTTTCTTGAGGACATAAGTTTCTTGATGAGTGTCATGACTGGGATTCAAACCCACATTATGATGATTCAGCCATCGGAACTTGGGTCCGGTGCAATAGACCGCTCGGCCATGATGTGCCAAACAAGCCAACTTGTGCTTCTTTCTTGCTGCACACTTCTCTCCCCCTTTCTGCATCGCTTCCCCTTGTCTGTTTTAGCCAGTTTGCCCTGTGTTTTGTATCCTGCTACTTGCCTTAGCTACTAAATCTGCTCTGGAGAAGTGTTTCTACATTTTTGTGCGTGTGAATAAAGCCAGCTTTAAGCTGTGACAGAAATCAAACTACCTTTGCCATGTTGTCAGTGTGTTTGAGTACAATGCATCTATGGGGCAATAGATCTTTCACTTCAGCATCAGCGTGCTCTCTGATCGTCCAAAACGTCCCCACCTATCACACTTTTCAGGATGAACATTAACCCTCTTGCTGTCTGACCATTCAATACCATTCAAGTGGTTTTGAATGATAGATCAACTATGCCAGCCTGAAATTTGATACCATGAGGGAATGCATGTACACAGTACACAGTTAGTTCTGTGCACAGTTGTGCCACCGTACACAGCCTTGGCAGTTGAATGGTTTCAAATGGTTGGTCAACTCAATGGAAAATGTTGCCAAGAGTCACTGACAGTAGGAGGGCTAAATCTCATCTGTAGACCCCTTGCACTGACATCAAACACGGCTTCTGTCTGCCCATGGACTGTCACTTTGGGAGTCAAATTGTACATGTATGTCAGGGTATGATGAGCCTGCAAGCCAAACATGCTCAGTACGTAGTATAACACACAGGGAAACGGACTCCTAAAGTGCTCGATCAAAATTTTGATATAGCCTGCTCGATATGGGGCAGAGGGTACCCCCCCCCCCCCTATTGTGTCTTCATTGTGTGCTTGGAATCTCACGAATTCTTTTGAGGTTGTTTTTTTTTGGGGGGGGGGAGTTCTATACAAGAGGAAAATAGTGTGTTATAGTATGGGAACATTGGGGGGGACCCTCTGCCCTATATCGGGCAGGCTATATCAAAATCTATTTTAGTGAATAACACTCTGCACTAATGCTAAAAATAGAAGTACCCGGATTTCAGGCAAACGTGTTAAATTTGACTATAATAAGTGCACTTGCATGTCAAAGGTTTTTATTTTTACTTGTGTGTACTGATTATACTACTAGTTTTGTCCAATTTTTTACTGTACAATAATATCGTACCGTCTTTGCAAAGTGTTTTATCTTTTAGCCTCATTTGTGTTTATGGAAATACGTTATCTCAGGACAAAAACCTTCTTTTTTGAGGGTAGTTAAGCAAGCTAGAAAAATAGCCAAAACACAACTGCAAAACCCAGAGACACTTAACCATGATCGAGTATGTACAACTCTGAAGTGCCTGTATTAGGGGCCATTCAAATTAGTCAATGAACAGGGTACCAGGCACAGATGGTACATGTGGAATGTTATTTGGGCTGGTAATCTTTTCTGGTAAACATAATTTTATTGTTCTTAGCTACTTTTTGTGCTTGAGCCACTCTATGAAATTAGGGCCAGGTTGGAGAAATTAAAGCAATTGGCAAACGTATCCAGGGAGTCCGACTCAAAGGTGTAATTTGCATTAACAGATTTTTTAAGAGTAAATTTACTCCCATTTTCTAGTTTTCAATATCATCCAACCAACCTATGTTGGGTATTTTTGTGCAATCTTATTTCGATTGCTGCAGTCGAAATAAGCGAAGGTTATTTGTGGGGTCTTTGAAAATTGAAATGAAAAGTAAGCAGCCATTTCGATATAATTCGGTCCAATAAGTTTTAAAAGCAAGTTCCTTGAAAACAGACAGAAATTGATGAACCATTGTAACACTTAATTACCATTTTGTTTAGTTCTAAAAGAAATTGACTAAATTCAAAAGTCCCAAGCTTTTTTTAAGACGAGCACAAAGACGTAACACATTTGCTTAGTTCTAACGAGCAACCATTTCAAAGTAGGGTGTATGTATATGTATTATGTTCTCTTCAACAAATCCATGTCATCCCTTTAATATGACCAGCTGAATGTTGTTGTAATAAAGATGCTAGATGGTAATGACAAGATGCTAGATGGTAATGACAAGATGCTAGATGATAATGTCCATGAGTGGCTAGAAGAACAGATGTCCATATGGAAAAATGAAAATGAGCAGCAAATGAGAGATGTGTGTCATCAGAGGAAAAGGTACAAGGTCTAGCCTTGGTTGACCCCATGATATATTAATCTCTGTTAATCAATGACGGTTGCAATCCTTGCCAACTCCTTGTTCTTTATAAAAAGAAGATTGGTGCATTAATTGGTGACAAACAAGTGTAAAATTATGATCTGAAAGAGCAGTGAGTCAGTACAAGTACCAAGTATTTTTTACAAATATTTCAGTATGTACCGCACAGAAATCAATTTTTGGCGGCGCATTTTATTATTTAGTGACAGGATTGAAATAAGAACGCATCAACAAAACATATGTCAAAACTATCACTATAAGATGATAATTATCTTGCTCTATGATGTAAATTTGTAGGCTTACTAGCATTTATCCTGGGGGATTTATTTGCCCATGGCAAGGACTTCAAAAGTTATGTGTCTCCTAAAACCGGGTGACTACTCAGTGTTCCCCCTTTTGAAATGCATTTATATATCACTTGAGGTTTAATATATACAAAAATACAATAGACATATATGAAAAGATAGTCTGAGGATTGCCGCAAAGGGTTAGAAAACACTATCTTAAATTTGATCTTTAAATTTGTGAAATATTCTTTTAAGAGTGCTTTTCCCGAACCGTGTCGTATGATTAAATCAAAGAGATCAATGTCCACCAGACTTTGTGACTTCAGGGCAAATTATAATTATCGGTTGGCTGTGGTTAAAATATAACCAGTAGACAATGATCATACTGCAGGCCAGATACTTGTACAAAGAATATACATGCTATCAAATATTGATAAGGGGAAAAACTTATAATCATACTGGCTGTATCAGGGCTGGGATAAGTGTCCTAGACACCAGTGTTCTGTAGGCCCAGGGCAACAGTGTTCAATAGTTCTTGAAAGCATCAGTATTGGTAGGGCCCTAGGCACCAGTGTTCAAGGTGCTAGGCACAAATGGTCTGTGTTCCATTGGCTCTGGGCACCTGTGTTACATCGGTCCTAGGCACAAATGGTCTGTGTTCCATTGGCTCTGGGCACCTGTGTTACATCGGTCCCAGCCACCAGTGTTCCATAGGCCCTAGGAACCAGTGTTACATCGGTCCCAGGCACCAGTGTTCCATAGGCCCTAGGCACCAGTGTTCCATAGGCCCTAGGAACCAGTGTTACATCGGTCCCAGGCACCAGTGTTCCATAGGTCCGAGGCACCAGTGTTCCGCAAGTCCTTGGCACAATCCTTCCATGCTCCGTAGGCCCGAGGCACATGTGTTTGTTGGTCCTAGGCACTAGCGTTACTTAGGCCCAAGCACCAGTGTTCCATAGGTCCTAGGCACAAATGTTCTGCGTTCCGTAAGCCCTAGGCACCTGTGTTCCATAGGTCCTAGGCACCAGTGTTTGGTCGGCACTAGACACCAGTGTTCAAGGCCCTATGCACCAGTGTTCCATTGGTCTGGGCACCAGTGCTCCGTAGGTCCTAGGCACCAGTGTTCCATGTTCTGTAGGTCCTATATAGGCACAAATGTCTTGCATTCTGTAAGCCTAGGCACCTGTGTTCCATAGGTTCTAGGCACTAGTGTTCCGTCGGCTCTAGGCACCAGTGTTCCATAGGTCTCAGGCACCAGTGCTCCTTAGGCCCTAGGCACCAGTGTTCTTAGGTCATAGGCACAAGCCTTGTGTGTTATGTAGGCCCTAGGCACCAGTGTTCTGTAGGTCATAGGCACAGCCTTGTGTGTTATGTAGCCCTAGACACCAGTGTTCCACAGGCCCTATGCACCAGTGTTCCATTGGTCCTGGCACCAGTGCTCCGTAGGTCCTAGGCACCAGTGTTCAATGTTCTGTAGGTCCTATATAGGCACAAATGTCTTGCATTCTGTAAGCCCTAGGCACCTGCGTTCCATAGGTTCTAGGCACTAGTGTTCCGTCGGCTCTAGGCACCAGTGCTCCTTAGGCCCTAGGCACCAGTGTTCTGTAGGCCCTAGTGTTCTTTAGACCCTAGGCGGCAGTGTTCCATAGGTTCTAGGCACAAGTGTTCCATATGCCCTTGGCACCAGTGTTCCCTAGGTACTAGGCTCCAGGGCCAATTTTCATTACATGGGGTCTGTGGTAATCTTGGACATGTGTTAGTGTGAAGCTTTCCCAAAGTCCGAAGAGACGATGTTCTTGTACTTTCAATGGCCTGAATTTTGTTTAAAGGAACATTACAGAATTAGTAAGAAAAAAACTTGTAAAATATACTTTTTGATCACAGATTTACATAAAACCTACACGGTCTAATTATGGTGAATTACAATTCTGTAATGCTTCCTTTAAATAGGCCCTTGATTTTTCGTCGGCCTGAGGCACAGTGCCTGTTGGGATAAATACAGCCCTCTGGCTGCATGTTAACACAGACTAAGATCAGATCCAACATGTTTTGACAAATCTGAAAGTGAAGCCTGCTCTTTTGTATCAGGTTACATTCTGTTCTTTTGTACCTACAGTTTTGTTGAATCACTTTGTATAAAAGACCCTCAAGCGGAACATTTTCTCAACAAGGAAACATTTGTGGGTGTTTTTTCTTAACCAGTTAAACTCAGTTGCCTGACATCAATAAATTAATGAAAGCATCATTCCGTATTTTTTTTTTTTTTTTTAATTTAATGCATAATGATAGACAATAACAAATTAGCTCATTTCTTTAATTGCATTTAAGTACCTTAACTAAACTGAACTTATCATAAATTATAAAATGAATAATGGCAAATTTGCATTCCCAATTGATACACTTCAAAGTTTGGTTTCCCTTTAAAGCCCTTTTAAATAAAATCTGGTGACAGTTTCATGGGTCAGGAAGCAAAGTTCGATATTCATGTACATTAAATTTCACAATGTTTGTGTTCGGGTTTTAGAATATAAGCGCTTTGTGGATGGCCAAATGTGTATAACGATGGTTTAACAAGTACATGTATGGTTTTCTATTGTTGCAAAAATTGTTTATGGCCTGACGCTTCCACCTGGCAGAGTCTTTCTCAACAGCGATTCAAAGCTTTTTACCAGGGAAAAAAAATAATAATAATTCCAATGTACAATACAAACAAAAATGTGAGTTGTGTAAATTGTTGTGGTTCGAAGGGAAAAATAACCAATGCATTATTTTGTTAAATAACAGTTATCTTTAGAAAATGAAAACAAAGAGTTTGAGTGACCTCTTGATGATAACCTTGACATTAATTATTGCTTTTAAACATTGTTTCAACATGGCTTACACTAATACTACCCCTGTTAATAAGCCATTTGCAAGTTAGATTTAAATAATGTCTTGTACTATGACTTGCTTAGTCACAAGTCATCGCTTACATTTGAATTCCTCAGACCATAGAGCAACCTTGCTCTATGCTCAGACTATAGAAACAGTTGCTATGTCAAATGGTTCGGGGCAAGTTTTTGTGTAGCAACCTCCAGATGAGCAAACCCCGGTACCATTGTGCCATACACATTCATTCAGAATTGCGATTGGGTGTTTCGTTGTCTCTTATAAAGCTACGCAAAAGCTTGCCCCGAATCATGTGCCATAGCAACTGTCTCATTAGTCTGAGGTATTCAAATTTAAGCGGTAAACTGTGACAAACCAAGTCATTGTACCAGACATTATTTAAATCTAACTCACAAATGGTTTATTGGGCATAAGCATTCCTGAAACCATCTCAATTCCTCAGTGGGTGCACGGGGTGCTACTCATTCACATCAACAATCTCTACCCTCTCTGGTGCCTCACTGGTACCCATTTACTCCTGGGTGATGAGAAGCAATTATAGTTAAGTGGCTTGCCCAAGAATGCAGTTGTCATGATCGGGATTCAAAACCATACTCTGACGACTCAGCCATCAGAACTTGAGTTTGATGCTCTAGGACCAATGGACCACAACACTTGAAACAATTTAACACCCATTTTATATAAATAAAGCAAATGTTATACATTTTCATTGTGAAGAAATGATTGAAAGACATAGTAAAGCATAATTGGTAAATAAAAAATAATAATCATTGATCAATTTTATTCTGAAAGCTCATTGATTATGAAGTTCTTACTGGTATCAATCCTCCAGAGAAATATTTCCATAGAAAATACTCTCAAATTCATGGAATAGCATTTGAAGACCCCCATTCCTTTATTTTGAATTAATCTAAGTAAGCCTGATAAAAAAGTGCGTAAAATCCCCAACAACAAAAAATTTACCCCAAAAGTGGGAAAAAAAGAAGTGAAATTTCCCTATTTCCAATTCCATATACCAGTATGGTGAACTTTAAAAAAACTAATGGATGAGTTAAAATGTACTCTTTCAAAAATAATGAAGTATTTATTTAACTTGAATGAAATTCATATCTTTTATAAATTGTTAAATTACATGCTTATTACTGCACATTTCATTTGCGTAGATTTAGTTTTGTTTTTAAAAAAACGACTGCATAAAATTACTTATCATATTAAGTTACCATAGACATGATTTTGATTTTTATAAACTAACTAGCAGGCACTTACTTGACACTTATCGAGAAATAACATTTCTTTAAGAAGAATATTATATTAGTTTAATGACGAGAAAATCCCTTATAATCCCTTATAAAAATTGTTATAATTGATGCATCCCTTTTTAACAATTTGCACTGATCTCTCTCAAGCCCACCCCAAAACAGAAACATCAAAGTTATATTTTTACAATGTATTGAACTGTATGTACATGCATGTGCTGTCCGGAACAGTCTTTTGCACTCTCTAATTAAGTACATGTATTGTGAATTTACCTTAATTACTTGAATTTACACAGCACTGCCCAAGAAAAATAGCCACACACTATTGCTAGTTTTTAAACATGAATTAACCCACACAGCTCCAACATGCAAGTGAGCGCTCTAGTCTAGTCAATGTACATATAATATTAAAGTCAACTTACTGGTCTGCTATTGATTTCAAATCTGATTGTAAGCAGCACTGCAGCTGTTGATAATGTATAACATGTTGAGAAACGATTTCCTTCAAAGGAATGTGGTTTAAGAGAGAGAGGGATTCAAAAACATTTCAATCTGAGTATGAAACGTTTCTCAGGCTGTGTATTCCAATTACGGATTATTCTTCCTAGGTGGAAATAACCGTGGTGATATCTTAAAAACGCTACCACCTTTTGAAGCGAGATTTTCACAGATTAGTTTTACTGTATATGTCTACATTTATATAGGGTCAAAACAATCAAACAGTTCTAAAAACTAAAGTTTGCCTTTAACTTGTATTTCAGATGACTCAAAATCTCCCCCTTTTATCTACAAGAAATTGTAAAAACAGGAATCCTAAAGCTGTTTGCAGTACTTGCTGCTAAATACAGGATTCAAACTGACCTCTTGACACCAGGGAGTCAAGTGGTTAAAAAATTTGGTTCATGGCGTAAAGTTAAAACCAATATATATCTATTTTTACCCCAAATGCTGTGCTACATCACTACAAGAAAAGGTGTTTTAATAAATAATTGTGGATCGCAGAACCATTTTTTTCAATATGTACATGTAAGCTCCTTACATAAAAATCACTGTATTTAATTTTTTTAAAAGAGGTGGGGGTTTAAATAATGAAATTGGTTCTCAAAGCCGCATTTTTCAATAGTTGTTTAGTTCTGTATTTAAAATATCTAATAAAACATAACTTCATTAAATCAGGGTATGTATCCTGTACCATTTCAATGACTCATACTGTACATGTAGCAAAAGCATACTTTACTTGCCTTTTAACGCTATTGCTTCGGAGGCCTTATAAACTCCAACTGAATTTCAAGTTTTCTTAAAACTGTTAATGGCAATACCATGAATAGATGACACAAATCTAAACTTAATTAGAGTGGGCTGTAGTCCCCCCTTGGTCTACACTACATTAGTGGAAGAGTTTAATACATGTTTCATTTCAAATGATAAAGTTTTGAGTTTTGAATGAAAATGTATTATAATATGCAAGGCAACAACATATGTCATGGTTTTTGAATGAATTTCCTTTACAACATACAGGGTACATGTACAGCTGCTAGTTATTATTATAAAGGCATGTTATACATCCATACCTATGTATCTACATATACAATGTACTACAAAGTTTTGGGGCAACTCATCATCCAACACACTAATGAACTGTGCATCCTAACACAATGATCAGTTCCGAGTGCTGCATTAGAGATCCAAGTGGTTTAGATTAAGATTACATAAACTACAGATTGCTTTAGTAGCTCTGTTTGGTTAATTATACATTTTGTGAACATGAATTACAATGTTTTCACTTTTAAGTGTAGACATTACTTTGTAATGATAGCACCACTGTTAATTTTCTAACACTTCAGGTCATAAAAGGAAAAAATCCTTTCACATACATTATGCAGTGAGTTGCAATACAATTCCCTTGAACAATAACAGTGCTTGGATATATTTTGTTTCCCCCTTCAATTATTGAAGGTACATTAATCGTACATCTGTATCTCACTAGGTGTTCTGGCCAGGAGCTTTCCCAAACCATGCATGTATGCATACTCCACTGTAACGCAATACCCACATGTTTTAGACTTTGCCAAGATTGGTGTGGTTTTGGTTTGGTTTGACTGGCCTCACACAGTCACACTAAAGTGTTTGGTTTCTGATTCTTGTGGGAATTGCCAATCTGGTATGAACAGAATACTCTGACCTGCCTGCATGTAAGCAAACTGTACCTTGAAGGATTCCAGCCAGCTCGCCAAAGGATTTTGGTACTTGGTTGCAGTGCCTCAGTAAAAAGGTGGCCCTAAGTACTTGCAGATCGACACACCGCACCCATGCACCCTGAGAGCATGGGGCATTTCCGTCTCACTGGACCAAGAGTTACTGAGGGGATGGAATGCCTCTGCAGTGGTCAGGGCCTGGTAGTTACGCATCCCCCCAGCCACAAGAATCAAACTTCGGCTCTGGATTGCAACAGCTGCAAACAGATGCCTCTCTGTGCTACTCATGTTCATCGGTGGGAGGCACGAGTCTGTGTCCGGATCGTAGACTTGGATCCCATTGCGACCGCACCCTCCTAGGATATAGATAAACCCGTTAAGCGTCAGGGCAGGAAAGTGCCGACTCGTAATGGGGACGGTTTTAATGATTGACCAATGTGCTTTCTCAGTGTCAAAACATTGGATATGACCATAGGTGGGGACTGGCTTTCTTGACCCCCGATAACGTACAATTTGAGACGGTGTGATGCCACAGCAGGACCACTAACAGGCTGCGGTAGGTTAGTGACTGTTTCCCACTTGTTAGTACTGGCATTGAAGCTCTCCACCTCGGAAACAAACTCAAGCTTTTGTTCTCCTCCAGCGACGTAGATTGATTTCCCGATCACAGCTGAGCTGTGGTACTGCCTTGAAAAACTCATGTCCGCCATTGTGTGCCACTTGTCGTTCTCATAATCATATCTGTATACAGAACTGGAAAATGTGGTTTTCAGTTTGCCCCCGATAACATAAATGGAGCTATCTAGGTTTGTGACCGAAAAGCCACTCAGGGGTTCTGGGATCCTTGTGAGGGTCTCCCACTTTTTGGTTACAGGGTTCAGGAATCTTACGTCGGTGATGCAGCTGTGATTTGCTCCGTAACCCCCCACAACCACCATCACCTCCTCCATGGTGGACAGCCTTGGCTTTGCACACCCCATACACTGTGCATCATCCACACTGTTTTGTAACCTCTTCTGAGTCTCTATAGCTTCACGGATTAAGTCAAGGTTACCTTGACATTGAGAGACTTCTGGGATGTCCACGAGAGACTGAAGAAGTTTTGGGCTTAGATAATGAAGACGTACGCATTTCAGCAGGAGAGGCAGACTTGAGGATTTGAAGTCCTTATTAGAGTCCAGCCACAGCATGAGACTGTGATAAACTGCCTCTTCATCTCTTACACGTAGCGCATCGCGGGAGAGGTACTCTGCAAGCTGAGTGGATGACAGCTGTCGGAACTCCTCCTGCTGGCAGACCTCCTCAAACTTTTCCAGGCTGAATTTCAGGGCAGCCTGATAGAGTGTACTGCAGGAATGCGTGTCGGCAAATCGTAGCACCCCAAGGCAATTGGACAGATCAAGATTGCTCTCGATGAAGTCACAGCTTGCGCGGACAATCTTCTCAAACTGCAGCTGATGTGCGACCTCCAACAACTCCTGAGCATTAGCTGCATTGATGACAATCGTAGAGGTGTACGCGTATTCGATTAACATCTCCAAAACTTTGGGGTTGATGTTTTTGATGTACACCTCTCCCTCCCCGCTCTCGCGTAAGTTACTGGAGAACATCGCGAGGAAATAATCGCTGCAGCAAGCTAATATTGCACGATGGCAGGGGAACCTGTAGTGACCGACGTGGACTGTAGTATCCGTCAGCTGACCCTTCTTTCTCATGTTGTTCAGGTTGATCAGGATACCGGTGGATTGATTGGTATCCTGGAAAAGTGTCTGGTTCTTATGTTCCAAGCTGTCACTTGATCTATTGTTGGACTCCATGATTTCCTTGTGTGTTAACGGTCACTGTAAATTTCAAACATACATATAAAACAATCATAAAATTGTCATCCAAATTTGTTTAAAGAAGCTGTGGTATACCAGCCATGACCTTGCTCGAGAAGAGTAATGTGTTGTGAGGTTAATATTTTTGTGACATTATTGAATACAAAGAATTCTTGTTTCAATTAATTTTTTTATTTGAGCACTATACTTCATGAAAGTAGGCTTTTCTACAATACATGTTACATTGTACATAATGTAGGCCCTGGCAGATTTTATTTACAAAGTTGTACCTGTGAAGTACATAAAAGTTTGCAAACAAAACATTAACAATTCTTAATGTAAGTAAAAAAAAAGCACCTAAACTTGTATGCACGTAAAGTCAAAGAGGGTAAGCCTAGCTGATGAATATTGTAGGTGTTTTTGCCATACCGTACCAGGCATTTAAAATAAGTAAATGGCCATGGGACTGCTTGTAAAAATTAACTCACATCATTCAGTATTTATAATGATAACATATGGAAGTGAAATATGAAGAATTTATGACTATGAGGTACTACTGACAAAAACTCAATATTTGCCTACTTTACTTTTTGCTATTGCTATACAAATTCTGTTTATGAATATGATGCAATGCTAGCAAAGCATAACTGTAAAATCATATACATAAGAAAAGAAAAATTAACCAAAAACAGGCTGATATATAAGTATAACCATGGCTCATTTACATTTAACGCTATGGTTGTCTTTGGATATGAAAAAAATGTATCCTGGCGGTGATGCATTATTTGTACTTTTTCTTTGAGGTTTGAGAGTAGCCACTAAGTTTTAACTGGGGACGGAGGGGACCCCCTCCATCGCTCTATTTTTACCATTTGGTCATCATCACTCGCTAGAGTAGATGATAAACAATTGTTAACAGAGCGATGTAAGGTCCAAGTACTCGGACTAGTTTTACTGGGTGATCATACCTGCATATCATTATCATCCAAACTTCCGGTTACTTCCGGGATATCTTTGATTCCCAAATCCCCATCTGATGCGATGATGAGAGGAGGCGCTCGGCTGAATTTAACCATCTCCGTGGAGCTCGTCTAGAAAAGACCAAGTCTAAGCACTAAACAGTTCATTTCGTCCATCGCGGTGTATTCCATGACTAGCCGCACACTGAAGGAATTGGTTGTGAGTGAATAAATTAATGTCTAACTATTCCCCCGCTATTTAGGGAGACACTCGTCACTGCTCTCCCGGCCGACGAGCCGGTCTGCCAAAAAAAACCATGCCTTTTGTGATGACAGCTGGTGAGGTCACGATAAGGTCATGGAACACATAACTGCATTAGCGCCCTCTATTGCATGGTCACGTCCAATACTAACAATGGCCCAATGTTATGTTAAAGACGGCAGTGTCCTTGTCAAGTCTTATGGTCAAGTGAAACAATGATTATATTTTCTCAATGCCCACCTTCGGGCTCAAGGGCAGTATTGTAGCATGGGGATGCTCTTTTGTCACAATAAGGGCACCTTTCTTTAAAAAAAAACATCCACCTAGGGGTGGGGGAGGGGAGGAAACCAAACCAAGTGTACAAGCCTAAATATATCATTAATACTCTTAAGGCCGAGTAAAAAAGAAACATGTTTAGCGTCCGGGTTTCTAAAAAGAAAGGAAGGAGGAGGGGCTTTTTATTTTTTATTTTTTATTTCAAGATGGCCGCCATTCTTTTTAAAATTTTAAATATCCATTGTTTTTTCAACTGTTCAACCACACAATACATAAAAGAAACATGTTGGACAAGACATTGAACATGTCCGGACTTTTTGAAAAAGAGGAGGAGACAGGGCGCTTCTATTTTACTATTTTTCTTTCTTTTTTTTGCTATTTTTTCCAAGATGGCCACCATGCTAAATATGGCTGGCCAAGGTATATTTATT
>CM063246.1:13570358-13667275 GCA_032158295.1 Pycnopodia helianthoides
TTGTATGGTTAATTTCCAATATTTAACTTCTCTTCATGGCTGAAACATTTCACTGTAGTTTCATGTAAGTAGGCCTATGTGTATTAGTAATAAAAAGTAGTTAGTAATTTAAAACAAATCACAGTAGTTTTTAATTTTCACCTATTACTCATGAAATTTCATCTAATTTTGAAAAAAAAAATCATAATATGTTGAAAGCCCTAACTACAAAGCATTTATAATTGTTATACATTTAATGTAATCTTTTGGTTACAGGAAAATTTACTTTTCCCCCTCTGTCCAGCAGTCTCCATAATCATTCTATATTTTCTGTGGTTACTTTTTATACTTTATATATAACTTCATTTTTTTTAAATGTTATACATATATTTATTATCATGTCTTATCATACTCTTGTTACTTTGGAAAACTTGTCATATGTACATTTTCTGTGAATTATGGAGAAATAAAAACACAATCCCGTGTTGCACGGTCTTGTGGACGAACAATAATGTTATCTTTCTATATGAAACAAAAACTATAATATTAATCTCAATATCATCAACATGTTAAATTCTTGTTAGTGGTGCACAAAATTACATATATCGTAATATTGTACGGTTAATTGCCAACATTTATTTTTTTCAAAGACAGTTCTTGACTGAAAGTTTATTGTAATAATTTCATTGATATGTTAGTATATTTATTTTAATTTGTTATTTGTAATAAAAGTAAAACACCACTTGAGGTTTGAGTTTAGATCCTCAAGCTGTAAGTCATTCATACAATAGATATATAATAACAATAATAACAAATTAGCTTGTTAGAAGAGTTTAAAGAATATATATTTGATAGTTTGAACTGTTGAGTTATTTGTTTCACTGAGAAGTTAGAAAGTAATTCATTGGTAGTAGTTACATTAGTTTTATTTATCACCATTAACAAAAAAGGGAAAATCTACATGTAGGCCTAACTTATTCTTTACAGCTAAACATTAAGAGGACTTGAGTCACTGATTATAAAGTTCATATAAGTCAATGTTTTTATTAATGTAATTGTTGTTTAGGTTGTTCAAACATAATTGTTGGATTAATGCTAGTAATCATAATTGTTGATAAGTGTTAATCTACATAGGCCTGCTTATGTAAGAGGGCTTCACACCCCCAACACTACCCACACACACACTACCCACATTAGTGATGTAACCTGTACAAATAAATATAAACAACATTAACTAATAATTTGCCATTTTTTTACTGTCATTATTTGAAATAAAATTTGGCAGCCTTCATAGGCCCTCAAGCAGACCCAAACTTGTATTTCTGTTGTCCCACTTGTTACCCCTAAAGTTTAAGTCATTGGATGAACATAATGTAAACAGAATTTTTTTTTTAAAGAAAATTATTGTATCTTACATGTATATTGAACTTTGGGTGTCAGCCTATATTTATCATTGTTATTTTTAGCATCAATATCTTTAAAGTTAGTTCTTAAAAACTCATTTTCCATTGTTGTTAGTATTGTAAAATGTATAGTTATTCAAATTTGAAGCAAATAATTCTTAGATTTAATTGATATATAATCAATTTATCAATAATCAACAATGTCATAATTTTCACTTAACTAAAGTCCTACAATGATAGTTTGTTAAAGGTTAAAAACTTAATATAAAAAAATATAGAAATTGTTTAAGATTTAGCATTTACGTATTTGGGGGATTTAACTTATTTTTTAAACCATTGTAAGATCTGTTATGTTTAAAGCATTTAAATAAAATTCATGAATTTTGATTTGAAGCCTTATTTAAATATGGAATTATCACATATTTGTTTTAAAATTATCATGAAATAGGCCTACTATTTTTTTAAAGGAGCATGTAAACTGCTATTTTGTTGGTTAATTGTGACACATTATTATTTAAAGGATATAATTATCTGTAATAGATGAAGGTGTGCAGGATTTATTTTTATAGCAAGTGGTTGGTGCAACAGGGATATTTTGGCATTTTAATAATTAATTTTTAATTTATAAATTGTAACTTATTTTCCGATTAAAGCACAAATTTGCAGCTACTTGTAATGTGGCCTTTTAAGCTATTTCTTTCCAATGTTAATGGTAAAACTTAATGGAATTTAGTAAATAAATCAGAATAAGTTGTTTTACAAAGCAAACTTTGTTGTCAACAAAGTCCTATCCAGAAATCTGTTTTTGTTATATATAAACATTTTAGTATGATTAACTTCTTGTTTGACCCCCTAACTTTGTACATTTTTTGGTTACAGTAAAATCATTCCCCCCCATCCTGATTCTAGCTTTCTCCATAATAACATATTGTACTGGCTCAGAATTTTTTTTCTCATATAATTATATTAGGTTCTGAATTCTCATACTCTTTTTACATACTTGTAATATTTCATAATGTGTCCATTTTTCTGTGAACTATGGAGGAATAAAATAACAACAAGAACGCATTCCAGCCCATTTTCAAGGGTCTTGTGGAAAAACATTAATGTCCTCTATTTATACCTGACAAAAATGCTCAAATCTCAACGCGCGATGACTTTATTTCCGCCCGACTCATACTCCAACCCATCCGCAGCAGCCTCGTTTACATACTTCACAAAATTGTGTTTTTTAACAGAATTAAAAACAATCTTATACTTATTTGGGGGCCAAAACTAGCACATGAAAGTTATTGATTATGTCACTGGAAGTTTAACATCACAAATAGTAAAGCGGTATATGTAGTTCATGATTAGTGTTGCTTAGGAATATGAAGTGATTGATCAACAGTCATCTCAAAATGGACTCATAATCTTATAATTATAACTAACAAATACTTTATAAGTACACCATTGCAAGCATTTTAATTAATTCAGTTCTTATTTTTTCCAATATCATCCTGGTAAGGTTAGTCTAAAGCAGGGCCACCACGTGCAGGTCCCAGGATACCAGCCCCACGCGCTTTACTGAATCAGACAGGGCCTTCGTACTATTTAAATGAGCGTCCAGTCCACGCACCCTTATGCAGGGCCCGCCCCCTCTTCCTACTAACGCGGTCCCTAGCCCCACGGCCTAGACTAGGAACTACTTCCGTTGGTCAACCATTTGTGATAACACCAGAACATCCCCGACGGTCGAGGATGCTGATGCACCTTTAAGATCAACCACCAGCTATTACCCTGGCCGGAAGTGAAACCCCACACGCCTCGCCGTGTGTCCAAGTCCCATTTTCGCAATTAAGTTTGGAATTTCCCGCGATTTACCACCATTAGATTCCAAACTGTTCGATCTCCGCACCACCAATCGAATCCCCGCACCACCAATCGAATCCCCGCACCACCAATCGAATCCTCCGCACCACCAATCGAATCTCCGCACCACCAAACGAATCTCCGCACCACCAATCGAATCTCCGCACTACCAAGGCTCTAAGATCTCCAAGTTCATAGCTCAAAAAACGCGTATGTGCTTGCTTGCAATGGTGTACTTATTTACAAGACGTTAACTGCATAGTGCTGCGAAAACAGCCCACTATACGACGATAACAGAAAACATCAAACATCGAACTAACATATTTACAATATCTTACAATTGAAGACAACAGATGGCTTGGTTGTTCATGCATGATTGCTAGATGAACAGCTGAGATGTCTTGATGATACTGATGTTTTCATATGCATTGCTTTCCTTTATACCCTGTAGCCTTCAAGATGTCAGTAGAGATTGATTGCACTTGATTTCAGGGAACTATATAAAGCTTCATCTCTAGCGTCTGAAAAGTAAAATTTACAGATGAGAAATTTTATACCAGCCAACACTTGCAATCATCAGTCATTTCAAAATGGACTTATAACCTTATAATTAAAATAACAACAATTAACAAGTACACCATTGCAAGCATTTTAATTCATTTAGTTCTTAATAAATTCCCCCCCCCCACCAATTGAATCTCGGCACCACCAATCAAATCTCGGCACCACAATCGCATCTCGCACACCTATCGCACTCCGCACCACCAATCGCATCTCCGCACCACCAATCGAATCTCCGCACCACCAATCGAATCTCCGCACCACCAATTGATCTCCGCACCACCATTGATCTCGCACCACCAATTGAATCCCGCACCACCAATCGAATCTCCGCACCACCTATCGCATCTCCGCACCACCAATCGAATCTCCGCACCACCAATCGAATCTCCGCACCATCCAATTGAATCTCTGCACCACCAATCAAATCTCCGCACCACCAATTGAATCTTGCACCACCAATCGAATCTCCGACACTTATGGAATCTCCGCACCACCAATCAAATCTCCGCACCACCATTGATCTCCGCACCACCAATTGAATCTCGCACCACCAATCGAATCTCCGCACCACCAATCAATCTCCGCACATCATTGAATCTCCGCACCACCAATCGAATCTTTGCACACCAATCGATCTCGCACCAAACTTATGAATCTCCGCACCACCATCAAATCTCCGCACCACCAATTGAATCTCCGCACCATCAATCGAATCTCCGCACCACCAATTCGAATCTCCCACCATCAATTGAATCTCCGCACCACCAATCAAATCTCCAAGTTCATAGTTTAAAAATTTGCATAAATTCTTGCTTGCAATGGTGTGCTTATTTACATGATGCTACTGCTGCAAAAACAGCCCACTATACGACGATAACAGAAAACATCAAACTAACATACCTTAAAGTTGAAGACAACAGATGGCTTGGTTGTTCACTCATGTTTGCAAGATGAACAGCTGAGATGTCTTGATGATACTGATGTTTACATACGCGTTGCTCTCCTTTACCCTGTAGCCTTCAAGATGCCAGTAGAGATGATTCCCTATGCACTTGATTTCAGGGAACTCATATCTGGCATCTGAAAGGTAAAGTTTATCAGATTAAATTGTTCTAACATGCCAACAGTTGCAATGTGCAAAATCCCAGCTTGTTGTTTTTACAGTCATCATTGTTTTTTACTTGATTTTTGAACCATTTCTTTTCTGATCCCTTTTTTTTTCCGTTAAAAATAGACATAGTATGTCCTCTGTGAGAAAGTTTAACAAGTAACCTTTTTTGAAAATCCTAACAATTGTTTACTTTTTCTTATATCCTTTCAGGGTAAGTATATGGGTGGAATGTTCAGGGTTTAATGATCAGTCCTCTCTCCTGACTGGGAAAGGGAGCCGGAGGAGCAATTTGATGGTAAGAACTAGCCATCAACGGGGTGTCTCAGGTGCATAAATCCAAAGTTTGGGTCCTCCCAAGACCGGACCACCTGAAACGCTCATGTAAAGAGGAGGGATTTGTTCCTCCTCAAGAAAGTGATGGTTTATTCAAGTCGTACGGGATTCACGTCTAATGAACATACGTGTGCGAGAGGCTATGAACACTGAAGGCTTCTTCAGATTGACCTTGTTAGTTGCCTCCAGTCTTGTTGCTTTGGCTTCCATTGATTCTTAAAATTTACCAGCAAAAAGGTCCGACCACAATAAGTGTTAATGTTTCAATGGGTTTGTGTGCGCCCTCCGATGGAAGAAACAGCATGAAAAGCACATTTGCTTCACAAAATGAGGCTATACCAGCATAGAGACCAGCTCAACTCATTTTACACTGAAAAGATTGGGATTTCGAGGGGGTGAGATCTATGGGGGATGGCAGTTCCAAACCAGAAACGGGAAAGACGATTGGCACTGGTGAATGAGCTCAGTGCAGTTGTGTGTATATAATGCGGTGGTCGGATCTGGAGTACCCTCAATTGGGGGATAACCCCTATCGAGGGGATGCTGAAGCACGGCTAATTGTGCAAAGCCATTCCTATTGGTTTTGAGTAGTCCAGCCATGGTCAGGATATGGACATGGGGGCTGAGGTTGAGTGGGCTGAGGTTGAGTGGGCTGAGGTTGAGGGGGCTGAGGTTGAGTGTGCTGAGGTTGAGTGGGCCGAGGTTGAGTGGGCCGAGGTTGAGTGGGCCGAGGTTGAGTGGGCCGAGGTTGAGTGGGCCGAGGTTGAGTGGGCCGAGGTTGAGTGGGCCGAGGTTGAGTGGGCCGAGGTTGAGTGGGCCGAGGTTGAGTGGGCCGAGGTTGAGTGGGCCGAGGTTGAGTGGGCTGAGGTTGATGAGTGGGCTGAGGTTGATGAGTGGGCTGAGGATGAGTGGGCTGAGGTTGAGTGGGCTGAGGTTGAGTGGGCTGAGGTTGAGTGGGCTGAGGTTGAATGGGCCGAGGTTGAGTGGGCTAAGGTTGAGTGGGCTGAGGATAGGTCCAAGAACTCTGCCCTGTTAGTGAGGCGAATATGGAATGTACAGCCTGTAAAAACTCATCCCTTGATACAGAGTCAAAGCCATGTATCTTGCCCCTCCATGATTCGCCTTGACGAACTCTCCAAACTGGAAGATGATAGGGGCCGGTATGTCTTGAACAGACTATTAGCCTATGAATGCCTGATGGGGGAAAATTTAACATCAACGGCAGTCCGGACGACTGAGTCATGCTTGATATCGTCACAGTCCCACTCTCTGGCCAGTTAACAGCACTGAGTGCCTAAGAGATTAAGCGACTGTGTCACGGCCTGTCTGTCCGTACAGGAGCCCATCCCGAGCCCATGTGGCAAGTGCCATGGAGCTCCGATGGAACAGTTGTAAAGCAATAATAATGGTGAGTGTAACTGGGCCCCGAAAAGGGTTGTACTTGCCCTACACCTACTCTTCATTTTGGAGCTAGTCCCGGGGCTGGAGGATTTTTGGGATTTACCATTGCCGGGAAGACTCCCTTGTTGCCCATTCTGTCTAACACACAGGCCAGGACCTAAGATTGAATAGTGTCTTCTTTTCGACCCACAGAACTGCCAGCACTTGGATTCTCTAGGGGCACAGAGTGCAAGGTGGGGGGGCCGATTCAATGGCAGGATATGAATTAGGGAGCGGGTATTCCCCGTTTTAAACAAGAGCAACAACATGTAATCTGCACAATTATTACAGAGCTCCATTTGGGCCCAGGAGTAAATATATAAAGTATATTTTGTGGGGTTCACCTTCTACTGGAGAGTACAGCTCCTTTATCACATGCTGGTCTTGGACATCACTTGTTGACAGGTAGATGTGTTTGGAGATCATAGACATGACTGCAACAAAACAAAATGCAAATTTTGTGCATTTAGTGTTTAAGAACATTACCCATCATTAACTTGCTTTTACCATTCCATTTTTTGTTATATCTTCATTTAAAACTAAGTGATTAAACCCAACATTTTAAGCAACAAAAAATTTGAATTTGAAATGAGTTTGAAATAAATTGTAATACTTCAAGAAAATTACTGATATTAAATTCTGTTTAAAGGGAAGGTACACGATTGGTAATCACTCTAAAAGTCAATGGCAATAAAAACTGACTTGGTTAGAAGTACAGCAACTTTTGATAGTACAAAGCATTTTGAGAAATATTTCATTTCAAAATAATGTGGATATGGAAAATTATTTCGTTTTTTATCACCAAAAATTTGAATCTGAGAAATGTTTCTGTCAGAACTTTTCTTGGATCGTGTAACCCTATAAGGGATTATTCTTTATGCGTGGACATTATTCGCTGCGGATTTTGACGATATTTCAAATGAAATTTTCACAGGTTAGTTTTATTGTATATATTTACAATTATATAGGATTAAAACAATCAAACGGTCCCAAAAACCAAAGGTCTACTTTGCCTTTAAACAAAAGCAACAGCATGCATTAAGCACAATTGTTAAAGAGCTCCATTTCAGACCAGGGGTAAATATTTAAAGTATGCTTTTCTCGGGGAATTCACCTTTTACTGGAGAAAGCAGCTCCTTTATCCTAGGCTGGTCTTGGACATCTACTTATTGACGGGTAGATATCTTTGGAGATGCTAGTCTGACTGCAACACAAATACAATGCACAAATTGCGACATTAAGAAATATTCAAGAACATTACCAATCATTATAACAGTTTGGTTAAGATAACTTGTGTTTACCTTCAGATTTAGTTTTATACTTTACATACAAAAAAGGAAGAAAACCAACATTGTAAGCAGCAAAAAAACTGTTTGGGAGGAATTTATGCATTCCAGGATTTATTTAATTATGCCGGATTGGTGCCGGTATAAACTTATCATCAGTGAGCTCTCTCTAAGAATGAAAACCACAACTTTGAACCCAGCCTTTTACTTCTGAAATCATTGCCAAAAAAATACAAATGTAATTGTGAATGAATTGTAATGCTACAATTATTACAGAGCTTCATCTGGGACCACGGATAAAGTATAATGTTTGAGAATTCACCTTTTACTGGAGAGTGCAGCGCCTTTTTCATAGCCTGGTCTTGGACATCTACTTGTTGACGGGGAAGATGTCTTTGGAGATCCGACGCCTGACTGCAACAAAACCAAAAGGCACAACTTGAGACAGTTACAGCCAATTCAGAACTTTACCTGTCATTTTATACAGTTAAAATAACTTGCTTTCGTGTAGTTGCGTTTGTAATACTTTCATCAAAAAAAGGGCACAAAACCAACATTGTAAGCAGCAAAAAACTGTTTGGAGGAACCCCTGTTTTTCAGGGTTATTTTGATTGTTGCAGCAAAAATTAGCAACCGCGATTTTGTGAGACGTAAATGCATGTGAGAGTTCTACTGAGGATTGGTCCTGGTATGAATTTTATCATCAGTGAGCTCTGTCAGTATGAAATTTATCTAGCAAGAGAAAGTGCACCAAAGGCCAATAATCTGGATTGATATTTGTGTTTATTGTGAAGCATCTTTAGAGACTTTACACAATTATTTAAAAGTGTTATCAAAAAGAAAAACCTGAAGATGGTTGCTAAACAACATAAAAAGACTGATCTGCACTTCTGTTTTAGGAGTATCACCATGCATTAATCACAATGATCAAAGAGCAACATTTGTGACCAAATACTAAAAGTATAATTTCATTCACCTTTCACAGGAGAGTGCAGCTCCTTCTGTAGGCTGGTCTTGGACATCTACTTGTTGACGGGTAGATATCTTTGGAAATGCTAGTCTGACTGCAACACAAATACATTGCACAAATTGCGACATTTAGAAATATTCAAGAACATTACCAATCATTTTAACAGTTGGGTTGAGATAACTTGTGTTCACCTTCAGATTTAGTTTTATACTTTACATACAAAAAGGAAGAAAACCAACATTGTAAGCAGCAAAAAAATGTTTGGGAGGAACTCATGCATTCCAGGACTATTTTGATTATTGCAATCAAAATAAGCATTTGTGATTTTGGGGGATGTCAAATGCCTGTGAAAGTTCTCTTGAGGATTGGTGCTGGTATGAATTTTATCATCAGTGACCTCTCTCTCAGAATGAAACCCACAACCTTGAACCCAGCCTTTTACTTCTGAAATGATTGCCAAACAACATACAAATGTCATTGTGAATGAATTGTAATGCTACAATTATTACAGAGCTTCATCTGGGACCAGGGATAAAGTATAATATTTGAGAATTCACCTTTTACTGGAGAGTGCAGCGCCTCGCTCTCAGCTTCATGAAAAGAGCATATGATACTGGAGCACCACCAGCACTCTGGAGCACCCTTAATATTGTTCCGATCACCAAGTCCGGTGACCTCACCAAGTCCTCTCCTCGCCGAGACCTACAACAGGATTCTGCTCAACAGATTGAGACCTGCTCTAGATCCTCTGCTCAGAACATCGCAGAATGGCTTTCGGCAGAAGCGCACAACTGTCCAGCAGATAATTGCCCTCAGGAGAATACTGGAAGGAGTGAAGGAGACAAGCCTACCAGCAGTGCTCACCTTCATCGATTTTCCGCAAGGCCTTCGACACCTTGCACAGAGGAAAATTAATATCTATTCTTCGTGCCAGAGAAGGTGGTCCAGGCAATTGCAACGGGGTTACAAGGGAACTCAGGCAAAGGTGCTCTCTCTTGATGGTGAGACCTGATATTTTGAGATACAAGCAGGAGTACTCCAGGGCAACACACTGGCCCCCTTTCTATTTGTTCTAGCCCTTGACTATGCATTGAGGCAGGCAATTGACAGCAAGGAACAACTGGGCTTCACACTCACCCCCGGGAGAAGCCGGCGGGTCGAGCCAGTCATGGTGACTGACCTTGACTACGCTGACGATATTGGCCTCATATCTGACACAGCAGAAAAAGCATGGGTACAAAAGTGCTTGCCTTCATCGTCGAGGACACGACTGTTGTCAATGGCGATGGAGCAGTGCTAGAGGTGTGAAATCGGTACTTCAAGTACCTCGGGGCCTACATCGCCTTGACAGAGAAGGAGCTGAAGGTCAGGAGGGCTCTGGCATGGAGTGCGGCACACTCAACGAAGAAGGTGTGGAAGGCCAAGCTCAGCGACGACCTCGAGAGGCGACTCTTTGTGGCAACAGTCGAGTCAGTGCTGCTCTGATCTACAGCGCTGAAACATGGACCTTAACTGTACAGCAAGAGAAATCCCTTGATGGAGTCTATACCAGGATGTTGCGCATGGCACTTGACGTCACCTGGAAAGATCACGTACACAACAATGACCTGTATAGTGACCTTCCGAATATCTCAATAAAGATCAGGGAGAGGAGGTTCGGTCTGGCAGGCCACTGCATTCCTCACCCGGAGCTGACAGCCCATCAGACCATCTTGTGGGAGCCAAGTCAGGGAACTGGCAGAAGGGGATGGCGGCGAGCCACATTCATTGACACTTTGCGGCGGGATGTTGGCCTCAGTGACACAGGGGAGATGAGGACCCTAATGCTGGACAGGGAAGAGTGGAGGGCTGCGACCAAGTCCTGAGTTGGTGTAGGATAGACTAAGCCCTCGCATCGCATCACAGCGCCTATTTTAAGCCTGGTCTTGGACATCTACTTGTTGACGGGTAGATGTCTTTGGAGATCCTAAGCCTGACTGCAACACAAACAAAATGCACAAATTGTGACAATCAGAAACAATTAGGAAATTTACCCATCATTTAAACATTTCAAATAACTTGCTTTCATGTAGTTGTGTTTGTAATACTTTCATTAAAAATAAGTGCAAAAAACAAAAACTGTAAGCAGCCAAAACTTGTTTGGAGGAACTCATATTTTTCAGGGTTATTTTGATTGTTGCAGCAAACATTTGCAACTGTGATTTTGTGCGACGCAAATGCCTTTGAGAGTTCTACTGAGGATTGGTCCTGGTATGAATTTTATCATCAGTAAGCTCTGTCAGTATGAAATTTATCTAGCAAGTAAAAGAGCAAAATTTTATTTACCAAAGGCCAAGAATCTGGATTGATATTTGTGTTTGACGTGAAACATCTTTAGAGACTTTACTCAAATATTTAAAAGTGTTATTGACAAGAAAAACCTGAAAATGGTTGCTAAACAACATAAGAGGACTGATCTTAACTTCTGTTTTAAGAGCATCAACATGCATTGATCACAGTGATCACAGAGCCCCATTTGGGACCAGCAGTAACTATTAAAAGTACATTTCCATGATATTCACCTTTAACTGGAGAGTGCAGCTCCTTCTATAGGCTGGTCTTGGATGTCTACTTGTTGACGGGTAGATATCTTTGGAGATCCTAAGCCTGACTGAACATTTAGAAACATTCAAGAACATATCATTATAACAGTTGGGTTGAGATAACTTGTGTTTACCTTCAAATTTATTTTTATACTTTACACACAAAAAGGAAGAAAACCAAAACATTGTAAGCAGCAAAAAACTGTTTGGAGGAACTCATGCATTCCAGGACTATTTGACTGCTGCAATCAAAATAAGCATTTGTGATTTTGGGGGACGTCAAATGCCCGTGAAAGATCTTTTGAGGATTGGTGCTGGTATAAACTTTATCATCAGTGAGCTCTCTTTCAAAATGAAACCCACAACCTTGAACCCAGCCTTTTACTTCTGAAATGATTTCCAAACAACTTAAAAATGTCATTGTGAATGAATTATAATTCTAAAAGAAAATTACTGATATTGTTTTAGCATGTGCAAAAACAAACATTCTGCACAATTGTTACAGAGCTTCAGTTCGAACCAGGAGTAAATATTAAAAGGTTATTGTTTGAGAATTCACCTTTTAGTGGAGACTGCAGCACCTTTTTCATAGCCTGGTCTTTGACGTCTACTTGTTGATGGGTAATTGTCTTTGGAGGCCCCAAACCTGACTGCAACACAAACAAAACGCACAATTTGTGACAATTAAAAACATTTAAGAACATTACCCATCATTTGAAGTTGACTTGTGAAACTTACATTCAAAATAAGTTCAGCAATCCAAGATTGTAAGCAGCAAAAAACTGTTTGAAGGAAGTAATGTTTTTCAGGACTATTTTGATTGCTGAGTCAAAATAAGCAAGTGTTTTTGTTGGATGTCAAATTGCTGTTATGAATTTTATCATCAGTGAGCTCTCTCTTTCAGAATGAAACCTATCTAGCAAATGGTATGCCAACTATTACAGAACTTCATTTTGGATCAGGGGTAAATATTGAAAGTATTGTTTTTGAGAGTTCACCTTTTACTGGAGAGTGCAGCTCTTTTATAACAGGCTGGTTTTTTACAACAACTTGTTGACAGGTAGATGTCTTTGGAGATAGTCAGCTTGACAGCTTGACTGCAACACAAACAAAATGCACAATTTATCCACAAGCTATCAACATTTGGATACATCAGGCCCTTGTACAAATTGTGTTTCCATTGACTTGCCTCCAGTCAGCAGTATATTTAAAAAGCCTACAAAAATGTTGACAAAACTGAATGAGTTTTAAAAATACTTTATTGAGAATTTAAATAATTTCACTTGAAAGATCCTTTATAACTTGCATTAGCCTTTTGAATGGCTATCTAAAGAAGCAAGTTTGACTAGCCTACACCGGGCGAGTGACTAACTTTTAACTCATCATGATCATATCTCATTGCACTATTCAATTGGCTAAAACATCTAGACTAGAGGGCTCTTGACCGGGGTTATCCCTGTCAGCTGGAAGTAAAATGAAACTTGTAAAGGGCATCCTTAAAGCAGCTTCCTGTGAGAAAAAGCAAGATTTAAAAATACCTGTTGAGTAATAGAGCTTAACAGCAACAATCCCATTATTTCACTCACTGATTTTATTCAGGAGATTGTCTTACCTGTGAGGACTGTGTTCATCCAAAACATGTCTCAGCCAAACAAAAGGTTCAATTGGAAGGCTGGTATCCTGAATGTCTGGACTCCACAATGAAGTCAAGATCCCTGACCATTGCCCCTGGTGACCATTTCCATCCTAGTAGGAGAACATCTCAACTGTATGGATGGTTCATCTTATTTACTGTGTCAAAACAAGAGGTGGTGGTTACCCTGGGCAGCCATCTGAAAAGTAAAACAAAACTCAAACCTTCAAATTTACATTAATTACTAAAAGAGTGCACTCATTCTGATCCTCTTCATTAAACACATTTTACAGACGATCAGTGAAAATTTTGTTAAATTGACAAGTTACATTTTCAAGAAACAACAAATACTAGTTTATAGCTTGTCACCGATTTGTTTTTCTGTAAATAACATTTAGTAGTTTTAGACTGTTTAGAACAAATAATTTTGGAAGTCTTTAAATGCAATTTTCTCAACTTTGAAAGAGTGATTTAAATATTCTAAGCAGGATTTAATCAGTGCTTAACAATCCTGGCATTGCCATTGTTCATGTGGAGACCGTCTTAGAAATACAGTCAGATTGTTGGAATAGGTTGGTATTCTCCAGCCATTCGATGGTGTCATCGTTCAGGTCCATAAGGCTTTGATGTTCATGGGAACAACTGAATATAGTGCAGAAGTTGATTAGGTGATCAACTGTTTGGTGGGTGCCCCACTTGCATCTGTCTGAGGGCTCGATATCCGGTCTTCTGTAGAAGGAAATGGACTCTCCCCCAGTATGAACAACCCTGTATTTAAACTTTAAAGAGATGGTAAATGTTTGATTATTGAAAGAATGCAAAAATTCAAACCTTGCAAGTTTTCAGTTAAGACTCACCATGAATTGTGATGAGGGTTTATGTCCTGTCCAGCATCCTATCTCTCTGGTATGTCAGAGTCAGCATTTCCTTGGTTATCAACATGGTTTTTATTCTCCTTTTGAAATGTAGTGTTCAGCCAACACCATGGTTTCTTCTATCACAGGTTTTCCTGTGAAATTACTAATAATATGAACTATCTTTATTACATTGTAAGTTATGGTCCATTATTGAAACTGTTCAAGATTTTAAGTAGAATTTGTGCTTGTTTGACGTTGTTTCCATTGATTGTGAAGGTTGCTAGACATATTACATTAATTATTTCTGGTAACATGGATAAATCCATATATTATGCCTAACTAAAGCATTGCATTCTCTCACCACAGTAGCTACACTGAGTGATGACAGCCTGCAAAGTCTCTAACAGAAAAACGCCATTTGAGGATGATTACTGATAAATACACATACATCAGTTTTTAAACTCATTAATTTTTGTGTTTAAGCAGCTCTATGTAATAGTAATTTGGGCCTAGCTCTCCCGCTTATGTGCTTAAAAGCCTTCACAGACCAAATTAAATAATTCACAGGCAAAGAACATGACATTACCCTTGAAGATTGGTTTTGTGACATGTATGCATCATTTACCTCAAGGCCTCCTGCCAACAAGAATAAAATGATTTTTCATGATCCAGCACCTGGACGGAGCAGCTAGAGAGAAAGTTAAGCTCTGCCCCCTTGACCGACAATAACACAGTTTGATAAGTTAGTTTCAATAATGCACAAAGTGCTTGGGGTCAGTCGCAAAGAAATTGTGTTCGAGTGTTAACAGAGTTTCAGTCCCTTAGGGATTTCTCACACCATTTGATGGAGGGCCTAAACAAATTGTCTTTAGTGCCTACGGTGGCTGGCATTTAAACTTCCTGCACAATCTTGGGTCAGAGTTGAAGCTACAGGTAAAAAACCTGGGACTCAGTTCTCTATAGTTGAACCTTAGAGAATTGTTGGCAGTCTTTTCTTGGTGTCATTGTACAGTCTACCATCATTGGCAACACATGTACAGCGGACATGTACAATAGGATGGTAAATTTATCTTGAGAAAGACTTATTCTAGCTGAACGCTCGCAATTTTTTGTGTCCAGTTGAGTCCATCACTGGAAGGATTTGTACATAAGTCCAATTCCAACAGGTGTCTGTCAATGAAGTCATGATCTTGGCATCTGAAAAATTATCTCCTTCCGAGTCAAATAACGTCCAGTCCACGTTGATTTGTCAGAATTTGATGGAACCAAAGACCAGTTTGCTCAGATAAACTCTCCTTCACAAGCATCGTGATACTTTTGTAACAAACCAGTTTGATTTAGGTGATACCTCCACAGTAACCCATCAAATTATATTGAAATCTAATGAACCGCTTACACAACCCTTTCACAGAATACTGCCAAATCAATTTGATCTCCTCCAATCAGGTGCTATCAGAGAAGGAGCAGCCTCAGTGGTTCTGGCTAGGAAGAATTATTGTTCCTTATTTATGTGTGTAGACTATCGTCCAATGAACTCTCAAACGCAGCCCGTCGTTTTTCATTGCCTCGCATCTGAGACTTCCTGGATGCTCCAACTGGTGCCAAGTGTTTTAGCACACTCGATCTGGCAAGTGGTTACTTACCATCAGGTTAGGATGCATGAAGATGATCATGAGAAGACCGCTGTCACAATCACATTAGGGCTGTACGAGTGCAACCACATGTCCTTTTGCCTTTAAGCACATGCAACCTTTCAAAGACTCTTGCAGAGGTGTTTCGGTGACGTCACATTCTAAATGTTAGTTTGAATGATATTCTCATCTACTCTCCATCCTCTGAACAGTACTTGGAGCACTAGACCCTCAGACTCCAGGCCAACCTCTTGAAGCTGAAGCCCTCAAGGTGTCATCTATTCCAGCACCAGGGTCTCGTTTTGAGGGCCATATTCTGTCAGCAGAGGGCACAGCATTCAATGGTGGATAAACAAGTGCAGTGGCTGAATGGCCAGTTCCACAACAATTGAAACAATTCAAACTGGGGAACTTTCTTGGGTTTGCAGGCTATTACCAGAGATATGTGCCGTCATTCTCAAAGATAACAGGTGACTTGTAATCTTTGGTTGGGATGTGCCAATAGAGGTCTCCAAGCTACTTTCACAGGCGATGGAATGAAACCTGCCAGAAGGGGTTTGACCAACCAAAGAATTTATTTACTTTATGCCTGTTTTGGGTTATGCCAACATTACCCTGCCCTTAAATGTTGGTGAAGATACCAGTTTAGATGGAATAGGTGCAGTTCTTTCTCAATACAAGAAAAAAGACGTAGGATGATAGCTTTTGCCAGCCATACTCTCTTATGAGTGAGGCATGCACCAATATAGTTGGAACTTCTTGGTTCAAAGACTATCTGTTTGGAAGCTCCTTTGGAGTATGGACCTAGGCAACATCACACTAGTCACCTGCAGACAACACATCTGGATGCTATCAAAACGGAGATGAGTGGCCAGGCTTAACATCTATGATTTCTAAATCAGGTATAGATCGGGTCTTTAAACCCCAACATGTTTCTCAAAATATAACAAAAGATGTTAAGGACAAATCAGCCGGAGATAGAACCTATGATCTCGTTCACAAAAAACATCTCCTTCCGCTGCTCCTTCGGAACTACAAGTTGCAGGTACATTAGAACACTAAGCCGCAACCAAGAGCCAGCAATACAGTAGCTTTACAGAATTCATCATTCCCCTCATGATAATAATAATAAATCGTTCTTATAAAGTGTACTACACACAGAGTCCCAATGCACTGTACAAAGTCAATAGAGTTCAAACAAAATTTAAGTTACATTGTAACAAGTGGGTGTTGAGAAGGCGCTTAACTTGATCCACAGTTTGTGCATCTTTGATGTTTGTTGGGAGCTTGGGAGAAGACGTAGAAAAAGCACGCTGGCCGTATGACTTTGTCGACGCTGATGAACAGGTAAGTAGAGCTTGTGATTGGGAGCGGAGTTTTCTTGGAGGCTTATATTTGTGAGTAAGATCTTGTAAATATGTTGGTGCGTAGCCGTGGATACAGCTGTAGGTGAGACGAAGGGTTTTGTACACAATCCGTTATCCGGGAAGCCAGTGCAAGTCGCAGAAAATTTTTAAAATATGGTCACAGGTTTTGGATTGTGTGACCAATCTGGCTGATGAGTTCTGAACTGGCTGTAATTTGGAGATTGTTGAGTGTAGACCAAGAAGAAGACTGTTACAAAAATCAAGGCAGCATGTAATGACAGCGTGGACGAGCCTTTCTGTAGTGGATTTGTCAAAAAGATTACAAATCTGTCCAATCTTGTGCAATGCAAGGTATAAAGATTTGCAGACATTTCTCACATGGATGTCCATCTGCAGATTGTTCTGAAAAATAACACCTAGATCTTGTACTTTCTTGAAAAGTTCTATTGGAAAGCTGCCGATGGAGCACTCGTACTCACAAGAAAAAACTTCAGCAACTGCAGCAGAAAGACCCTACAATTCAAAAGTTTTCTGTGTACTGCCCTCAGGGGCAGGGACCGTCTCCTTCAGAGAGAAAGCTCGAACCTCAACTTGTAGTAGTCCTTCTCAGGCAGAGAGAGCGAGTAGTTGGAATAAACAGGGTTCTACACTGGAAAATCATCCACAATGGAACTGAGATCAAACAAAGCTCTTACTACCAGTTTGTTTAGAGCCTATTCTTTCTTCACTGCATCACCAGAGTGGCCAGCAAAATTTGGAGTACAGGACATGATCCATCCCGATCAAGGGAGACAATTTAAGTCTGACTTAATTCAATAACTTTTTGCCTTATGTGGTATGCGAAGGTCTACGACCACCACCTACCATGCGCAAGATAATGCACAATGTGAGCGTTTCAACCGTAGGACTAATTCAATTGCACTGATGGCTCCTCCAGCAACTGAACACCCTCCCTACAGGAGGAGTAATTCAATTGCACTGATGGCTCCTCCAGCAACTGAACACCCTCCCTACAGGAGGAGTAATTCAATTGCACTGATGGCTCCTCCAGCAACTGAACACCCTCCCTACAGGAGGAGTAATTCAATTGCACTGATGGCTCCTCCAGCAACTGAACACCCTCCCTACAGGAGGAGTAATTCAATTGCACTGATGGCTCCTCCAGCAACTGAACACCCTCCCTACAGGAGGAGTAATTCAATTGCACTAATGGCTCCTCCAGCAACTTAACACCCTCCCTACAGGAAGAGTTCAAATGCACTGATGGCTCCTTCAGCGACTGATCATCCTTCTAACAGAGTAATTATATTGCACTGTAGTAGTAGTAGTAGTAGTAGTAGTAGTAGTAGTAGTAGTAGTAGTAGTAGTAGTAGTATTAGTAGTAGTAGTAGTAGTAGTAGTAGTAGACGGACCTCTCAGCAGCCTAGAGATGGCTGCTGCATAATGAAACTTATCCAGAACTGAGTGTTTCAGCCTTCCTGCCAGCTTCTGTTGTAGAGTAGATGCCTCCAGCGCTACAGCTTGTTTAATGGTATCAATGGAGCGCATGGGTGGTTGTCTGTAAGGTCTTTTTCCAGCTATGGCTCCGTCCATGATGATCTTTGGGTATCTGGAGTTTGGTATCCTTTCGTTCTGACCAAAGTACGATAGCCTCTTTGTTTTTATGATATGAACTGTGTCTAGCTTGATGCTAGCTCTGGTCTTTATGTTCTCGTTTCTTATCCTATCTCTTCTGGAAACCCCTAGTGTCCTACTGAGACAGGGCATCTCAAAGACTCACAATCGGTGGTTGTTGGCTTTTTCGAGAGTCCAAGTTTTAGAGCCGTATACCTAATGATGGAGAGGACAAGAGTCATGTACAGCTTGAACTCAAACTGCACTGATGTCACCTTGAAAGCAGCAGCGGACAGCAAGGCCAAACCGTATCCTTTCACTTTCAGAGACTTGGTCTACATCAATCAGCATCAGTTCAAGGGCCGTCATAAAGTTTAAGATGCCTATTTGTCACAGCTCTACAGAGTCGTCAAACAACCCTGTGGATATGATCCAATCGCTAAATGATTTTGATCTGAAGAAAAATGTACACTCAACTGAGTTGAAGTTAGCATGAGCAGACGAAGGATCCCGACAACCCCAAAGAGCGTCTGGCAAGTGAAGAAAAGAAATGTCATAGATTGCAGCTCTAGTTCAGAGTTAGAAATGGAAATCATGGTTGCCCACCTAAGAGCTCTTCTTCAAACCATGAGACACACATGCTATAGTGGGTCTGCAAGATGTTGCTGTCAAACCTCAATCAGTTCAAATGAGCAGACAAAGATTACAGTACCATGGCTTTATAATGTTACAACTAGATCTACAGCTGGGAAACACAGCAATCCTTTTTCGCGAGCCCCGCTCAGCTACCTCACACAAGCAAATCTCAACGGAAGTATATCAAGTTAAATGGTGACAATATTTAAATAAGATCGAACAGGGATTTCTATCATTCGAGATACAATCACAAATGACGAAGAGATCAATGAACCACTGATAAACCAAATTGAAGTGGAACAAGCTACGTTTTAAGGGCAATAAGAAGCAACAAAGCACCTGGTATCGAAAATTGTTCCCGGTTCTCTTTGTTTCCTAAAGATAAGCCTTCATGTATGCAAAATGATTGCTTGAGAAAAGGCAAATGGCAGTAACAATGATTTAACTCCATTTGACACCATACTCAATAAAGGAAACTTCAAAGCATGTGACAACTATCAAACAATAAGTATAATCAGTTATGCAAGTAAAACAGTTCTCAGAATCGTCCAAACTGAATATCCTGGTATTGAAGCCATTTTGGACTAAGCATAGGAACGGTCTGGTAAAGTCAATGGCACAATAGAACAAATTTGCAAAATATTCAGATTCTCTGAGAGAAAAACAGAAACCAGCAACAACAAACATTTTACATTTTCATAAACTTAAAAAAGGCATTCAACAGGGTATGGCATGGAGCACTATGGCACACAATAGGCTTTGGTTATAATAATGTGACAAAAATTGCTCTTCCTGAATAATTAAAATCCAAGCTCTATTACAACAGCATGAAATAATGTAGACTCTGCAAACACTCAACAGTTCGTCATGCAACTAGCTCAAGTATCTGTCGAGTTAACATTAGTTTTGACAGATATCATAAAACAGAACTTGTTTCACTCAATTTATTCTTTAGAACTACCGGTGGAATTAATGTGTTATCTAAATTGTTCCCTTGAGAATTGATGATTGTAGACAGTAGACTTCGACTAAAGTACTAGCGTTAGTTTATAACAAACTTTAACGTAACGAGTGCATTAGTATGTGCATCATTACTTCACGTGTAAACTGTATCGTATACAAAGTCAATGGCTATTACTTCTGTACACACTTTTAATCAATGTTGTCGTGTATAGTTTTTACATTGCAGATTGTGCATGAGAGTGAGTGACCATATTTGCATAGTGTTACGCGCAGTTAAGCCAATCAGCGCGCATTGCCCTAGTTTGCGAGCCCATGAAGTGTATAAAAAGGCGAGCTGCCAGTGCATTTGGTGCTCTGTTCGCCTCTAGGACAGGACCCTGTGGGAAGATAAGCTGCGTTGCAGAAAGCCGGGAGCTGAGCAGTGGAGACCAGTGGCAGTCGAGTAAGCGGAGCATAGAGAACACTGGTGGTTGCTGAATTAACAAAGGCAGAGTAGAGTCCAGACCAAAGCCAGCTATAGAGCAGAACACCCAAATAATTCCGGCATATGCAATTTATTAGAGCAGCGCAGCCCCCGCAGACTTCCTAATTCATTCAATTATAGTTGCACAGTATGCAAATGGAGTCACTCAATCTGATGAATATTAAATACCAAGTGGATTATTGTAAATATTGATGATTGAAGTTTTGATGAATAAATAAGCATAATTCTCGTGTTGAAGTTAAAGGAAACGTTTCAAAGACTGATTTATACTGCTGTTTAGTTGCCTGAGAATAGTTAAAGTAGACGCCTCCTTCCTTCCCCGACCTTTCAATAATTAACTTCAAGTTTATGCCCCTCAGTTCCCATATTATTATCATTAGACTCCTTAGGTCAATGCTCTTTTGTAAACAATAATCACTGCCATCCACCCCTCCCTCCAAACAATAAGTCCACCCTTCCCCTTCCATAGTCCACCCCTCCTCCCTTTTTCCAATCAGCGGTTGCAGATCATCTATTTCCCGGGTCCCCTCCATCCCAATCGACCCGGACGCTGTTAGCAGATCAGACATCTTCAGTTTGGAGAGAATCTGGTGTTAAGCCCGCCCTCTATTGACGCCCTCTAGCATCACTATAACGGAGCGGTGTAGCAGCCCATTACATTTTGGTGGCAGCGGTGGGATTTCGGCTGAAGTTAGAGGAGAATAGAACACGCTACCACAACGACAGAGATAAGAGAATGCAGACTTCAGATCCCGAGATTCAATTTGGACCCATTCCGGAGGTGGAGAGTGATGTTTTGAGTGGCACAATTCCGGAGGACAACGCAGAATTGCTGATGACGATAGCAGGAGGTGATGCATCAACCCCAATTCCGATTGACTTGCAGAAAGAACGAGACGCAGTTAAGAAAATGAAGGAGGAAAATGAACTGCTTAGAAAAGAAATTGAGGCCTTGAAGATACATGATGATTTAACCCTGAGTTCCAGTTCAACGAAGACAGACATAGCTGAAAATCAGAAAGAAGTGAAGTCAAGTTGCAGAATGTTTGCAGAAAAACCTAGGGTTAGACCACCAACGTTTGATGGATCTGGTTCATGGACCGATTATAAAGTACAGTTCGAGTTGTTAGCAGAGTTAAACGGCTGGGGAGAATCAACACAGGCGATTTACCTTGCAGCAAGCTTACGTGGAACGGCACAATCCATGCTTGGAGATTTAGATGATGAGAGACGACGACGTTACAGTGCCCTCACTGCAGCTTTGGGGCAAAGATTTGGACCAGAAAATCAGACAGAGTTATTTAGGGTCCAACTTAAAAATAGAGTAAGAAAACGAGAGGAGACACTACCTGAATTAGCGCAAGCAGTGAGACGTTTGACGAGGCAGGCATATCCATCTGCAAATTACCAGCTTCAAAAGACACTGGCCAAGGAGCATTTTATAGATGCACTGCAAGACGCCGATATTAGATGGAGAGTTTTCCAGTCGCGACCGACAAACCTTGAAGATGCCGTGAGAGTAGCCGTGGAACTAGAAGCATTTCAAGTGGCAGATAGACAGCGGACGGGGCAGAGGAGGCCAATCGCAAGAGTAGTTGAAGTCGACAACAAACAAACATGGAAAGGTCACTGACGACGGAGACAGTCTTCAACGGCAGCTTTCATCACTGACGAATAATATTGAGAAAGCATTAGCGGAGGGTTTCTAAAATATACAGAAAAAGCTGGTAGCTGATGGCGGTGAAAGGAGAAATCACGATAGGAATGGTAGAGGCCAACGGCACAGACGTGGCGAGAACGGCAAGAGAAAAACAGAACCATTGAGTGCTGGAACTGCAATGAAGTTGGTCACATGAGCAGAGAATGTCCGTGGCCAAAGCGGCAGACTAAACGACCGAACAATTACAACCATAATGGACGAAATGTCGGTCAATTTAACCAACAGAGAAACGGGCAGCAGTTGAACTTTCGGGCCGATACTCAACTCACCAGCCCAGGCCCGACAACAACACAGCGACAGTAGGAACCCGCTCGTTAGCAGCAAACAGCGATGGGTTATACGTGGAAGGTTTAGTAGGAGATGCTGAAGTAACTTTCTTGGTTGACACCGGAGCAAACATAACAATTATAAGGCCAGATGTCTACTACAGGATAGACGAATTAACAAGACCGCCACTGGAGAGAAGGGAGATTAAAATGGCGATGGCTGATGGCAGACCACTTTCTTTCCAGGGGCACGGGAAATTCAAGATGAAGATTGAAGACGGCGTAGAAGTTCTACATGAAGTGTGGGTAGCTGAAATAGAGCTTGAGGGCATCCTTGGGTACGACTTCTTACAACAGCATAATTGCCGATTAGAATGCGGGAAAGGGGAGATGAAATTTCAAAACATGACAGAAAGTGCAGTAAAGAAACCTCAACCGACATGTTGCCGAGTTGTAGCAGATATGACAGTGTGTATTCCGCCTAGAGAGGAAGTTGTTCTACCAGGGAGAGTTGTTGGTGGGGATGACATTGGATTGGCAGTGATGGAGCCCACAGCAAAGTTTGTACAGCAGCATGGCATGATGATTGCCAAGGCGTTAGTTAATGCGAGAGAAGGACAGGTTCCGGTGCGTTTGTTAAATTTAAGCGATGATTATGCTAAGTTATACAAGGGGACTAATTTAGCAACTTGTGAGCCAGTTGAAGAAATAGTTACACTTGAAGAGAATAAAACACGGACTGCAGTTTGTCACACACATGGCGAGAAGCCGATGAATGAAGGGCAGATACCGGAGCACTTAGAAGATTTGTACACACATTGCAGTACACACCTTGATAATGGGCAACGGGAGGAGTTGAAGAAACTTTTAGTGCGACATCAAGATGCGTTTGCAAAATCCTCAGAAGATTTGGGTCGCACTGCAATATACAAGCACAAGATTGACACCGGCACAGCAAAACCTATCCGACAGCGAGCAAGACGGTTGCCTATTCACCAAAGAGCAGAGGCTGAGACAGAAGTAGACAAGATGCTGAAGAGGGGTGTAATTGAGCCATCTTCAAGTCCATGGGCGGCACCAATAGCTCTCGTGAAGAAGAAAGATGGTACGACAAGATTTTGCGTTGATTACAGAAAGTTAAATGCTGTAACCATTAAAGATTCCTACCCGCTTCCCAGAATAGATGATTCGCTCGATGCGTTATCTGGTTCAACTTGGTTTTCTACGCTAGATCTTCAGAGTGGTTACTGGCAGGTAGAAATGGCAGAAGAGGACCGGGAAAAGACCGCATTTGTGACGGGAACGGGAGTTGGCTTTTATCAATTTAAAGTCATGCCATTCGGGTTATGCAATGGCAAACCTGCCTACTCTACTTAGACGACATCGTGTCATACGGACAAAGTTTCCCACAGGCAATAAAGCAACTTGAAGAAGTAATGATCAGACTCAAGAATGCAGGTTTGAAGTTAAGTCCGAAGAAGTGCCACCTATTTCAGAGAAGTGTTTCGTTTTTGGGGCATGAAGTTTCCGACAAGGGAATAGCTACCGATGACTCAAAAGTTAAGACAGTTCGAGAATGGCCGACACCGAGAAATGTGACTGACGTCAGAAGTTTTCTTGGATTGTGCTCTTACTATAGACGATTTGTGAAGGGATTTGCAGAGATTGCAAAGCCGCTCCACCGACTGACAGAAAAGCAGAGACAGTTCATCTGGACTGAAGATTGTGAGATAGCCTTTAAGTAGTTAAAGACGGCCCTTACATCAACGCCAATTCTAGCATATCCTACGAATGACGATTGTTTCGTCTTGGACACAGACGCTAGTAACCTGGGTATTGGTGCGGTATTATCACAGATACAGGAGGGTACTGAAAAGGTGATTGCATACTTCAGCAGAACACTGACCAAAGCTGAAAGGAGATATTGTGTGACAAGAATAGAACTTCTTGCACTAGTAGCATCAACAAGACAATTTCATCATTACCTGTATGGTAAAAAGTTTCTAATACGGACGGACCATGGAGCACTAAGATGGCTGATGAACTTCAAAAGTCCAGAGGGCCAAACAGCAAGATGGTTAGAGGTGATGGGCACATATACATTTGAGATACAGCATCGAGCTGGAGTTAAGCATGGGAACGCAGATGGGTTGTCTCGTCGGCCATGTGATGAATGTGAACAGTGCAACAGAGTCGAGCGTAATGCGGCGCAGAGACAAACCATTACACACAGTATTAGAACTCCGCAAAATGGTGGTGAAGAAAGGTGTGTTATCATTGATAATGAGGAGAAGGGTGACGAAAAAGAAGAGGTGTCACATGCACACGGTGCTGTAATAGGAAATATGAATAACCATGAAAACTCTGATAAGTTAGGAGATGATGGCCGACAATTTACAGACATAGACTTACGTGAGCAGAAAAGAGACCTGCAGGAGAAGTTCTGGAACGGCAGTGATAGGCCTAGTGGCCGGGAGTGTACCGCCATTGACTCAGTAGAGGGCAAAAGGGACCACGAGAAGTCTGGAGATGGTGAAAGGCTGGAGGTCAGCCAGAGATGTACAGCCGTGAACTTGGGGCGAGGTGAAGAGCGCTCAAAAGAGAAGTCTAGTGATGAGGAAGATTGTATACAAGCCATAAACTTAAGGAAGTCGCAGCTAATGGACGAGACAATTGGACAGGTGATTCAATGGAAGAGTCCGGAAATAAGCGACCAGAGTGGTGTAAAGTTTCCCCCGTGATAAAGCAGTTAAACGTTATTGGACGCAGTGGGACCGTCTAGAGATGCGGGATGGTGTACTATATAGAAGATGGGAGTCAGAGAGAGGCAATAAAATAACATGGCAGTTAGTTCTCCCCAAAGAAAACAGACAAGACATTATACAGCGACTCCATAGTGACCCGACATCTGGTCATCTAGGTAAAACCAAGACACTAGACAGAGTGCAGAGAAGATATTATTGGTATGAGTGGCGACAAATGTCAGCCGACTATGTAAGACATGTGATATGTGTGCTACACGTAAACCACCACAGAAGAAACCTAGAAGTCGTATGAAACAATACAATGTTGGTGTTGCCATGGAGAGAATTGCTATAGACGTGATGGGTCCGTTACCAGTTACAGAAGATGGCAATAAGTACATCCTCGTTGTGGGTGATTATTTCACTAAGTGGACAGAGGCATATGCAATTCCTAACCAAGAGGCAGCAACTGTGGCTACTAAGTTAACGGAAGAATTAATATGTAGGTTTGGGGTTCCACTTCAACTGCATTCAGACCAAGGTCGCAATTTTGAACCCAACTTATTTCAAGAAGTTTGCCAACTTTTGGGGATCGAGAAGACCAGAACGACAGCTCTTCATCCACAATCAGATGGCATGATTGAAAGATTTAATCGCACTCTTGAGGCAATGTTGTCAATGTTCGTAAGCAGCATGACTGGGACAAATGTCTACCCTACGTCATGATGGCATACAGGACATCTGTACATGAAACTACTGGGTGTACGCCAAGCGAAATGATGTTGGGCAGAGATATTAGACTACCCTCTGATCTACTGATGGGACGACTTGATGACGACACATGTGAGGTACCGATCGAATATGCCGAGCAGTTGCGTGATAGGCTAGAGCAGGTGCACCAGTACGCCCGCAAACATTTGAGAATAGCGAGTGATCGTCAAAAGAAGAACTATGATAAAAAAGCTCAAGCAGGAGGGTACAAAGAGGGAGAGGCAGTATGGCGCAACCCAAAGAGGAAGAAAGGGATCAGCCCCAAGTTGCAACGTCCTTGGGAGGGACCGTGTTTAGTTTTAAAGAGACTTAGTGACGTAACGTTTCGGATACAGAAGGGTCCCAAGACAGCGCCGAGGGTGGTTCATTACAACCGGTTGAAGAAGTACTTCGGAGAAAACCCCCCAAACTGGATGAAGTTTCCCGGAAAATGAAGAACGGCGGAATGAAAATACGCAAGAAAGTACACAGGAACAGATATGCCATGAGGAAAAAGAGCCGAGGAGGAGTCAACGGAGACGGCGACCTCCGGGCAGATTTGATGACAATAAATCATCAAACAAAGTTTAGTAAGAATTGTACGATATAAATGCTGGAGTTGGCGAGTAGGCGTGTTCACACTGACATGCCGACGCCCATTGGCTGACTGCAGAGGAGTGCGCGCCAATAAGAAAACTCAGTGTCACTGCGTACGTACGACGTACGTACGACATACGTACGACGTACACAAACACGCAACAAGATAGTTAATTTAGTTGATGAGCGAATTACAAACAGAGAGGAGCAAAAATGAAGTACGTTTGTGTTTTCTGTGAAAGGAGCTACGTGTATTGGCGTGATTTAATCCGGCATACAGAAATATGACACAAAGGTCAAGAGATGCATCGATGCAGAAGATGCTCCTTCTATACAGGGAGGAAAAGTGCCCTGGAGAGGCATCTCGTAACTGAGCACCGGAAGGAGGAGATGGCAAAGACGAGCAAGTGCAAGAGACGATCGAGAGGGCGGGAAAACCCACACGATCAACCACCGCAGCAAGATGAAACACGGGCATCCTTTCCCATGTCATCGGTCGACGTCCCGGATTGCGACATCTTGCAAATACATCCGACACCGGCCGACACAGCTGCCCTAGAGCCACAGACAGTGAAAATACAACATGGGGATGATGCAAAAGAAAAGCCAGCTCATCATGCTGAAACGTCTGGTGTTAAGCCCGCCCTCTATTGATACCCTCTAGCATCCCTATAACGGAGCGGTGTAGCAGCCCATTACAATAATGATGAATTTTAAGAAAAAGCAGTTTTATTTAATAAAAAAATTATTAATGTTTTACACTTTAATGGCCCTGTACACTTGGTAAGATCGAAAAACACCAATGTTCCCAGATTCACACATAACTTACATGATTTAAATTAAGAATGGTAGAAAGGGTTCCTTAAAATATTTCTGCCTAAAATGCTATCGTTTCTGAGAAATTAATAAAACAATAGTTTTTATCGCGTGCGATAATAAACTCGATGTTTGAAAAACAGAAAACACATAAGGTCTCTTTTCACTATTTTCTCGCGACCTCGATGACCAATTGAGTTGAAATTTTCACAGGTTTGTTATTTCATGTTTATGGTTAATCACACAAAACATGAACTTTGTTTGCAACTGTTTTGTCAGCTCTACCAATCATGTATAATACCTTTAAATAAAAAGTTAAAACGAATATGATAATAAATAAAAACAAAACAAAGATTACATTCTTATAAAACATGTAACATGTAAAGAAGAAGAAGCTAATTATTTTATACTAAATTGGTCTCACTAGCCACCAGTGAGAGACATTTTGCACTCCATACTTGAGTCCAGAGTGGATAGATACTGCCTCTCAATGAAAGTATCGAAACATGATGATGCCTGCATTCTAACATAAACTACCGCTATAATTAGCAGAAGATCGTTCAGAATGCAATTAAGAAAAATTTATGAACAGAAGATGTTTGTTAAAAGGTGGGACATGGTTTTTATTTATTTTTGTTGGTTTTGTTTCTGATACTGTAGGATTGGGATGTTTAACCAGTTAACCGTTTAACTGTATAAAAAAAATCTTTAAAAAATGCTGAAATCTGTTTCAAAATTTCTTGAATGATTAAACCAAGCCCACAGAAAATTTTGTTTTAACAAATTTAAAAAGGCAGACAGTAAATTCAGAAACAATTAAATAAAATCATAAGTTAATTCTTACCTAAAAATTGTAGATAAAACATTGTTCTGTCCTTTGAAATACTTGTATCTGGGTCCCGTTTCGCCTGCACACAAAAAATGAGACGAAAAAAACATATATTCACCTCAAAACCATAAAATGTTGTACTGGTCCAAATAAGGACAGATACATTTTGGGATGCAGTGGGCAAAAAGTCCTCAAATGTAGTCGGGTTGTGACGAAGAGCGGTGCAGGTGTAAAGAAATTTGGGCCCCATGAACATATGACTTGTAGAAGTAAAACTGGGAATTTTAACATTTTGCTTAATTTTTAAAGGTAATAATATTCTCACTGAATTTAGCTTCATTGGTTTACAGGAAAGTGCTTTGCATGCCACCACCTAGTTGCGATAATCGTAACCCTCCATCCTCCCGACGGTCGGAGACCGGAGGGTTACGAGTCATGCAGTGCAAAAAAGTGGCGAAATTACAATTTCAACTATTTTGGTCAGACTAGTCACCAGATTTGCCCAATTTTTACCACTTTCAAAAAACATGACACACATTCTAAGAACATGGATTTGATCATCAATGTGTAATGAATCCATTCATAACACTCTAAACATCGTTGAAAAATTATTTGAAGAAAAAACGAACAAAAACTTACCAGAAACTGACCGAAATGTCCATGGACCGCGCTTCCCCTAAATCAACCAATCAGCGTAAACCAAACCGTTGTGTAGGCGTGGCGATCGTCCATGTGCGACTGTGCGTGCACGCCGTTAATGTATACAACAGATTTGCGCCATCTGCAGTTTGCGCTGATTAATTGCAGGAACAGCATTCCAGAATGCGCGCTCAATCTGGAAATTTTTCCTCACAAATATCCTGTGATTGTGCAACTCATTAAAATGCGCTTAACGGCGAGTCCGCTTACGCTGATTGGTCGAGATGTTGCTAGGTCACGAATCGCGAGGTTCGAAAACCGGACCTGAGATTGTCTACGCTTCATGAGAATTTCGCTCAGTCTCTGGTAAGTTTTTGTCTTTTTTTCTTAAAATATTTTCTCAATGATGTTTTGAGTAATACGAATGGATTCATTACACATTGATGATCACATCCATATTTTTAGAATGTGTGTCATGTTTTTTGAAAGTGGTAAAAATTGGGCAAATCTGGTGACTAGTCTGACCAAAATAGTTGAAATTGTAATTTCGCCACTTTTTTGCACTGCATGACTCGTAACCCTCCGGTCTCCGACCGTCGGGAGGATGGAGGGTTACGATTATCGCAACTAGCCACCACCATGACCACCAGGCATTGGAAAACTCTTTTCCAACTTCACTTTGTCATGTTTGTCTACAAATTTATTCACAAATCCGATGGATTTTTGATGCCAAAGTGTAAAGAAATACTTCAACAACAGTACTTACACTTAATAGGTTACTTTACAAAGGTTGTCAACATTTTTATAATTCTGCTCGAGAAACGTGCTTCCCCGCGGAATGGGTGGGGCTCCATCCTACTGACTGTATAGTCTAGGGCGGGTAATTCCGCCATTTTCGAAATATTTTCGAGAGAGGTGTTAAAACTCAAAAATGTGTTGGTATTCTGAGAAGCTACAGTATGCAAGAGTATAAGTTTAAATTTGTGAAAAAGAAATACCTAAAGATACATCATAATGCATTGCAATGAAGAAACAACTGACGTAAATGAAGAAAAAATGAAAATTTACCTAGTATACTTGCGGCCTCGTTGCTTCTCGTGCTACCCCACGTTTAAAGAGACTTGCTAGTTCCAGTTTGGCGCCCTCTTGGGATATGGCCCTTTTCGAAATTACGGCTCGGTCTTGGGCTTCGGCTTGGGATCTGTCTACCTGGTCGAAGCCTCGTAAGAAAAGCGCACGTCTTCTGAATAACTGACAGAGCCTAAGCTGCAGCCTCCGTGGTTTCGAAAAGGGCTTTACATTAGCCGGTGTCGTCACAAGGAATTCTGTCCCCCCGCACAAAGGTCCGGGTGGACCCTGGGGGAATGTGTCCCCGGGCTAGGGTTTTCTGTCCGCCAGGGGAATTGTCCCCCTCTCATTTTGGCCTGAATATAGACCATGTGAACTTTGTTTACAATAAGTGTGAACTTGTACATTCTTTGAGTATTCTGGCAGGCAAGATACTACACTGGTCCTATGGGAAAGTTGACATTTTGTGTCATAATTTCCACATTTAAAACCAAGAGTTATAAAAGTAAAAGCTGGACAAGTTTTGAGATGTGCCCCCTTTCATCATATCAAAAGTTGATAAGAATTAGACAGTGCAATCTCCATAAAATATAAGATTTTATGCCTTCTTCCATTGAGCTGTGTACAAATCGTCCCTTTCATCATATCAAAAGTTGATAAGAATTAGACAGTGCAATCTCCATAAAATATAAGATTTTATGCCTTCTTCCATTGAGCTGTGTACAAATCGTCCCTTTCATCATATCAAAAGTTGATAAGAATTAGACAGTGCAATCTCCATAAAATATAAGATTTTATGCCTTCTTCCATTGAGCTGTGTACAAATCGTCCCTTTCATCATATCAAAAGTTGATAAGAATTAGACAGTGCAATCTCCATAAAATATAAGATTTTATGCCTTCTTCCATTGAGCTGTGTACAAATCGTCCCTTTCATCATATCAAAAGTTGATAAGAATTAGACAGTGCAATCTCCATAAAATATAAGATTTTATGCCTTCTTCCATTGAGCTGTGTACAAATCGTCCCTTTCATCATATCAAAAGTTGATAAGAATTAGACAGTGCAATCTCCATAAAATATAAGATTTTAATGCCTTCTTCCATTGAGCTGTGTACAAATCGTCCCTTTCATCATATCAAAAGTTGATAAGAATTAGACAGTGCAATCTCCATAAAATATAAGATTTTATGCCTTCTTCCATTGAGCTGTGTACAAATCGTGCCTGCATGAAGTCCAGGCTCTGTGGCTCTTTTGTAAACATGTGATGTCACAGGTCACATCGTCTATAAAATGTTCTTATATTTGTATATGTTCCTTTGTTTGCCTTTGTGTGACACTTTTAATATTTTTGACACGAAAGTAAGAAATGTATCTTGTTCCTTTTCATTCAATATGCTCCACTTTAAGGGAACAATTATGTGTGGTGTAGGCTGCTAGGTGCGCATGCGTATCATTCTTAATGCACCATCATCTCAGAAACTTCTTATTGAAAAGTTAGTCACGTGTCATGTGACGTCAGATTAAAGGTGAATTTCAAAGTCTATATCTCTCGAAGTACAGCTCTGATTGAGTTGAATCTTGGTGTAAGGTGAGTAAAAATAGAAACATGTTTAGCGTCCGGGTTTCTAAAAAAAAAGGAAGGAGGAGGGGCTTTTTATTTTTTAATTCAAGATGGCCGCCATTCTTTATAAAATTTCAAATATCCATTGTTTTTTCTACTGTTCAAACACACAATACATAAAAGAAACATGTTGGACAAGACATTAAACATGTCCGGACTTGTTCAAAAAGAGGAGGAGACAGGGCGCTACTATTTTACTATTTTTCCAATTTGTTGTTATTTTTTCCAAGATGGCCGCCATGCTAAATATGGCTGGCCAAGGTATATTTATTCACAGACCGTGTGCTATTTTAGCAATGATGCAATGTTTGACAAAACAAATGATTTGTATCATTTCAGTCAAATTTTTTCTTTTTAAAATATTTTTTATGAAATAGTAAAAAGTTAAAAAAGGAGGCGGCGGCCAAAAAGGAGGCGGGCTGGGACGCTAAACATGTTTTTTTTTTTTACTCGGCCTAATTGAGAGAAACCAGGTATCTATTTAAAATGCCATGGCTTTGTACTCTTTCTGACCATTATCAGGCCTGATACTTCAAGGAGCCAACAGAGACAGAAAATCTCCTGCAAGCCGTTGGATGCCCCTATAAATGTTCAAGTTGAATAGAGGTGCCCTTTACCAAGGGAAATGTTCATTATCAGTCAGTTAAAAATCTTTGATTTTATGCTCTTATAAAGCAAGATAATAAAAATCATCGTAATCTAACCTTTAAGAAAGTGGGAAACTACAGTCTGACTAATAATTGAAACAGCACAGCATTCAACAGATGTCACTTTCAATACATCAGGAATGTTTATTTTAACACATTCAAAATATAAGAAAAATACACCAATAGTTGAAAAGCATTAGGGTATCCTCTTACACATAATAACTTTTGATAAAAACGTCTACTGATGTTTGTTTTTTAAAGGAACATTACAGAATTGTTTTTTGCTAACAAAACAGTTGCTGGCAGTGTAAGCACTTTATGTAATCCACCATATACATAAACTGACAATTCTGTAGAAGTTTGAGATCGATCAGCCATCTGGGTCACAAGAAAATAGTGAAAAACCGATTACACATTTGCATGAAATCATATAGATTCAACAAATGAATAAAGCGCTCACTGAGCGATAAACTCCAATCAGAAAATTAGTTTATTCATTTCTCATCAAATATGGCATTTCAGACGGAAATATTTCAAGGGATGTTTTTTACTATCATCATCATTAGACCATGTAAGTTTGATGTAAATCTGTGATCAAAAAATATATTTTACAAGTTTTTTCATACCAATTCTGTAATGTTCCTTTAAGTGAAATTTTCTAGCTATATGCTTCTGTTTGTTTTTTGCAACGATAAACATGGATTTTCTTAGAAAAAACATTTATTACGGTGCTTATTATTCGGTTTTACCCATTAGGTGCTTGTTTATTCACCCCTCACCCCCCCCCCCCCCCAAGTTATAGCCATTTTAGATTTGAGGCCCTTTCGACTATTACACATATGAAATTGCAAATTAGGACCTTGTATCACCGAACAGACGAATTTATAATTAAAATTATCATGATCGAACAGATGAGTTAAACATGTCTTGCGTAGCTAAGAACTTTTGCTGGTGTTCATTTTCCAATCCAACTAAATAAGGAGTTCCTAAATTTCACCCAGTTTGCACAAAAATCCTGTCGAAGATGGTGACCATAAAGAAGCTTGGCATAGCACATTTAAAGGGTCCGACTGATTTTAATTTTAGAAGTTATTAACTATTTCACAGCCCGCTGAGATGGTTGGCTGGAATGCATTTATCAACTCTCTTCACTCAGCAAGAAGTCACTGATTTCATCACGCATTTTGGATCTGAAAGCAAATAAATTAAAATCATGGCAAATATTATTTCATTGATGTAATAATTGCATTGGGAATATTATTTTGGTTTTTACCCTTACACCAATGTTTGATAAGCACTGTATTCTCGGTACTTTCCCCCCGAGCCCTGACGGGGAAAATCTCCACTGGCTTCTTCGGTGAGATTTGAACCCATGGCACATGTGATGTCCACATCTTTCATCACCAAAATAAAGTCTACAGGGACTTCTTCATACATCTTAAAACAGAGAGTACAACATTGGTTTTAACATAAATCATTACATGTATTTGCTAAAAGTCAAACAAATTTTTCAAACCATAATTGGCATGAAATTAATTTTCACTGAATTTTTTTGGTGGAACTTGATGTTTTCTTTTACTAATGTTGTAATCTTGCCCTTTGAGAAACGTTACACCGTTACCTTCTATCAAGCTTTGCTGCTTCGTCTATCACATGGCTGGGGAGTAAGCTGACATCCTTCTGTTGGCAGAAGAAGATAAATCCTCTAAATCAATTTCATCGTCATCTACTGTTAAAAAAGATTACTCCATCTCAGTCTTGTACACTCAGGGAAAAGAAACCTGATGTACTGAGATATAAATCCCAATGTGGTTGTATGGTGTGTTTATTGAATAGAGGGCTGGAATAAATGTACTCTTCCAAAAGCAATGGTTATCATACCTTTAAAGAAGTGAAGCTCAATATTAGAAAGTATTTCACTTACCATGTCCCTAACTGTGACTTGGCATCCATAGCATAAGGTTCTACTGAGGCTCTCAACAGATACACTGAAATAAAAACCATACATAGGATTAGGACATAATATTCTGAGCAATTGCAGCTAGACCCTGGTATCAAAGATTTTCTAGTACACAACTGGGGTATCGTAGCTGAGCGGTCTAGTGTGCCGGGTTCATGTTCTGGTGTTGTTAGTTAGAGTGTCGGTTCCGATCCTGGTCATGGCACTTGTGTCCTTAAGCGAGACAATTAACCATCATTGCTTCGTCCCTCGGACGGGACATAAATTATAGCCGTAAAAGTAGGTCTTGTGTGTTGTGTAATGCACATAAAAGAACTCAGTACACTTTTATCAATGAGAAGGGCTCGCCCTGGTGTTTCTAGTTTGATTGGCTACAGATTGCGGGGCATCACCTTGTAAACCATTACAAGGTGCTACATAAACAGGTCTCATAACTCAAACATTGCCCTGCAAAAGTGTTGTAAAACTAGTAGTCAGCTGCCACCTAGCTTCCCAAGATTGCCCACTGGCTCTGATTATGGTGTTACAATAGGCCGTGTCCAAATTGGCGGCTGCGGCTACGGCTGGATCACCGCATCATCCTGCGTTGAAGTATAGGCCGTTCTTAGCAACAGTCATAGCCGTAGCTGTAGCCGCCAATTTGGGTAAAGCCTTAAATGCTTAGCCCAATGCTAAACTTAACTATTTTAGATTAAATTTAAACAAGAACTCTGTGAAGAATTGGACCTGAGCAGTTAGGATTCAAGAAAACTTTAAAGTTACCCATTCTTTGGGATGCTGTGACAACTTCCATCCCCCTGTCCACAACACTGGCTTGAAGATGGCTCACTGCAGGTTGCGTTGTCTGTCTTGTCTGTTCCACATGGACTCTTGCCCACTGATCCTTCCCTTGACATCCTTAAGGAAAATCTTGTTGCACTGAGTGCTGAGGACTTGCCCACGGCTGTGTCTAAGGCCGACTGCAAACAAAACAACAAACTGTTGTAAACATCACAGATTCAAAGCGCACTTGGCATGAAGTTGGTGCAGGTACATTTATGAGAAATTACTTCTATTTAGGAGTTTGAAACATGAGAAATCTGTTGATTTTGTGATACTAGACATACAGAAAAACGGAAAAACATTGCACTGAAAAATGTAATACACCTGTCATGACAAGCCTCCATTTGATGTATCATTGTTCTTTGGTGCGATTGAAAACTAAGCAATATAAGAGGAAGGGTGAATTCGATCGATAGAGCAAACAACCAACATACCATACACATGCGACAGCTTTGGCCTGGCTTAGAGTCACTCCCTTCAGCAGCACACATTTTCTCCCCAGTTCTGTGTCACAGAAGAAAAGAATTACAATCAGTTATTACCCCCCTAGGATCAACAAACAAACAAACAAACAAACAAACAAACAAAGTGCTCAAAGATTGTTTAAAACATTGTGATATACAAATTTCTTAGATTTGTGGATAAATGTCTTTAAAATGAACTGAAAGCATTGACATAAAGTTATGTCCAAGAAATAACACATATTATTATCTTTAAAGGCACTGAACATTATTGGTAACTACTCAAAATAATTGTTAGCATAAAAACTTTCTTGGTAACGAGCAATGGAGAGCTGTCGATAGTATAAAACATTGTGAGAAACGGCTCCCTCTGAAGTAACGTAGTTTTTGAGAAAGTAATTTCTCAGTAAAATATTTGAATTGATTTTGAGACCTCACGCGTGAGGTTTCGAAATCAAGATTCTGAAAGCACACAACTTCGTGTGACAAGGGTGTTTTTTCTTCCATTATTATCTCGCAACTTCGACGACCAATTGAGTTCAAATTTTCACAGGTTTGTTATTTTGTGCATATGTTGAGATACACTAAATGAGAAGACTGGTCTTTGACAATTACCAAAGGTGTCCAGTGTCTTTAATAAATGAGTTTTGAGTTTGGGATTTGATAAACTTGACCAACCTGAATACAGTACTAACAGTTGAAGGGAAATTTGTCTGTAGATTGTTGACGAATGACTCGGTGAGTGTGTCGATGCTGGCATATTCCCCAGCCTTAGTTGAAAGAGTCGGCAGAAATAAAGAGTCCACATTGAAAAGTGAATTGTGCATGACAATCTCCTTTGTTGTAAACTCCCTAGTATTACACACGAAAAGACAAGATGGAGAGGTGCGGACTGTTAAATGGAAAAACATTAGTTTTTATGTCCTGTTTTTGCATTTGTTATGCACCACCCTTTATGCTAGCTCAGAAATTCAGTGCTCACCCTGTAAGTGGAAAATGATCACTGTAAGCGCAGAATTTCGCAGTAGGCTGAGCCCAAAAATTGGGTACTGATGATGTTAATGGCACAAGGTTCATAGTAAATAAAATACTAACAAATAAATTATTTAATTCATTACATCAGAGTAGGGTAAAAGCAACTTTTGTTATCATTGTTCATCCTTTGGTGCAGATATCAAATCATCCAATAGGTTGCGGTACCCGCTTCTAATTACTGGAACCAAACTGGCCTCTTGTTATTGGGTGAGATCAACGTTTTGGGGGGTTAAGACAACTGCAGTAGAATAGAGAAGGTTCTTAAATGGATTTACAAATAGCAAGAGGAGAATCAGTTTCTGTATTTCAAATATTGTACTGATAAAACTCGTCTTGACCCACCTCATGGGTCTGACCAACGTGATGTTCCCACATCGGTCATCAGCGAAGGCCATACCAAGGGGTATAGCTGCCCCTCTTCCCTTAGCGAGGTCGGTAAGAACACCCGATGATAGCCTTGTCCCGCTGTCCCCCACAGCTATCTTATGATATCCCATCTGATGAGCCTTGTGCGCAAGCAGACGGTTCCTGGAAAGTAAAAAGAAAGTACTGAAGTCAATCGGTAATCTGGCATATGAATTGGTTCTTCAGTGTTTCCGATGATACATCATAGTTGTAAGAAATAATTTGAAAGAGAAATTTGAAAGGGAAATTTACTTCATCTAATATTGCTGTTTGGCAAACAACAAACTAACAATTGGTTAGAGTTAGTATCAAAGATGTAAAGTGTTTGGCCTCTCGTCATAGAGAAAGCTCAGTGGTCATTGTTTCAAGGGATGCCTGTGGATTTTGTTTCCCGCAGAACACAGAAAGCAACAAATATACAGAGCTTATTGGGAAAGGGTAAAACCAATTCATGTCGTTCTTTATCCCTCATGCATTAATTACATCAGTTAAAAATCTTTTTGTATATTGTAACTTGCTTGATGTCCTGTAGTCAGGGGCATTGGGTCACGGTTTGGGCCCTGCATTGGGTCTAGGTTGGGGCTCTGCATTGGGTCAAGGTTTGGGCCCTGCTAGGGTCAAGGTGGGGGCCCTGCCTGGGGGTAAAAATTGAGGGGGTAGAAAGAGAGGAATAACTACCCTTTTATCACACTGTGATGTGATGCCCTTTTTATCCCTGATTAACCCACCTCATGTTCCTGATGAGATCTTCCTTGGCTGTGAGCGAGGTCATAGATTCCAGCAAGTCTTCACACTCTTGCGTCCGTCTGGTATCTAGGCTTATCTCATCTAGCTTTCCTGACAGCTCATCTGTTGTCAGCGCTTGGTTACTATGGAAACTATCACCTTCCTGGCAGGCGTTACTGCCCTCAGGATGAGTCAGTGGGGTCATGGCAGGAATGTCTAGTGACTGTAAAGACATGGTATGGCATTGGTTAATTGTATTTATTAGGGGTTTTTAAACCAATCCTATCAAAGGGCCTTACACTATTGCTATCCCTGTTCAGCATTCCTAAAAAATCCTTTGGAGTGTGCAGCACTGGCAGCCAAATTAGTGCACAGGTTGCTATTCAAACATCAACAATCTCTATCCTTGTAGGTATGCTTTTACTCCTGGGTGATGAGAAGTAACTATGGTTATTAGTGTATTGCCCAAGAACACAAGTGTCATAAACAGGATTCGAACCCACACGCTAATGACTCATCCACCTGAGATTGAATCCAATGCGCTAGACCGCTCGGCCACGACACGCTACCAGATAGACCTTCATCAACCTTTGTCTGGCCCATTAAATCTTTGATCCAAATCATAGATTGCTGCAGCACACAGGGAGTATGACCAACATGGCTACCCCCATGATGGTCTATTCTGAAAAACTATATACTGTGTTTATCATGAACGCATACACAGCAAAGATACAAAATGTGAATTTCTGGTTTTAGAAAATGAAACGCAGCAACAACAAAAATAAAAGAAAATGCTTATGTACCTCTTCCAAGGCAGCAATGCACCATGGGAAACCAGTCTCTTTCATCAGGTCAGAGACTCTTTGACAGATGGTGCTTCGCTCTTCCTTAGACTGGCCAGTGACCACACCTTCTACAAATAGGACAATAAAGCAAACAATTTATGTAATTGATGAATTTCTTTTGTTGGGAACACTTTGAACCATTGGAGTTTGCCTTTGTATACTAAAATGAGCCCACTTAAATTCAATTAATTTCGTAAGGGCTGGTTTTATTGTGTGTGTGTGTGTGTTGAAAAGTCAAGAATAGGAAAGGATGTCCTCTTCCAAAAACCAAAGATGCATGATAGCTGTAATTTAACATAGTTGACTCTTAAATAAGTTTGCTACTCCTGTACAGAGGGCACTACAACTTCCCCAAATCTAGAGCAACTTGTTGACAAATGTTATAGTCAAATATGTACTAGACTTCAAATTTCAAAACTTACCCTACAAAGTTAATGGGTTGATATTCAACAACTCTCTATTTTGAATAATGACCTAATATAGTGAATTCCTACTCACCGTCAATGTAGATGAGTCCTGGGATAAATCTGAGCTTCTTGTGAGTGCTTTGGTCGAGACCCTGCATAAAAGCCAAATGTTAGCAAACGCTACAATCTTTGATAGATGTAATAATTTGCATTGGGATAAAGAATAATATATTAAAGCAGATATTTTAACCACTAGACCACCGCGCATTCCCGGTGATGATAGGCCGGTAGTAGAAATGCTACAATCACTAGTCCGTTTAAAGAGATGCTGCTTGAAAACTAGACAGTTCTTCCAAAAGCCAATGTTGTACCATCCCTTAAAAGGCAATTTATTCAGCATCTCCAGTCCAATCAGAAAATAATTTTGTAAATGATTGTTCATGACATGAGACATTAACAGTTTATAAGGATAACCTTAAATTTCAATGTGACAGGACTCAGGAAAAACAGATTTTTGATATCTGTGATCAATGTTATGCGAGTAATTGTAAAATTTCTCAGATATAAAGTCTTGAGCTTACCCGTTTCACAAGGTTCACCATTGCACTTGAACATTGCCCACCAGAAAAAGCAAACAATACCTAGAGGAAAGAAGACCACAGAAAGTACATGACTTTTTAGATTGAGAAGTAATAGACCGATCCATTAAGCCCCACCGCTTTAAAATATTGACCAATCACAGCATTGGCTGCATCCACACTGCACACACGTGGGCAGCACATGTGCATCTCTCCAATGCCACACTCGCGACATGAACGTGCACACTTTAAGTATGAACGCACACACATGATTACTTTTCTAATGGGATTTTAGCGTGTCGGACTTTTGCCGGAATTTTGGTGGCGTAGCCAAGGTTGTGATTGGTCAACACGTGAGGGGGCAGAGCTTAATAGATCAGTCTATTGCAACATAGTCTCGTCTTATTATGGCCACCTGGCCTCAATTTCATGGTTCTGCTTACCACAGAATTCTGCGCTTACATCCCATAGAAATGTGTGCTTTACAGGCCTCAAACTTTGTGTTCAAAAGGCCACGGCAATTTCCCCAAAATGTAGGGCACCCAATGAGAAAAATTTGAATTTGTATTGAAGGTTTTTAAGGGCATCCACAGCAACTGCTGTGGTGCGTGATGAAATTTGAGGCCTGGCTTTACAGGGCTCAGTATACGCAGAATTCCACATTAAGCAGAGCCATGATATTGGACCCTGTACTTCAGGTTAAAATACATTTGTTGAACAGGTAGTAATTGGAGCACCACGTTTTCCTCACGTTTGTATATTCAAAGGTTAGTTTTAAAGATTTGTAGATTTTAGGATGACACTAGCCGCATGTTGATGTCTGTCTTCACTACAATTTGACTACCAGTAGCAGGCCTGAATTTCACCTTGGAGAGGGCAAGGCCATTTTCATTTGTAAAGGGCACTTCCATTGAAATCTTAAAGTCTATGGGAAGTTTTGAAGGGCACCAAGGCCAAGACCAGGGCAACGAAGGCCAGACCAGACGTCCAGCCTGGGCTAAGAATGGCACCAAATGAATACCTTTTCTCCATCTCGTATCAACCTTGCCTTGCCAAATGTTGCTCTGAACCTGTGGGTGAAATATGTCAGGAAGCAGGACCTGAAAACACAAAATATTAACACAACATTAAAATGTGTGATCAATGTATGGGCATGTTGAATTGATTCTTTCTCTATGATTTAAGTGAGGAAAATTGAAAATTAGAAAGGTCATGGCTGCCTTGGCTAAAATTTAGAGGATAAGGAAAACGATGAGGAGTGAATGTGGTTTAGCAGGATTTTTCCTGATTTCTGATTTTTTCTCAAAATCTCCTTGATCCATTAATTTTTTGGGAAAGAATGTGAAGCAACCAAAAGAGGGTGAAAGGAATGGACCACATTGTGTCCAAACCTGTAGTTTGGTGTATTTCTGGTGATAACACAGAGCCTGTAAACAACCTGAATTGTCACACCTGGGCCCAATTTCATAGAGCTGCTTAAGCACAAAAATTGGCTAAGCACAAACAAATTATGCTTTTAAAACCAGAATAAGGTTGCCAGCCAAAATACCATCTCACCTGTACAATTCGTGACTGGTGTCCTGCTCATTTCTGCTTAGCAGAAAATTGTTAAGCAATATTTTCTGCTTAAGCAGCTCTATGAAATTGGGCCCAGGAAGGTTCTGGGGAACCCAGTCCCACAAGCCATTCTCAAGAATGTTCACATTCGGCAAATCTCACCCAGGGCTGCCTATGGTCAAGATATGATGTGGCATGATGAGGTTGAGTGCATGTATGTACCAACTACCTAGTATAGGGCTAACATTTCAAGAAGTCCCCCCTTGACCTCAGGTCTCAGGTATTGTAGCTCAGAAATTTCACTAAACCAAAAACTACAAAACGTTATATATTTGCTGAACTTTTACTTAGGAGAATTGGAATTGAAAAGCTTATTTGGAAAAACACTAGGCTTCAGGACTTATTTGGCTGTGGGGTTTCTCGCCAAGTATTAAAATTACTGGACGCTGGCCAGTGGTCCAGTGGGTAATTCAAGCCTTGTAGAGCTAGCCATTTCTAAAAATTCAATATTTTTTGCTGTTCTAATTGGACAGGTGCAGGAAACTTTGATTTGGGATCATGAAGGAGCAAGGAAGTGTTGATCTGACTCTGTACCTGCAGAAAGCATCTTTGATGCGTGCAATGACCACAGCCTTCTCCCCACACTTCATGCAGTCTCTTGCGTTAGGTCTGCAGATAGGGAAACATTACAAAATTGTTAAATTGTTAATGATGTTTTCCTAAAATTGTCCTGATAAGTACTACTAGCATTGGTAGGGTTTTCTACTTTTATCTGAAATAATCGCCAGGGTTAAAGCATCCTCCACCATCGAAGGGATGATACATTGTACTTTGTTGTTTATTTGGAGAACTTTCCATTTAACCATCAAGTTTTGAAGCAATTTTAATACAGTAAGGTAAAACTTTGTCAGCTACAACTTGTAAAACTTTCTTTGAAATTAAAGAATTGTGCTACATAGTACCATGGCTTTAAGTCACAGTAAGGTATTCAATTTGTATTTTCTAATACTGTATGGCTCTTCAAACTATAGTCAAATAACTATGTAATAATATTCTGCCCCAACTAGTATCAGATCGCCCCAACTATGTTGGGCCACGGACAAACTATAGTTGGGCCGATCTCAACTAACTACAGGGATTGAGGCCCGATACATACAAAAAATATATTATATACATGTATACATGATCTATTTATTGTTTTACATAGGCTCTAGCCCTGTACTACTACTGTAGTATACAAATATTGACTGCTTCGAGTGCTATGGTTAAAACTACGACGCCCGAGGTGATCCCCGGTGCGTTCTATTTTCCCGAGGCGAAGCCGAGGGAAAATACATGTAGGTGGCTCCGGGGATCACCGAGGGCATCGTAGTTTTTACCTTAGCACGAGTAAAAACAGTCAAAATTTGTTTTATAACACCCCGTACAAAAGACGTCTAGGTACCATGAAGCTGCTGTTGCTATGGGTGTAGTACATTGGTTGCCATGTAATAGTACATCGGTTGCCATGTGATAGTACATCGGCGGCCGTGTGATAGTACCGCACGGTTCATGCGCGGTTTCTAGTCAAACTAAGACATATCATGTGACGCGCTCTAAACCAATCAAAAGGCAGAATATTTGTAAGGGGTGTTATAATAGTACTTACTGGGACGAGGGCTAGGGGCACTAGTCATTCTAACATGGTTTTGACAATCCGGTTGAAAATCACGTTGTCAGAAACCATGTGGCTGTGTGGCTACAGAGACTAACGAATGTTATGCTTTAATTAACTTGTAATTGTATACTATTGTTGGATTGTATTATGATGACGGATGAACTTCATCACTAGCTAGTGTAGCTATTGTAATTGTATGCAAGTATCAAATTTATTTACACTCACCATGCTCACAGTCACAGACTACTCAGGTCAGAACACACAGTACAGGCTCAAAAACATTTTTTACGCAGTAACAAAAACTACAAACAATACACTTACATTTTACAAGTAAATGTCCCTAATTTGTTCGTCACTAACACAATTTGACAGAAACACTTGCCACTCTCAATCTACACTACTACTGTAGTAGTACAGTATCCCCATGAATAGGGCCAATCCACTCCGTATGTGCGTGACTGAATTGGCCGATGCTTGGGTACATGATTTGATCCATGATTTATGTGCAGTAACACAAACAACATTCAAAACAGACAGACATGTCTGTCTGACAGCTTTTAATTATTTACCCGATCGGTGACTTCTTTTCCAACACTGGAACATTCTCACCATCTACTTGACACATGATCCAACAGCTTAGGAAGAAATATAATAAGTTAAAGCTGAACAATATTTTTCTCTACTAAATGAATATGAGAAACAGTACGACTCGATTATGCAATTCTTGTGCTATTCGTAAGCCAACACGGTACAGTGGCACCATACCAACATTTTATAAAGATATAATAGTTAAAGTGTGTCTGGCTCCGAGACGCCGCCCTGAGCAACGTGCTTGGGATCGAAAGTGACAAGCGTAGGCTAGGCCGCTGGTGGGTTCTTGAGAGAAGACTAACAACTAACTTGTTTAAAAGTAAAAGTTATAAGGATTATAATTTAACTTTTTTTAAACTGTCAAATATATTCCATTGTCAAAATTAAGACATGAACTTGCTACATTTTTAATAAAATAAAACTTTCGTGCAAATAAACGTATTCGTAATAATTAATACTTGTATTCAATCATACTTGCCAGTTGAGGGCGCCATCATGTTGAATTAAACTTTTGCTCACTTTTGCTGCAAGTGCAAGTGTCGGTCGGTCGTCACGTATGCCGCGTCGTCGGCTGTTTCTGAATTCTCCCCTTTTACAGAACTCTGCTAGTTTCACTTTTGTCTGTATCTAAATGTAGTCGTGCAATGATTTTACATGTTGACAAAAGCACTCATGGAGACTCATAAAAACTACCGGTTGTTCACCGTTTTGTCAATTTAGGGTTGACCACGGTCGTGAACTGTGCTTAGCAGTTAGTTAGCGTACACTTCAGTTACACGGTCTTTGGAATATTTTTTACTCACGTAAAACTGGTGGTAAACAAGTGGGCAATCAGAAGTCATAGGACACAACGGCAACACAGTCAGCAGTGTCATTATTGGAAGAGAAGGCAGACGTCCCTTCCAACGTTTCGAGTTGCAAAAATTCATTGGATTGTGAGTAAAACTGCTTAGCATTTTCTTTTTAATTTTAGCAATGTCTTTACCTTTAGTTTACAATTTTACTGTAAAATGAATGTCAGTTAGAATATTATTGTACTATATTACTATTACAAAAATACTATTATTAATATTATTTAACCTTTATACAGACATAGGGCCTAGGCTAGGACCATGTAAAAGTAACAAAAACATACTTAACTTAAGAACCATGTACATCTAGTTATGAATACTAATTATAGTTGAAGATTTCTGTTTTTCTTTGTCTAACTCTTTTTTTTAAAGTCAAGTTTGCACTTTGCAATGAGTTTTGTTGCTAGGCGGGAATGGTTCTTTCTTTCTTCAAATGGAATTTTTCCCCACACGGAACCATATTTTTTCCCACCGAACCATTTTCCCCTGAATTTTGTAATGTATGCTAAAATAGTACACTATATAATTGCAATAACTTGTGTTCATTGAGGTCCCCAAAAAGCATTCCACATACTTGCGAGGCGAATATTGACAACTCTGTTTTCGCTGCGAATGATTCGCAAGAGTTGAGCACAGCTCAACTGCTGCGAATCATTCGTTGTGACGTCAATATTCGCTTCGCATTCGCAGGACGTATGTACCAGGCTTTAGCTTATCTAGTAGAGATGCAGTCTTAGTTGCGATAACCATAACACTCCATCCCTGACTGTCGGGAGGATGGAGGGTTACGATTATAGCAATTAGTGGAAACCCCTCTTGATAACAAAGCAAAACAGGATGTTAACATGATAACAACTTAATAACAACAAAAAATTAACCTTGTAAATATTTGCCAATTTGGCTGAATGAGTTCTAAATTATAAGTTTACATTTGAATTAGGATCAAAAACAAACAAAGCAAACAACAGTTATTTTAACATGATAAAAAGATAAACTTACTAACAACTTAGAAATTGGTATTTATAACTAGTATATAAAGTAAACCTGAGATTAGAAAGACAAAAAAACGATTTGTATTTATTTCCCTGTTTGATGAGTTTTTAATATAGATTTAAAATAAGATTTGATATATTTCAAAGAAGAGAAGTAAATTGTAAATACTCTTCTTCGAAAATACTCTTCTTCGAAAATACTCTTCTTCGAAAATACTCTTCAAATCTTATTCAAATCTAAATTAAAAACTTAAGGAGCTCCACAGCTTGGGAAATCTTTACAAAGGGACCATTGACAATTCCAGCAAACTTGTGAAATGGACAAGCTATTAAGATGATCGTAAAGACCAGTGGGTTATGATCATAGTACGTAATCTATGAAATGACATGTTAGCCTATTGTGAATAAAACTGGGTTTAACTAGGGCAAACCTAGCCCTAGGACGTCGGTCTCCATTACACAGAAACTGACGTCCTACTAGGGCTAGGGCAAACCATAAAAACTTGATTTTCAGACTTGCTTTATGTTTGTTATGTTTGCTCAAAATTCCAATGGCAATCTCGGATTCTCTGTCTCAAAAATGTTCACTAAAAGATTGAATTTCAGAGGCTGAATTGCATGCAAGTAGCCTTTAAAAAATGCTCCGAAATTAAACTGCAAAGTACACTAAACGATTGTATGTTCAAAGTTGAATTGCCAGCCAACATTGTTATTGTAGGCAAGCCTTGAAGCCGTAAATAGTGGTTATGTGTTTGACATTAGATGTCTGTGTTTCTCCTGGCTAATTAACTGAGCATGGGTGGTAGAATTAGTCAAAGTTGGTACAAAGTTTCAAAGTATAAATTATGCAAACTTGCACAAGCCTCTACACAAAATTAATAAACAGGTGCATTCAATTCAATTCTGCAATGACATCTTGGGAGAGATATATAGTTTTTCAACATAATGACGGTGTTAACTTGAAAGGTACAGTAATTTATTAAAAGAGCAACCACACAATATCAACTTGTTGCCAATGGTGAAACCGTGTCAATTGTGTTTGCCTGTGGCATTCATTAAAAATGAATTATTGCTGTAAAACAGTCTACCAGGCTTGAATACAATGGCATTGAAATGGATACACTGATCAATCAAGCATGTCAAGCATTGTACTGTACATGCATCCAGTCAATGATTCATGTTGGTCTTATTAAATTAATAGAACTCCTTTTTTTTTTAACAGATGCAAATTAATCAACACTTCTCAGTAAACCCTGGATCCCTTGATATCCATTGCTCCGCAGAGTATTCTATAACAGATGTAATGTGCAGAATTAAAACAAAATAACATTTTTAATTACGTTTTTGTTATTGATAGACGGCCAGACTACACGTAATATAGACCAGTGCTGGTATTAGGCCTGTTTTTACTGATAAGTTTCAGGCCTGATAATTCATGGAGTCATCAGAGGCAATTGCCTTTGGTCATTGCCTTGGTGCCCCTTAAAATGTTCCAGTAGACACTTGTTGAGTAGACATTGAAATTTCCTTATTAGAGGTGACCTTTGCTAAGGAAAAACTGCCCTGCCCATTACATCAGTTAATTATAATATTTTATGACAAATTTAAAGGAACATTACAGAATTGGTAAGAAACTTGTAAAATATATACTTTTTTTATCACAGATTTACACAGAACTTACACGGTCTAAAGATGATTAGTAGAAAACATCCCTTGAAATATTTCTGTCTGAAATGCCATATTTGATGAGAAATGAATAAACTAATTTTCCGATTGGAGTTTATCACTCAGTGAGCGTTTTATTCATTTGTTGAATCTATATGATTTCATGCAAATGTGTAATCGGTTTTTCATTATTTTCTTGTGACCCAGATGGCCGATCGATCACAAACTTCTACAGGTTTGTCAGTTTATGTATATAGTGGATTACATAAAGTGCTTACTCTGCCAGCAACTGTTTTGTTAGCAAAAACCAATTCTGTAATGCTCCTTTAAAAAAACACTACATTTTAGACTGGCCTCACCAATGTGATTTACCCATTAAAGACTCACAATAAGAGCAGGATCTCTGTATTTGTTGGGAGAATGCTGCAAAAAAAGTTTGTTTGCTTTTAAAACAACAACAAATTACACCATCTGGGAAATTGTACATTATTATAGAAGTATTTCAATACAGTCAGCTAATTTTGACTGCATTTTAAGGAGCCAGTCTGAATATCCTGTACAGCATGTTTTTATGCCTGGCTAGTTACAGTTGACTAAATTAAAGCCATTAACATTGTATTGTCACTTTGCTGACTCAAGGCAAAACGTTCAGTGTTCGAAACCTTTAATCTGAAATTGATGAAAAGTGTGGATTAAAAATGTATTGGACACCAGGAGAGTTTAATCAGTTGGAATTAGCTGTTAAGAGGAAGCTTGATGGTCGAGTCTCCATGGAGATGAGCGGAGTACAACAATGAACGCACAAAATAGCTTTGCAAGTGAGGATTGTGTAATGGAGTGGAGGGCTTCTTAGATCATCTGAAGGGTCTGGGGGGAGGCAAAGAAGTAGGACTTGCTATGAGACACTCGCAAAAAAGGAGAAAGGGCTTGATTGTTTTGTGTTTTACTTTGGTTTAGGTTGGTGGTCACTTTCCAGCCTGTTTTAACACCTGACATTTAAGAATAGTTTTTAATTCGGCCCCGATTGTACAATTTACATATAAATGGAAATGAAGTGTTTACAATGCATCTCTCTCAAGGTTTTCCTGATCGTACTTGTAGGGCATTTAACTAGTGTACAACACAGATCAAAGGTTTCTAGTCAAATTCACTCCGGTTATCCTAATAATCTTAATGTGTGACTTTCACTCACAAATTGTATGCAGAGCCATCAACTCTCCCTGATTCTGCAGAAAGCTCCCTAAAAATAAACCGTCTTTCCATGTCCTGATGAACAAATTTGAAAATCTCCCTGATTATGGAAACTTTTTTCCTGTTAATGTTATGTTGAATGTAATTCAAAATATTTCTGTGATTGTTGTACCCCAAAAAAAACTGATTGCAGGATGCAAATATTGGCGGCTCTGTGTATATATATATATTTTTTCTAAATGTAACTGTAGCTGTACAGTATGGTTTATTATAAAATGTTTCAGAGTGCTGTACTGCTAAATTCAATTTCTGATAATATAATTCTTCCTCACAAACTGTCAATTTTTCAAGAAACTTGTATTGTACAAGTGTACAGAGTCAACAATATTTTCTTGAAGATCATTAATCCTGATGTTTTTTCTCTCTAAATCTTGATTTTTTCGAGTTCAATTTTATTGTCCATCATCCAAAAAAGATGTCAAAATGCATCCTACTGTATGCTCAAGTAGTTTGATTAAAGAGTCCATTTGAAGAACATGTTCAGTATACAAGACATCAAAATATAGTTTTCTCAAAGCTGTTTTATTCCCGTTTGTCTACAGGTGTCAATATGTAGTATACTATGCAGTAACAAAGATGACAACTGGCTGATGATGGTTACAGTTTGTGTACATGTACAGTACATGTTGAGTCTTGGCTGTATAACTCTCTGCTGCTTGGGGTATGGGATCAACATGCTCCCTGAGGTCAACTGCCGTCAAAGATCAAAAACAAGAGGTGGCTAGATGGAGGGGACACATTCTTTATGGCAATGGTAAGTCAGTTTGCAAAGCAAATATCTTCATATATATTGCACATTCAATGAAATATTACAGTTTCCTATTAAATGACTCACAACAAAGAGAAACGCCTTCTGCCAAGCTGCAACATGTGCAAAATCTGTAAGAATTTGAGGTCTGTTATTAGAAAATGTTGGTAAATCGAGCGAGCAGTTTTATTCAGGGAAACTGTTTGTACGACATGTTACGACATTCATATAGTTTGGCATGGAATTAATCTGGACTACAGGCCAGAGGCCATTGTTCTTGGCGTTGGGCCAGTATAAATTTATAACCGGACAAGTCCGGCGATCTTGTGTTTTCAAAAATGATGTTGCAAATGTTGACTTTGAGTCAGATATTACTTTCAATTCTGTTGAGTGTGAAAATATTACCCATAAGAAAAATAAGATAAATCTTCTGTGTTCAAATAAAAACAGTTTATTTTGACCCTGCGGATAGTTTTTTTTTGTAATTTTGATTTTTTTCTTCTGACAAATTGTGTTGTCCAGTAATAGTTTTGAGCTAAAAGCTCTGCGGTTTTGTGGATTTTCCTCTAAAAAATTTGAGCCCTGACGCAAAGAGTATGGGGGGGGGGTGTCAGAGGCTGATATTACTATGTCTTAATCAATAGAGGAAACACATTCATTGGGAAATTATGCTGGGTTTTTATACTGACATTCAGTCAAAATGTTGATGATGATCAGGGCTCAATTTACTGACAGAATGTTTTCACAAGACCAGTATCAATTAGAACAAATTCCCGCACAGTTTAACATGTATTTAACTGTTTTTATTTGAACAAGCATTGCACAAAATTAAGGGAAGATTTATCTCATTTGTCTTTGTAGGTTTTAAGTGTACTTCATTACTCATTACAGAATTGAAAGTTATTTATCAGACTCAAAGTCAACATTTGAACATAATTTGGTTTTTTCTTCAAGATATTACACAGTGAGGTATTGTTAAAATGCAATATGAAAAACACAAGACCGAATTTACTGGCCCAACACTAAAACTACTGGCCTGCTGTGCATTCCAGTGTAAAAATTCAAGCCCTGCATTTACAACTTTGGAAATGTTGAGAATTTACACAGTGAGGTATTGTTAAAATAAAATATTAAAAAACACAAGATCAAATTTACTGGCCAAACGCTAAAACTACTGCCCTGTTGTGCTTTCCAGTGTAAAAATTCAAGCCCTGCATTTACAACCTTGGAAATGTTGAGAATTTGTGATGATCCCTTCACATTGTATAGTCCTAATTAAGATAACGCGGCTACAAGCAAAAGTACTTTAACAAAACAAAAGCAATTGAAACGGTTGAATGGAGGCAGAACCCTTTTAAGCCAATTGTTCTAATTGCTTTCAGTGTAAGTACTGCAGTAGTTCTGTATAGATACTATTCAACCAAATTAAAACTCAAAGACTTTGATAGGCCTACACAATTGGTTTTGGGGAGAGAAAATTATCTCCAGTGCTCTCGTTTCAAAGAATACTAACCAACCTCAGTCTTGAGGGATTTTGTGCATTCGGCAAATTAATTAAAAAAAAAAATTGTATGTAGGGGACAATTTTCTTGCAAGTCATATTTCATACTGACATATTTCTTAGGAAATTTTGATTTATGTATTAATAATACTCAATTTATTTGTGAATTATTTACCAATCATGTCTCAGAGTATACTTATCATGGTTTCAAGATTGTAACACACTTTCGGATAAATGAATTCATAATTCTTTTAGATCACTGCCAACCATGTGTGGTACATGTACCTCTAACTGAGACTGTATATTAATGCTGAGGGACGGCCTCATTTAGTTGCTTCTGCATGACTTGCGCCTCTGCTACTTTTTATCTTTGTGTAGGCCATTCCAATTTTATTAGTTGGTTTACTGTTGAAGCCTTTGTTGTAGAGCCATTCATGTGTTCGGTGGCAGAATAATAAATAAATCTCACAAAGAGTGTACTCTGATTTATTCATCCATTCATTATTTTAATTTATTTATTCATTCATTCATTCATTTATTCATTCGCTCATTTGTTGAACATTTATTTCTAATGTGCAGAAACAATTTGATTAAAATAATACAAAAGAATAATTGTTTATGGTATTAAACAGAAATTGAAACGATGCCAAATACTTGAATATAGGCTTTTTAGAACTGATATGGAATTGCGAGACGGAGGCAAATTGATGTCCAAATGGATTTAAATAAGAAACACTTAACATTATCATTTTTATTTTTATACGTTTTCATCTCTGACAACCTTTTTTCAGCATCTAAAAATCCGTAAACCAACATTTTTGCAGGGGGGTGCTCAATTTAACTCTCTTTTAAACTTTCTATTTTGTTACTTTTTTGTGATGCATAGGACGTTGGATGTAATAGGTGTCTTATATTGGGTTTTTCTTCACCATCATTGGTACTAGATGCTTTTATTTTTCCTTGGGGAGGGAGGTGGATACATTGTTCAAACATTTATGGGAAATTCTCAGTGTTTTTATTCTGGTTTTGAATAGAAGAATGGGTGTAATCATAGACATTTTAGTGTGTTTTTTAATATCTGAACTTGTTTTCAAAGCAGCATAATGTACGTGTATTACTTCAAAACTTAAATGAAGGTTAGTTTTAAGACGTGTTTTTATTGACAATTTTTTTTAAATCGCTCCAAAAACCACCATGCACAGTATGTGTACTCATAAATTATGTAGCCTTGCACTGTGTTCATACAGTTCTTTCGGACATAATGGCTCTCTGACTAATAATACATAACATTCACTCCACTGTGGAATTAGGACTAGTAATAATTTTATTGAAATTCAAATTCTTCATTTTCATCTTCATGGTTTGGAAAACAATGACAGCAGTTAGATAAAAAGTAATGTGACAAAATTATGGTAATGTTTTCCAAGAAGGAATGCAGTGAGGCAGGTAATTGGCTGAGGTACGTTTACACAATTTGTGCTGGGGGGGGGGGCATTAGACATGTTAATAATTAATCTTGTCAATGGTTATTGAAGCTAAGATAACACAATTTAAGTAATTTGTATCCATCTTGTAATAAGTCAGTCTAGACATTAATTATTCATACATGTAAATGCACTTGAACTGGGCGAGAGCCATGACTGTTACCGTGGTAGCAGTTAGTGTCATCAACAGTAGCTGTTGTCAATATACAGCTTTTTTATGAGAGATGGTGCATCTGTATGGATACATAGTGTGTGTCATTTTATACAAATACTCTATATTCAAATGTATCTTATTATCAGGGCTTGAATGACAAGTTGAGTGATGACCCAATGCTAAAATCACTGGACTGTGGACAACAGGTCGACCAGTTGAATGCTCATGTATAATGCTTTTTTTTTTTTTTTACTAAAATTTGTTAGCTCACCTTCAAAAGAATACAAGATACATGTGTGTGTATATATTTAAAAATAATCAGTGATCTAGACAGATAATGAGTGTTGTTTTTAAAAGCGTACCCCCAGGTACGTTATTCTAATCATGATGCTCTCGTTTTTCTACAAAACAAATTGTGAAATTTCCCCCCAAAATCAATAAAGGTCCTCAGGTTTTCAAGAAAAAAAGGGATATAACAAAAATAATTTATATATATTTTTTTTAGTGCATTTTGTTTACAGCTAAAAAAGAATGGTTTAAAAAAAATGTACATTATTATGGTAGAATATATATCAGTCCTTTTGTGGAAAGCATTTTGAACAAAGTAAGCCTTCACCAACTTCGACTGCAAAATATTTGTTTGAGAGAAAATACATGTAGGCTGTTAACATGTAAGTTGTTAACATGTAAGTTGTTAACATGTTGGTTGACTTTGTTAACATTACAAACAGTAATTACAAACTATGTTGGATAACACAGGTTGTTCAAATAAAAAATGCATACACTCCAAAAGGCACCCAGGCACCCCTCCGGTGAATACGTATATGTGTAACACAATGTCCAAATTAACTGCTTCAGCAGTGGCTGTTGACCCCCTTGCACAACACGCAGCGCACTTACACGCATCTTTCCTATCTACATTTAGGGAGTCAAAATGTACACAAAGGAATTGACGACACCCCCCCCCCCCCCATGGTGAAATGGTAGCACACATTGGCACATTGTGTGTTCTGCGTTGTGCAAGGGGGCAATGAACAAAATGCTGGGGAAAAAAATTCTTTCAACATTGCTAGAACAGCCATAGCCACATTGAAAGTCGCTAATTAATTTGGACATGGCTTAAGGCTCAGTGTATGATGAAATTTGTCATGTGTGGCCCCAATTGTACCGATGTTTGAGTGCACCGATAACAAACACAGAATTAGGAAAACAATAGTACACAATATTTCTTCTTCATTTTTGAAAAAAGGTCTAGATGACTCAACGCCAAACCTAAGTCGCAAGTCCTCCTACCAGCGCAAACTCTCAGCCGAAATCAAAGCAATGTACACCACCCATGCAACGGTAACCATAACCATCCTCCACTTCAACGATGTGTACAATGTGGAGCCAAAGGACAGGGAGCCAGTGGGTGGAGCGGCACGCTTTGCTACGATCATCAAGAGTTTCCTGCCTGAGAACCCACTCGTCTTCTTCAGTGGAGATGCTTTGAATCCGTCCATCAGTAAGAATTGTTTGGGTTACTTAATATATAATTGGCTTAAAAGAAGGAGGAAAAGAAATGGCAACCCTTGATTCCTAACGATACCAAGTTTTCAAAAAAAAAATTTAAAATTTTGTATGCAAGTTCACAGCTCTTTTTAACCAACTCCAGTTGATTGCTCCTCGTCAGAGATTGAATTTGAAGAACAATCTCCACAAAATGATAACAAAAGTGACTCTCTTTCTTTTGACTTATTTGACAAACGCTATGTTCAGGAGATGAGATTTCGACTTGAAAACCTAGACAACAAATTATTACTCAAAACATTTGTTTATATGTTAACACTTATCCAGACTTTTTGTCTTAATGCTAAACTTACTGAGCTCTGGTATTTTGAGTTCTGCTTGTGTTGAGTTTTGATGAATTTAAACATTAGGGGTGATTTTAAGGACTGTTTTTAGTGACTTCTTACTCTATCGTTCTGCTTTAACTAATTTTCATGCAGTGAGTAATGTGACAAGAGGTCAGCATATGGTGCCAGTTCTGAATGCAATGAAAGTCAACACTGCTGTATATGGCAACCATGACTTTGGTAATAAACAGTAACAACTTTATAATCATTATATGACATGACATTCATCTTTCATTCAAAACTTGTAGTTGTTGTTGTCGTTGATGTCATCATTGTTGTCATTGTTGTTGTCTTCTTCTGTCTTATTCTTTTTGTTTTCTTGTTCTTTGTCTTGTTCTTTGTCTTGTTCTTTGTCTTGTTCTTTGTCTTGTTCTTTGTCTTGTTCTTTGTCTTGTTCTTTGTCTTGTTCTTTGTCTTGTTCTTTGTCTTGTTCTTTGTCTTCTTCTTTGTCTTCTTCTTTGTCCCCTTCTTTGTCATCTTTATTGTCTTCTTCTTTGTCTTCTTTATTGTCTTCTTTGTCTTCTTCATTGTCTTCTTTGTCTTCTTCTTTGTCATCTTTATTGTCTTCTTCTTTGTCTTCATTGTCTTCTTTGTCTTCTTCATTGTCTTCTTTGTCTTCTTCTTTGTCTTCTTTTTTGTCTGGTTCTTTGTCTGGTTCTTTGTCTTCTTCATTGTCTTCTTCATTGTCTTCTTCCCTGTCTTCTTCATTGTCTTCTTCTTTGTCTTCTTCATTGTCTTCTTCTTTGTCTTCTTCATTGTCTTCTTCTTTGTCTTCTTCTTTGTCTTCTTCTTTGATTTTCAACATCTACTCTCTAAACATATCATCTCTTAATTTTCTTCTCAGGTTTGCTTTCATCTGCTTAGCTTATTTTCTCCTCATACCTACATGTTCATACCGGCAACAGTGTTCAATGCATGGATTTCATATAAATATAAATAATTTTTATAATTTAAGGAGCTTTTCAAGTTTCTAGTGTAGGAATAATCCAGGGAGTTTTGGATTAGCACTACACACCTCAACGTAAACAGACTCCCAAACAAGAAATCATGTTATCTCCAACAATTCACTAGAAACCTTAAAAAAACACTTACTCATAATGCTCCGAAAACTTCATGTTTATTTACAGTGCATGAATTTTTGTTTTCAACAGTTTTTAATTGTCCACTGTCTTGTCCTTTGTCTGTATCTTGTCTGTCAATTCTTCAAGGCTCTGAGGCTTTGCTTCACCTAAACCTAAATGGTGTCCATCGATTTACAGTGTACAATCACATTATCATGACAACTTTCTGTGTAGTCAATTATAATCATATTTGTGTTTACCTTTATACCAGTGCTGTCCGAGTCCTTCGGAAACAAATCCTCAGGCATACCACTCGGGTGGGATTTGAACCCACGACCCCTGCATTTTTGAGCAGATTATGTTTATGCCACAGTAATTGATATATCGAGGGCTCGGAATTTACACTCGACCACAGGCCAAAGGCCAGTGTTCTTAGCTTTGAGCCAGTGAATTTACGACAAGTCGGTGGTCTTGTGTTTTTGGAGAACAATACCTCACCTCATCTTTAATTAGAAACAATATGTTCAAATGTTGACTTTTAGTCTGATAAATATCTTTCAATTCTGTTGAATATGAAAGTATTACTTAACATAAAAACAGTTCAATTTTTGACACTGAGTAAAAAAAGATGTTCTCATAATATTATTCTGGTCTTGTAACAAATTTTCTGGTCCAGTAACATTTTTGAGCTGCAAGCCCTGCGGTCTTTTGGATTTTGATCACCAAATTAAAGTCCTGATATCATCAACTTAAAAGGACAGCATTTAAACAAATGTGAATGAATGAATGAATTCCTGGATTTATGAAAACTTTACTTTATGAGAGATATAAACTGAAAAAGGAAGCATTGATGGAATGTCTATTTTGATTGGTATTTTTGGTGTGTGTCAAGATTTTGGAGTGGATGAGCTGGAAGACATAGTCCGCGATACTAACTTCCCATGGATGATGAGCAACGTGATTGATAACTTTACTGGACAACCATTGGCTGATGGCTTAGTCACACGCATGATCACATGCCAGGACAAGAAGGTGAATCTTCTTTCTTTTTTTAGCATCCTGGAACAAACCATAGTTTTTGAGAAAACTTTTCAAATATCTGTCTTTTCAAAGACGAATTCAGTACTTTTTTTTGCATCAGAAATATTTTTGAGGTACATAAAAAAATCAATGAATAATAAAGTATTTAAGTCCAAATTAAATTCCAATGATTTTATTTCGTGGGAATTGGCTCTGTAACTTGGAAAGGGCAAAGAGAACTTTGTATTGTTAAGTGTCAGGTTATAAACCACATATTGACAAAATTGGGAGACTGTCAGCATTAGGGCTAGCTAGCTCAGTTGGTGGAGCGCCGGCACACTAATCTGGAGGTTGCAGGTTCAAATCCTGCTTTAGTAAATTTTTCTTTGTTCATCCCAAAATTGATTGTTAAGTGTGTGAAACTTATTTCCCTTTGTTAGATTGGATTGATTGGTCTAGTGGAAGAGGAGTGGCTTGTAACCTTAGCCACCATTGACAGAGAGAATCTAACGTACATTGATTATGTCATACAAGGCAATAAACTTGCCCAAGACCTCAAGCAACAGGTAAGTGCAAGGGTTAGAGGAAATTAGTGGATACTAGTTTTGAAGACACTGGACACCTTTGGTAATTGTCAAAGACCAGTCTTCTCACTTGGTGTATCTCAACATATGCACAAAATAACAAACCTGTGAAAATTTGAACTCAATTGGTCGTCGAAGTTGCGAGATAATAATGGAAGAAAAAACGCCCTTGTCACACGAAGTTGTGTGCTTTCAGATGCTGGATTTCAAGACCTCACGCGTGAGGTCTCAAAATCAATTCAAATATTTACTTCTTTCTCAAAAACTACGTTACTTCAGAGGAAGCCGTTTCTCACAATGTTTTTTACTATCAACAGCTCTCCATTGCTCGTTACCAAGTAAGCTTTTATGCTTACAGTTTTGAGTAATTACCAATAGTGTCCAGTGCGTTTAAATGGTGGTCAGTTTTTGTAAACAAAAGAAAGGTCTATTGACCTAATTCACCTGACCTCATCATCTCAGCAGTATTAGTGCAAATTTTAGTCAACGCGGTGTTTATACACGCCTACCTCTTGGTTGACTCCCAAAATGGTTAGCTTGGCACACAGTCACGGCATGTGACATACATGCAAAGATGGATTCAACGAGGTGCTGAATTTTTAATTAAGGTGTCTGAAAGACACCCAGATATCGACTGGCTAACACGACGTGTGGGTCTGTGAGTGTAGTGAAAGGAACATCAATAATCCAAGGTAAAGTCTTGTCCTTGACATTTTACAAGGTTCTGCAATAATAAAAATTGAATCAATTGAGAATGACTGTATTTGGCCCGAGGGTGCTGTTGTACAACAACAACTTGGCAGATATCTGATAATCGCACATTAAGTGTATGTTCATTTTTCCTTGATGGAGCTAGAATCATTGCTTCTTATTGGTCAACAGCCGTGGGTTATTTTTATTTCTCACTCTGAAATCCCATATTATCTTCAAGCAAAGTTGAATCCTTTATCTAATTGGACGACCCATAGCAACGAAAGGTGTGACATAAACCTACATCACACGGCCAATATCACACCCTGCGTATTACGCTGCTCCAACTCCACGTATTGCGCTATTTTAAGCTAAGTATATGCAAAATGAACAGCCATTCGAACACCGCGTATTGCATTAATCTACACAAGTTTGCTTGAAAATGAATATTACGCACAGGCTCTTGGAATACGGATATTTAGCAAGTCTGCCTTCAGTCATGTTGGATATGGGATGCAGAAGTGCTATATTTTTTGTATTCCACTATGACTAATAATGGCACATGTACACAATATGTGTTGGTTTTAAAATCAGTCCTTGAGACTAACTTTAGGTCCAACATTTCCAAGAGTACATCGATCTGAAATTCATCTTGTTTTAAGTTGTTTTTGTGCAAATCATCAGAAACAATCGAAACACCTGAATGAGGTTGAAACCTTAAAAGAAAGAAACAGAACATTACTGTTACTTGTCCTTGTTATCTTTGTCTGCAAGTTAACTTGAGGAGATTAGTTGTTATTCCTACATGATGTCACTAATGACAAATGCCATGCAGCCTGGACATAGAAGAAATCTTCCATTGTATGAAGATGCAAGTGTACGATGTTTAGCAACTTTTATTATGACGAAAGGGGATCATCTGTAAAACTTACTAGCAGCAGGTCTAGAATGACACGGAGGTCATGGCCTCTGTTGCCCTGTTGACAATAATCTTTGCCCAAGAAACTTAACTCTAGAATGTAAATATGAAATGAAGATAAACACATAAAGCAGTTGAAACTATTACTGCATTCGGTGCATCTTTTTGCACAATCTTTATTTCTTTAATGATAGGCAAGTACTGTCTTATTCCATTATTGTTTCAATAAACATTGTTAAAGGAACATTACAGAATTTGTTTTTGCTATCAAAACAGTTGCTGGCAGTGTAAGCACTTTATGTAATCCACCATATACATAAACTGACAAACCTGTAGAAGTTTGAGATCGATCGGCCATCTGGGTCACGAGAAAACAGTGAAAAACCGATTACACATTTGCATGAAATCATATATATTCAACAAATGAATAAAACGCTCACTGAGCGATAAACTCCAATCGGAAAATTAATTTATTCATGTCTCATCAAATATGGCATTTCAGACAGAAATATTTCAAGGGATGTTTTCTACTATCATCATCATTAGACCGTGTAAGTTTTATGTAAATCTGTGATCAAAAAGTATATTTTAGAAGTTTTTTCTTACCGATTCTGTAATGTTCCTTTAAAAGTTTTTTTCTTACCAATTCTGTAATGTTCCTTTAAAGATCTTCCAGTGGCAGTGCTCTTTGCAAAATAAAAATGGCTTTGCCCTCTCAAAGATGAAATTTCAGGCCTGCAGCTGCTGTACAATACTTGATTTACGTTGAAGTTGTGCTCATATGTGAATTGAACTGGAATTGATTGTATTCTTGATAGGGGGCTGATTATGTGATAGCTCTAACACACATGAGGATGCCTAATGATATACGACTAGCAGAGAATGTGGAGGATATTGACTTGATACTTGGAGGACACGACCATGACTATGAAATTATTGAGGTAAACACAGATTTGTAGTATTTTGGTTTTTATCCTGACATTGATGTGTGATAAGCACTGTATACTGTAGAAAAAAAATAACAAAACTTGGGTCTGGCATAGCCAGGGGGGGGGGGTGCTGAGTGGGCACGTTCCCCCACAAATTTCCAGTGCCCCCCCCCCCACAAAAAAAATCGCGATAGTGCTCACAAAAAAAAAGAAAAAGAAAAGAAGAAAATGCGTGTTTGTATTTTGTATAATCTAGTGTAGTGAACGATCACGGTCGGGATCACAAATTGCCAAGAATATCAAAGGATGGTGGACCCCTGCAGCGTCCCCCTCCCAAAATAAAAGCATAACCACTGACAAACCCATTTCCCCTGGGCCACCCCACTCGAAAGCAATGCGCCCCCACCCCCCCCCATGTGCCCCCCCCCCCACCACTGAAAAAGTCCTGGCTACGCCGCTGCTTGGGTGGGATTGAAACCTGCATTCTATAGAGCAGGTGTCTTTACCACTACATCATTGATTGCCCTCTCTGTGACGAGAGGCCCGCTCAAATCCTGTAATTAGCTGAAGCAGATGGTGCGGCTACACTCGTTTGTTTAATATTTAATTTTGCATCTACACAAATTATTATCTGACACAGGTTGGTCAGTAACATATCGGTCTCTCATGATAATCGTTTTTTTTTTTGTACTTGTAGTTATTGAAGACACACATTGATTAATTTCAATCTCAATGCTCACTCATTATATTGTTGAGAAACAGATAAATATTTCCATTTGAAATAATGTAGAGAGTAAAGTAAATAGAAATTGGAGACCAAATCACCCTTGCCTGTTGTGACTGGCTCTAGTTAAACCTTAAGCTTTGTCCCAACTTTAAACAGTGAGATTTTAGTACTTATTGTGAAATTCAGTCCTGGTGGGTGTGACAGCACAGGATAAATTTAACAACACTTTACCTAGGCTGCCAATCTTTGTGCTTACTACATAGCATAAAATGTGTAGAAGCATAAGTGGACTACACAAACACTGATGACTATTTGATAGTGCTTGTGCTTGTTCACAATATACATGTATTTTAATTTTTTGCATCACTCAATCAGCATACAAGAACCACTGGCAAGTGAGCATGTCGCTTGCTTTGCTTATGATAAGCTGAGAATATGAAACCAAAGTTTTTCTAAGGATTGCATTCAACCTCGTTCCCAGGGGTGATTGATCTCGCCGCGCATTTTGCCCATAATGACTTGCTCAATCATAACCCCTGGAATTGGTTCATTAAAATGCACTCGAATCCAGCACATTTTAATTAGGCCCTTGGCCGATCCAATCTGCGCACCCGCTCAAGTATGGTAACCCACAAAAGAGGCCTGAAGTCAAAGAGCAACTGGTCCGCTCTCATTCTTCTTTGATCTTGTGACATGTCTAACTCAATGCAGTTTAGGGTGACAGTGTAAAAACATGATTCATTTGAAATGGAATCGCGTCAAATACTTGCATTCCCACACGCGTGTACTAAGCGTCCTACAAGCGCCATACAAGCGCTCAGAACTTTTAAACAAGCGTGCCAATCAGCTTTGTTCAGTACATTCCTACCAGGGGTTAGTGACGAGAGGTATCAACATGGCGCGCTGCTCATGGTAGGGAGGCTGGATTGCGTTGTAAGCAGAACTAGTCTGTTTATAGGCCTTGGGACATTGCTCACAGGGTACAATTAAAGGGTAGAGACAAGGACTTGGAAGTGACTCTTGAATACAACATGTATCTCACTTGTGCAGAAGAATGGTAAATACATTGTCAAGAGTGGAACCGACTTCAGGACTCTATCAAGGCTGGAAGTGACCTTCACTGACTTCGGCAGGACCAGTGTCAGAGTGGAGAAGATCGATGTTACGTCAGAGATCGAAGAAGACACCGAAGTGGCAGAGATTGTCAGTGAATATCAGAGTAAGTCTTCTGTCTGGGGCGGGTTGTGGTCATTGATGGATCAATGGGATTGTGGAGGGGGCAGAATTAGTCCAGTGCTTATAGATGTATGTATTATGTTACATTAGGATCGTGCCCATTGGTCGACTAGCCATACTCCTTGTTACTAATTGCCTTGGTGCCCCTTTAAAATGTTCCAGTCCAAATTGAAAAAGGTGCCATTTACTACGGAAAACTGCCTTGCCCTTACAACAACCAAACAGCTAAATCAAGTGTCAGAGTGTAAATAGTAAATCATTTTATATCCTGGGCGGTCTAAAATGCACTTTTAACAGAACTTTCAGTGGTGGGTTTGGGTTTAATTTGAAATAAAACTAAACTGCCAGCTATGGTTATTTCATCATGTTCATACTGTACTTGTATATCCTAAAACACAGAGATTATCAGCAAGGAACTAGAGGACAAACTAGGGACCTTGAAGTGGACTTGGATGCAAGGTTTGCCTTGATCAGAACTCAGGAAACAAACATTGGTAAATACAAATTTCTGTCCTGTATAGATCTACACCTTTGAAAGGAGACTTTTGAAAATTGAAAACCAAGATGAAAGTTTTTAATCTTTTTATTTGGCATATTCAGTTATTATTTTGTGTTTCCTGAATAGCACTTAATATACAGTGCTTATCACACGTTAGGGTAAGGGCTAAAACTATAGACGATGTGACCTGTGACATCACATGTTTACAAAAGAGCCACAGAGCCTGGACTTCCGGTGGGCACGTTTGTACACAGCTCAATGGAAGAATACAACAAATCTTATGTTTTATGGAGATCGCACTGTCTGATTTTCCTCAACTTTTGATATGAAGAAAGGGGGGACAACTCAAAAGCTGTACAGCTGTTGCTTTTGTAAATTTTGAATTTATGTGAAAATTATGACACAAAATATAAATTTTTCCCATTGAGCCTGTGTAGCATCTTGCCGTCAGGAATAGCATTATAATGTACAAGGTCACCACTCTGTAAACAAATGTAACATGGTCTATAGTGATGGTCTTTATCCTCTATAATGCAAATACTACATCATTACAATTATTCAGTAGTTGTTTTCTCAAAGACAAGAGCATCTTGAGCAGAGCAAATATCTTATAGTTTGAGATACTTGTACTAGCTTCACACCAATTAAGCTTTCAGATATGCAAAATGTACCACCATCTTTATGCGAGGCGATTTGGCAGGTTCTGATACATATTTGTAAACATGATGGAAAACACCCAAGTGAAGCAAATTGCACTCGTTTTGCCAAAGATTTTATGCTCCTTTCCTATTTTTCTTTGGGGTTCCAACTTTCGAAAATGCCCAAGACTTGCACAATCTATAAATATTTGTTTGTTTTTTGCAGGTAATTTTGTGACTGACATTATGCTAGCCACCAGCAATGCAGACATAGCATTACTGAACTCGGGAACATTTCGATCGGATACCATCCACCAGGCCGGGGACTTCAAGAAGAGAGATTTACTGTGTCTGCTTCCAATGATAGACGTTTTAGTCGTCCTACAAATAACAGGTATCAATCAGTGCCGCCGTTAGCCTTAGGCTGGATCCCAATTGGCGGCTGTGGCTACGGCTACAGGTGTTTTCTAAGGACGCCTTATACATCAACATTTGATAACGCGGCGTTCCAGCTGTAACCGTAGCCGTAGTCGAAGCTGTCAATTTGGACACAGCCTTATTTAAGTTTTTGGAGTCTTATTCCGTGTTACAAAGATTTTATACATTCGTTATCCTGTTGGTGTGTGGGGCGTTATTCCAAACAGTGAAGGGTCTGCTTGTGTAAATAATACATGTATGTGCGTGTGTGGTACAATAAATTATCAGCTGACTTATTGAGGTAACCAGTAAGCTTAGTAACCTGACGGATTAGGGCAAGGGCAATGTCACTTTCAAAATAATGTGGGTTTTTTTGTGAATATTGACAACAAGTTCCCTACAATTTCGATTTGAATGAAATGTTTGTTAATTATCAGATTATTGATAGTTTTCACTAATGCATGCAGGGTAGTAGCTATTAGTAAAAGGGTTTGTTATATGGCAGCCTCGCTTTCAAATCATGATGAGTTCGTCTTGCATTTTGAAATTACCTGAAATATTGTTATTAGCAGTTTTCTCTCTGGCTAGTTCACTAGTGTTGAAAAGCATACAAGCATCCCTACTGTAAATTTTGATGAAACGCGGGACCAGCAAAAAAAGCTGGCAGACTATTGAAACGACGAGGTATAACTGTTCCCACTGGCAAGTCACTGAAGGGCAAACCCTGAATAGGAAGCAAAGACTATTTGAAACTACCTTCAAAGACAAAAACATCTCAACCAAATGGCTTACTCTGTAGACCGCCCTGGAATCACCCTGAAGCGATAGTTTTACTTTTCAATGAGTGACTGGCCTGATACTTAACGGAGACAACAGCTAGGCAAATTGCCTCCGTTCCCCTCGGGCCCGATTTCATAGAGCTGCTTAAGCAGAAATATTGCTGAACAAGTGTCTGCTAAGCAGAAATGAGCAGGATACCAGTCATAAATTGTACATGTGACATGGTAGCTTGGCTGGTAACCTTATTCTGGTAAGCATAATTTTGTCGTGCTTAGCTACTTTTTGTGCTTTAAGCAGCTCTATGAAATTGGGCCCTGGTTATTGCCTTGGTGCCCCTTGAATGTTCCAATAGAAATTTACAATTTTCTCATGGAGGTGCCCCTTACCAGGGAGAAAAAGCCTTGGTGTTCTTGCCCTTTTCTAAAACGAAGCATCAGGCCTGGAGTGATATTCTGTCAGTGTTTGTTTCTTGACACTCCTCGCATAGATCAACACAAAATAAGGAGAGCGTTTTTTTTATAACCCGAACATGCTCAGCCACTCATGCTCAAGAAAGCTTGTATTTTTATTCAAAAATGTATTATCATTTTTCCTACACGTACCATACTAGCGATGCCTGTAAACATATCCATATCAATATAAGATAGGGTCTTTCTCTAATTTGCTTGATTTTATAGTCAAGTTAGCATGTATGTCATGTGACCTGCCCTTAAACAATTGTAATTCAGTTTCTCTGGCATGATGTTTCTCCCACTTGAATCTGATTTCTGATTTCTGTTTTTTGGTGTTTTTTTTTGGGGGGGGGATGTTACCCTCAGAAAATTAACTGAGATTATTAATTAGCCTGATTAAAATGGTTTTGTTGATCTACAGGTGTGCAGTTGTGGCAGGCTTTGGAGAACGGAGTGTCCCAGCATCCAAAGAAAGAGGGCCGCTTCCCTCAAGTCAGCGGGATGAAGTTTGGGTTTGATCCCGATGCAGAACCTGGTTGTAGAATTGATCCTTACTCAATCAGCATTGGGGATCAACCGATTTCACCAAGTAAGGTAGGATCAAAGATGACTCTGGGCCGACAAGATTTTTTACAAGCTGTTGAAATAAATAAGGAAGCCTTAACGAGTATTTCCTCAATTTAAACAAACATTCTTTCAAATGTATGGAACTGAAGCTGTATTTGCTTACAGACAACAGGGGCATGTGTATTTACATGCCTTCTTTTATTCAGGGATAAAGACACGATATTCTATTAACTAAATTGTGAACATTGTAAGTTTTTAGGATACTGGTGATTTTTATAACCCTCAGAGCAGCCGAGGGGTGCGGGCGGAAGGACCAGCTTCGAACTTTCTTAATAACTACAAAATTACTGTTTTTACAATTCTTGAATTAATGTTAAAATTATGACACAAACTGTAAACAATTTTCATATGACCAGTGCAGTATCTTGCCTGCCATAAAGGCCCTGGAATGTGCACGGTCACTCTTTTTGTAAACAAAGGCTACGTGGTCCATATGCAACTTTCACAACCTCGTCTCCCCGTCACAGGTTTACAGACTGTGCACAAAGGACTACATTGCCCAGGGTAAAGATGGTTATGACATCCTTAGGGTGTGTAGACAACTCTCATCGGCGGAGGAAGGGCCCGTCCTGTCCACTGTTGTCCAGAATCATTTCCTCTCCATCAACATAGTGAAGGGACTCAAGCCGTGCCACTCAGGACATAGACAGAGTCTTATAAGCCTCAGCAGGTATGTATGAGCAGTAGAATTGATCAGTCTTATCAATCAAGTAGGTGCCAGCACCTGTAGTCTACTGTCTCTCCTGCAGCAGGCAGGGGGAATGAAGTAGAGGAACACTGCAGTGCACTGTCAATTTGCAGTTCATTGGGGATGAAGTCGCTCCAGCGGGTCTGTGGCTGTCCAGGTGGGCAGCACCACAGGATACAATCAAGGCCAAATTTCATTAAACCGCTTAGCACAAAAATTAATCGCAGAAATATCTTGCTTAGGAGAAATATGTTGCTTAGCAGAAATAAGTCGCCAGACAAAAGACCATTTCATTCACATTATTGCTGTCGGTGCCCTGCTATCATTTTTGCTCTGTGCAATTTTCTGCTTGACCTACATTTATCACTGGTTTCTCTATGAGCCAGATTTCCACATCAAAGACGTAACATGATCTCATCTAGACTTGTTTCTGTGTCTTCATGTACATGTACCTTTCCGATCATGTCATATTGTGTCTCTCTGGCAGGCGCCATAGTCTACTACGGCAGGCAAACTTGGACCTAGCAGAGAGAGCACAGTGCACTGTGGATCCCACAGTGGAGGGACGCATCTTCCATCTCTCAGATGAACAGCGCCACCTCGTAAAAGAGCGTCAGTCCCAGTTCCTACAAGCGTACAAGGAAGAAGTGGAAATGCAACTCACCAACAACAATAACTCTCAAATATGTCAAACTGGTATGTCAGAAATCTGTCACAATACACAAATTTGTTTGTATATTTATGTCTCAAAGCACTCTTCATTTTATATCAGGTGTATAGAGCTATTTTCAATGGTGAGACCCAATTATATTGTACCCATAAAGGTATACAAGGTCTTTGCTGTACAATCTGCAGCCAGCCATGCCAGAAACACATTAAAACTGGTAACTAAAACGGGGATTTGTTTTTGTTTCCACATGTCAATCTGTGACTGCTACAAAGGATATTACTGTATAAATCTTGTGTGATTCATGTCATATTAACTTGCCCTTAATTTGTTTCTTCATTTTTTATTCCAGCCAAAGAGTCCTACCCCCAAACCTTGTCAACTCAGATCCCAGAGGTAGTAGTTTCTGACGCCACGTCTTCATCTCCAAGTCCAGATGATGATGACGAGATAGCGTCACCTTCCTCCTCCTTTGTTTCTATATATGATGAGGACGACATGAAATGTTTGTGGAAAGCTGTACAGAAAGATGATTTAGCACAGGTAGTTACGCTATTCCTAATGTTTCTGGAGGGATGGTCTGGATTGAAGGGATTCAATAGATCTGATCCATTAAGCTCCATCCATAATCCTAACCATCCCTCATCCTTCAAACCAACTGCATGTTTTATTTGGTTCTGTGGGATAAGGAATGCCTCAGTATAAAACTGATTATGCATTGCATGTGATCAGGCATACAATCATAATCGGAGTCCATGACAGTTTGGATGTTGCGTTATCACATGGTGTTGAATTTTGTTAGAATTATTTTAAAATGCTGGTAAAGCACTTAAAGTTTTTGTCAACATAATGCTTATTTATAGGCAAAATTATCAAGAAAGATACAAATAAAAAATTAACTTGTGAAAGTTTCAGTTGAATGCAGTGTCTACTTGTTGAGAAAACAGGATAAACCTGTTGAGGTATTTTCACAAGAACGCAGAAACCATCAATGTAAGGTGACAGCTAGTACCAATTGCATTTCCGGCTGCAGCATTTGTGAACGGAAATCAACCCTTAGAAATCTGAGAGCATGAATCGTTTCTCAGATGATAATGTTTTTATTGAATTCTAATCATCGGGGGCATTGCAGAAGAAAAAATTTCACAGGATGATTACTACCAGGGCCCAATTTCATAGAGCTGCTTAAGCAGAAAATATTGATTAACAATTGTCTGCTAAGCAGAAATGAGCAGGATACCAGTCACAAGTTGTACATGTGACATGGTAGTTTGGCTGGTAATCTTATTCTGGTAAGCATAATTTTGTAATGCTTACCTACTTTTTGTGCTTAAGCAGCTCTATGAAATTGGGCCCTGATGCAAAGCTTGAATAGCGATTATTCTGAATCCTCTTTGAAAACGACCGCTTTTGGGCAAACTCTCTGTGTGAATCCCTCGTAATGAAACGCCATACTCGATTATTCGATTGATAAGTGTGCTTTTCTGCTGTACGTGCAAAGTTTTGGTTGTTTCCCTGTGACAGGAACATAATTTTTTTAGAGGACCTTGAGACTTTGCAAAACATATGTAAAAGGAAGGTGTTTTGGGGGACATAACTCATCAAAGAAAGACAGATTCATATTGTGTGAAGTGGATGAGGCTTACAGTGGAATTACGTCATACTTGAGTGGCTACAGGATTGTACTACCTACTACCTTAATTTTCTTCAATGTTTGTCCAACACATGCATCTGATGAAGTAGTTGTTGCTACGAAAGCCCATGCAGTTTTTTTAAATGTAATTAATTAGTCTTTAAGTGCTACCACTACCTTCCTTGTTTTGTCCAACACATGCTAATTGTACACTAGATCAGGGACTACTGAGTCTATCAGTCACCCTGGCAAATGACTCTCTGGACCCAATCCTCTTTTTTTTAGCTGTTACGGTCCTGAAAAGAACCAGTAATGCTCTGAGAATCTTCATTAGAAAGAAGTCGATCAGAGCATAGTGAAGACGGTCAGATGGAAATGTTGAGTTGAAACACAATCAGGACGACCACACAGCCCCCAAAAAGAGTTAATTCAAGAATTTTACTTGGTGTTTTTTTGTCAATAGGTAAAATGTCTACACATTGACCAGTGTGTCAGTTTGAGTTTCATGTACAGGCAGACATCAGCATTACATGAAGCTGTGCATCATGACGCACTGAGTGTGGCAGAATACTTATTGCAAGAGGCTAAGATTGATCCTAACATCAGAGATGAGATATCAGAGGTTGGTTATTATTGCACATCTTAAAGGAACATTACAGAATTGGTTTTTGCTAACAAAACAGTTGCTGGCAGTGGAAGCACTTTATGTAATCCACCAAATACACAAACTGACAAACCTGTAGAAGTTTGAGATCGATCGGCCAGCTGGGTCACAAGAAAATAGTGAAAAAACCGATTACACATTTGCGTGAAATCATATAGATTCAACAAATGAATAAAACACTCACTGAGCGATAAACTCCAATCGGAAAATTAGTTTATTCATTTCTCATCAAATATGGCATTTCAGGCAGAAATATTTCAAGGGATGTTTTCTACTATCATCATCATTAGACCGTGTAAGTTTTATGTAAATCTGTGATCAAAAAGTATATTTTACAAGTTTGTTTCTTACCAATTCTGTAATGTTCCTTTAAAAAGACTGGAGTCTAGTGCACTACACAGAACATTCTGATTTTTGGAAGGGTACATTCCTTCCTATTTTCTCCAGCTTTCTATTTTCAATTTCCATGAGAAGGGTATTGAGGGGCACTGAGGCACTAAGGGTAGGACATAAGTTTGATGATTGAAACGGCTGACATTTTGGTTAACATTAATTTCTGACTGTGATGTCTTTTGTCTATATTTACACACTCAGAACACGCCCTTAATGCTCGCTGTAATGGACAACAACCACAGGATGACCCAGCTCCTGCTCCAGAATTCAGCAACACTGCACCTTGCTAACCAGGAAGGAATGTGTGCCAAAGACTTCTTGCCAGAGACCTCCTCAAGTAAGTTGAAGAGCCTTCTCATAGACCAAGATAGCAACAGTGGAAATCAAGCTGCCATCAACGGTGGCATGTTGTAGAGATACACAGGCCTGATACTTCTCTATCTTGTAAGGGTAGGGCGGTTTTCTTTTGTATTAAAAGGGAGTTTGTATGAGGTAAGACTGGATTTCGATTGGAAAATTTCAATGGGCACCAAGGCAATGACCAGGAGCTTGGGGGCAGTTGCCTCCATTGCCTCTATGAAACATCAGGCCTGGACAAGTTCAAAATGTACCCCCAAAAAGAGTGTTTAAACGAAATGCCAGTAATCTCACGGCCTGACAAATCTGACGGTCAAGAGTTTTTCCTTCGAAAAAAATACAAAGAATACTCTTTAAGGTTTAGTTTTTGAGTGAGTTTTCATGTCCAAACAGCCTCCCAAAAACCAAAGGGAAAAATATAAAAAAGAAACTACTCTAGGGTCTATAAAATATCCAATCCAGTGAAAGTTCTGAGATGAAAGGCAGTTGGTCCTCTAGAGATTTTCCTGAAATCCAAGCCTCGTAGTAATTGCTTAGGTTATTAATTTCTGTGGTATTTTTGACATACACAACCCTGGTATAAATTGCTGATTGGCAGTCTGAAAGCTGAGTGCAAATGAAACCAGGGCCCAATTTCATGAACTGCTTTGAAGCACAAAAACTAGCTAAGCACAACCAAAATTATGCTTAGCAGAATAAGGTTACCAGCCAAACTACCATGTCACATGTACAATTTCTGACTGGTAGCCTGCTCATTTCTGCTTAGCAGACAATTGTCAAGCAATATTTTCTGCGTAAGCAGCTCTATGCATGGCCCCATTTCATAAGCCATGTTTGAGATATGGCGGACTCGATTCTATGACAGTATTAGGTTTGGGTAAATTCGTCTGTATACACCCAAACCAAACAGTGCACTCCTATAGTGTCCGCCATATCTCAAAAAGGCTAATGGCGCTGCCTGCCGCGGAATTCTGCGCTTGCAGCTCATAGAATTACATGCTTTGTAGGGCGCTGAAACCGCTGAAGTCTGCAGTAAGCAGCACCATGACAGTGGGCCCTGGTGTCCAGAACAAGGGTTTGTGTGAAAATGGGTACTTTAATAATTTGTAAATCAATTTAATGTTTAGGCAGTTTCTTTAAAGAGGTCAACTTAAACGGGATGATATCTGTGTTATGCAATCTGACCTGAAAGGTATGATACTTGACTGATAATGGTTGTACAATGATAACAGTTTGTTATCTGAAAAACTCACTGTAAACAAACTTGATACCAGAACCAACTTTGTCCTGCAGAACATCACCTTCTGAAAATACTGCCAAGTGTGAGTGGACTATCACCCAAAACTCACATCTTACTTTGGTTGCCAAATCAAAATAAGCATATGTAGGACCTTTTCCAAACTGCTGACAAAACAAACCATTTTCCGGTGGTTTCTTTAAAATGTTAACACTAATGATTAGGCACCCCTGAACAAAGATATTGACATTGGCAGGTTCAATTCCAGCTCTAGTCAATTTGTCTTTGTCCAACCCCAAATTATCACCTTTGATTTTGAAATTTTAACAGGTTGGTTGTATGTTTTTTCTTTAAAACTAGAGGATAGGGAAGTAAGGTACCTTTTCGAGAACCAATTGTGTATCATACCTTAATTTTAGTCTGATGCTGTGATTTACAGCAGGATAAAGTGTGTGCTGCAGTAAGTGGCAGCCAAGGAACTTGACTCATCAATTGACATTGTTTGAACCACTAAGCCCTTCAACAGCTATACGTTGACCTGTGTTGATTTCAATATTTGTCATTTTGAAGTAATTTTTTGCAATGCTTTTTTAAAATATTAGAACGAAAGCGTATCTGCAGCATATGTATTTAACAGAAGTGCCTTATTGAGGTGAGTGCCTTAAAAACTTGCTATTTGAATTTAAATTTAATGAAGTAACTCATTCAGTGCCTTTAACTCATGTGCACCATGTTGGCAAGGTTGTTTGTTCTTCTTTGTTCGAAACTTGTTGAATGCAAATTCCACCGTTGCCTTTTTCTGGGTTTGTTATGCACATTATAGTACTATGCCGTTATCATACAGCACAAGTTTTCATTCACTGACAAAAGTTAAATCCATGGTTTTCATGTATTTTTATTAGGCTTTGGTACAAGTACAACTACAGATGATTTACACAATGTACTGAGGCTAATTTATATAATATTTTATGAAACTCTTTATTTTATATTTTTATATTATCTTTCAGTGTTGTATATTTGCAGGGTACATTTTGTTGTCTTTTAATCTTCGTAACTTGCACTGGTTCTGGAAATATCATAACCATTCATTATTTTATAGGCAAGGCGTTATAAAGACCAACATTATTAACTATGTTTTTTTTCAGCACTATTGTATTCAAAGTGTATTTTTTTGTACACCTTGTAGTTGTGCTAAAAGTCAAATATAATATGTAAATATGTTGAAATTCATTTATAGAGTATTATTGTTAATTTTCATCTTTCACAATGGTGCCTTTAAAAGCAAAATTGTATTGGCGTTATTATTTTCTGAATTGACTGTATACAACCAATAGTTACCGATCCTGTACTACATTGTTGGCATAGTGGTATCTTTTCTTGCCTTCCACCTCTGGGACCCTCGATTTAAATCCTGTTGGGGGTACTATGTGGATTGGGTTTTCAGTCCCTACCTGATGGCATGGGTTTTCCTCCCACATCTAAAAATTAAACTTCCTTCCTTGTCTTGTCTGCATGGGGTTCTTCGATAGTAAAGTGATTAAGTTCGCTTTTCTGAGAGTCCTTAGCTTAGCAACCAGGGTCCAATTTCATAGAGCTGCTCAAGCACAAAAATAAGCTAAGCGCAACAAAATTATGCTTAGCAGAATAAGGTCAACAGCCAACTACCATGCCCGAATGCAGCAATTGTGACTGGTATCCTGCTCATTTCTGCTAAGCAGGGAATTGTTAAGCAATATTTTCTGCTTAAGTAGCTCTATGAAATTGGGCCCAGAACTAATAAATAAATAAATACATTGTATGTCTTTAAAGGCACTGGACACTTTTGGTAATTACTTAAAATAATTGTTAGCATAAAAACTTACTTGGTAACGAGCAATGGAGAGCTGTTGATAGTATAAAACATTGTGAGAAACTGCTCCCTCTGAAGTAACATAGTTTTTGAGAAAGAGGTAATTTCTCACTCAAATAATAAAAGACCTCAGCTGAAGCCTATTATTATGCATCTGAAAGCACACAAAGTAATGCAACAAGGGTGTTTTTTCTTTCATTATTCTCTTGCAAATTCGATGACCAATTGAGCCCAAAATTTCACAGGTTTGTTATTTTATGCATATGTTTGGATACACCTATTGAGAAGACTGGTCTTTGACAATTACCAAAAGTGTCCAGTGCCTCTAAGGTAACATTTTCGCCATGGTAAGTGACACGATAACTTACAATTTTATGTCCAAAGTAAATGTGGCTTTTGGGTTGTGAGTTGAGAAGGAAAGAGGTTGAGGCATTTGAAATTGTACCCAGCATTACAGACTGTAGATGTAGGTGATCGTATTATTATCCCAACTTCACCAAACATGTTCTTCAAACACTCCACTTCAGTTTTTGGCATGTACTTAAGGGCAATGTCATATTATTTATCACACAAGCGCTAGTGGAATACAGAAAAAATAGCGCTTCTGCATCCCATATCCAACTGATGGCCGAAGTGGATATTGGACACAACATCCTATTTTTTTTGTACTCCACAAGCTTTTCGTGTGATAAAAAATTAATCTTCAAGCAAACTTGACGCACAGCTCAAAAGAGCACAAGGTCACTTTTTTTTGGTAAGCAAAATTGTATTTTTTGCTCATGTACAGCTTTCCAACCCAATTTTACATCTTGACTGCCTATACACTTCGGCCAGGGACACTTGCTTTACGTCCTTCATGGTACAAGTCCATTTTCTATACATGAAGTCAGGAAGAACACTGCCATGTTGTTTGGGGTAAGTAGTTATAGAGTCAGAGTGGAATAACGCTGAATGCGGATGTTGCCATGTCCAGTGTCTAAACGATACATGGGGTTAAATATTTCACACTTCACACACATTTTAATCCAATTATTCTGGGTTTTTTTATTGTAGAATAATTCCAGAACTTGACAGTATTGTACATTTAATGATTTATAAACTAATTGTTAAGTATAAGTATCTTTGCATTTACATATGTTTTTTTAAGGCAGCTGTGACATTGTTGAATTAATGAGTTTTTTTTAAAGAGCAGTTTGCAGAAGAATTGTGCATTCATTTATCCAAAATAGTTCACTATTTATTCCAACTTGTACAGCTCTTGAATTAGAAGAGGTTTATATAAAGGCATTTATTTTATTTTAAATAAAGTTATATTGTATTGCATGCCTTTTATGCAAAATAAAGGTTCTGATACCAAGTTTATCATAACAGGTTCTTACTGCCATTTTGTCACATGTTAGGCGGAGTAAAAAAACAAACATGTTTAGCGTCCCCGCCCGCCTCCTTTTTTTTTTACTTTACTATTTTATTTTTAAAAGGGGGGAAAATTAGACTAAAATGATACAAATCATTTTTGTTGTTGTCATACATTGCATTGCATTGAAAAAATATACCTTGGCCAGCCATATTTAGCATGGCGGGCCATCTTGGAAAAAATAGCAAAAATTTTGAAAAAATTGCAAAATAGTAGCGCCCTGTCTCCTCCTCTTTTTGAAAAAGTCTGGACATGTTCAATGTCTTGTCCAACATGTTTCTTTTATGTATTGTGTGTTTGAACAGTAGAAAAAACAATGGAGATTTGAAATTTAAAAAAGAATGGCAGCCCCTTCTTGAAATAAAAAATAAAAAGCCCCTCCTCCTTCCCGGAAGCTAAACATGTTTCTTTTTTTACTCGGCCTTACACCAAGATTCAACTCAATTAGAGCTTTACTTCGAAAGATAAGTAGACTTTGATCTGACGCCACATGACACGTGACTAACTTCCCAATAAGAAGTTTCTGAGATGATGACCAGTGCATTAAGAATGATACGCATGCGCACCTATAGCAGCCTACCCACACATAATTGGCCCTTTTCGAATTCACGGCTTCGGCTCCAAAATCGGCTCAGGCTAGCTAGGCTCCCTCAATTACTTTAACTTACGCATGCTTTGCGGTCACGGTTTCAGACAAGAAAACGGGGCCTGAAGCCCAATCCGGAGCCGAAGCCGTGGATTCAAAAAGGGCCTCAGTTCCCTTAAAGTGGAGCATATTGAATGAAAAGGAAAATACATTTCTTACTTTAGTGTCAACAATATTAAAAGTGTCACACAAAGGCAAACAAAGGAACATATACAAATATAAGAACATATATTTATATTTCGGGCTGAAATGAGAGGGGACAAATTCCCCTGGCGGGCAGAAAACCCTAGCCCGGGGACACATTCCCCCATGGGATTCTGTCCACCAGGACCTTTGTGCGGGGGACAGAATTCCTTGTGACACCGGCTAATTAAAGGCCCTTTTCGAAACCACGGGGGCTTCAGCTTAGGCTCTGTCGGTTATTCAGAAGACGTGCGCTTTCCTTACGAGGCTTCGACCAGGTAGACAGATCCCAAGCCGAAGCCCAAGCCCGAGCCGCAATTTCGAAAAGGGCCATATCTCAAGAGGGCGCCAAACTCGAACTAGCAAGTCTCTTTAAACGTGGGGACGCACGTGAAGCAACGAGGCCGCGAGTATGCGAGGTAAATTTTCATTTTTCTTCATTTACGTCAATTGTTTCTTCATTGCAATGCATTATGATGTATCTTTAGGTATTTCTTGTTCACAAATTTAAACTGATACTCTTGCATACTGTAGCTTCTCAGAATACCAACCATTTTTGAGTTTTAATACCTCTCTCGAAAATATTTCGAAAATGGCGGAATTACCCGCCCTAGACTATACAGTCAGTAGGATGGAGCCCCACCCATTCCGCGGGGAAACACGTTTCTCGAGCAGAATTTTAAAAATGTTGACAACCTTTGTACATAAAGTAACCTATTAAGTGTTAGTACTGTTGTTGAAGTATTTTTTTACACTTTGGCATCAAAAATCCATCGGATTTCTGAATAAATTTGTAGACAGTGTAGTTGGAAAAGAGTTTTCCAATGCCTGGTGGTAGTGGTATGCAAAGCACTTTCCTGTAAACCAATGGAGCTAAATCCAGTGAGAATATTATTACCTTTAAAAATTAAGCAAAATGTTAAAATTCCCAGTTTTACTTCTTCAAGTCATATGTTCATGGGGCCTAAATTTCTTTACACCTGCACCGCTCTTCGTCACAACCTGACTACATTTGAGGACTTTTTGCCCACTGCATCCCAAAATGTATCTGTCCTTATTTGGACCAGTACAATATTTTATGGTTTTGAGGTGAAAATGTTTTTTCGTCTCATTTTTGTGTGCAGGTGAAACGGGACCCAGATATATACAAGTATTTCAAAGGACAGAACAATATTTTACCTACAATTTTTAGGTAAGAATTAAATGATTTTATTTAACTGTCTGCCTTTTTAAATTTGTTAAATTTTTTTTTTACTGTGGGCTTGGTTTAATCATTCAAGAAATGGATTTCAGCATTTTTTTATACAGTAAAACGGTAACTGGTTAAACATCCCAATCCTACAGTATCAAAAACAGAAACCAAATAAAATTTGTAAAAACCATGACCCACCTTTCAACATACCTATTCTGTTCATAAATTGTTAAAATCCTTAAAGGAACATTACAGAATTGGTTTTTGCTAACAAAACAGTTGCTGGCAGTGTAAGCACTTTATTTAGTCCACCATATACATGAACTGACAAATCTGTAGAAGTTTGAGATCGATCGGCCATCTGGGTCACAAGAAAGTAGTGAAAAACCGATTACACATTTGCATGAAATCATATAGATTCAACAAATGAATAAAACGCTCACTGAGCGATAAACTCCTATCGGAAAATTAGTTTATTCATTTTTCATCAAGTATGGCGTTTCAGACATAAATATTTCAAGGGATGTTTTCTACTATCATCATCATTAGACCGTGTAAGTTTTATGTAAATCTGTGAGAAAAAAGTATATTTTTCAAGTTTTTTTCTTACCAATTCTGTAATTGTTCATTTAAAGTTGCAGTCTTGCATTCTGAACGATCTTCTGCTAATTATAGCGGTAGTTAGAATGCAGGCATCATCACATCATCATGTTTTTCGATACTTTCATTGAGAGGCAGTATCTATCCACTCTGGACTCAAGTATAGAGTGCAAAATGTCTCTCACTGGTGGCTAGTGAGACCAATTTAGTATAAAATAGTTAGCCTCTTCTTCTTTACATGTTAAATGTTTTATAAGAATGTAATCTTTGTTTTGTTTTTATTTATTATCATATTCAATTTAACCTTTTATTTAAGTGTAAAACATTAATAATTTTTTTATTAAATAAAACTGCTTTTAGTACTTAAAATTCATCATTATTTTAACCAAAGCCTATTGTGTGCCATAGTGCTCCATGCCATACCCTGTGAATGCCTATTTTAAGTTTATGAAGTTGTAAAATGTTTGTTGTTGCTGGTTTCTGTTTTTCTCTCAGAGAATCTGTATATTGGCAATTTTGTTCTATTGTGCCATTGACTTTACCAGACCGTTCCTATGCTTAGTCCAAAATGGCTTCAATACCAGGATATTCAGTTTGGACGATTCTGAGAACTATTTTACTTGCATAACTGATTAGACTTATTGTTTGATAGTTGTTTTAATGCTTTGAAGTTTCCTTTATTGGGTATGGTGTCAAATGGAGTTAAATCATTGTGATGGCCATTTGCCTTTTCTCAAGCAATCATTGCATACATGTAGGCCTATCTTTAGAAGAACTCAACCATTTTTTTTCTTAATTCGGGTACCGGGAACAATTTTCGATACCAGGTACTTTGTTGCTTCTCATTGCCCTTATAGCTTGTTCTACTTCATTCCGGTTTATCAGTGGTTCATTGATCTCTTCGTCATTTGTGATTGTATCCCGAATGATAATCATCGACATCAGCTTCATGGTTGTATGAATACACAAAGCATATACAGAGATCATACGAGAGAAATCCCTGTTCGATCTTATTTAAACATTGGTCACCATTTAACTTGAATTACTTCCGTTGAGATTTGCTTGTGTGAGGTAGCTGAGCGGGGCTCGCGAAAAAGGATTGCTGTGTTTCCCAGCTGTAGATCTAGTTGTAACATTATAAAGCCATGGTACTGTAATCTTTGTCTGCTCATTTGAACTGATTGAGGTTTGACAGCAACATCTTGCAGACCCACTATAGCATGTGTGTCTCACGGTTTGAAGAAGAGCTTTTAGGTGGGCAACCATGATTTCCATTTCAAACTCTGAACTAGAGCTGCAATCTATGACATTTCTTTTCTTCACTTGCCAGACGCTCTTTGGGGTTGTCGGATCTTCTTCGTCTGCTCATGCTAACTTTAACTCAGTTGAGTGTACATTTTTATTCAGATCAAAATAATTTAGCGGTTGGATCATATCCACAAGATTGTTGTGATCGGTTTGTTGGATGACTCTGTAGAGCTGTGACAAATAGGCATCTTAAACTTTATGACGCCTTGAACTGATGCTGATTGATGTAGACCAAGTCTCTGAAAGTGAAAGGATACGGTTTGGCCTTGCTGTCCGCTGCTGCTTTCAAGGTGACATCAGTGCAGTTTGAGTTCAAGCTGTACAGGACTCTTGTCCTCTCCGTCATTACGTATGGCTCTGAATCTTGGACTCTCAAAAAAGCCAACAACACGATTGTGAGTCTTTGAGATGCCCTGTCTCAGTAGGACTGTAGGACACTGGGGGTTTCCAGAAGAGATAGGATAAAAAACGAGAACATAAAGACCAGAGCTAGCATCAATTAAGCTAGACACAATTCATATCATCAAAACAAAGAGGCTATCGTACTTTGGTCAGAACGAAAGGATACCAAACTCCAGATACCCAAAGATCAATATGGACGGAGCCATAGCTGGAAATAGACCTCAAAGACAACCACCCATGCGCTCGATTGAAACCATTTAAACAAGCTGTAGGCTAGAGGCATCTACTCTACAACAGAAGCTGGCAGGAAGGCTGAAACACTCAGTTCTGGATAAGTTTCATTATGCAGCAGCCATCTCTAGGCATAACATGAGAGGTCCGTCTACTACTACTACTACTACCACTACTACCACTACTACTACTACAGTGCAGTATAATTACTCTGTTAGAAGGATGTTCAGTGCTGGAGGGGGGCTCATCAGTGCAATTGAATTACTCCTCCTGTTAGGGAGGTGTTCAGTTGCTGGAGGAGCCATCGGTGCAATTGAATTACTCCTCCTGTAGGGAGGGTGTTCAGTTGCTGGAGGAGCCATCAGTGCAATTGAATTACTCCTCCTGTAGGGAGGGTGTTCAGTTGCTGGAGGAGCCATCAGTGCAATTGAATACTCCTCTGTAGGGAGGTGTTCAGTTGCTGGAGGAGCCATCGTGCATTAATTACTCCTACTGTAGGGAGGGTGTTCAGTTGCTGGAGGAGCCATCAGTGCAATTGAACTCCTCCTGTAGGGAGGGTGTTCAGTTGCTGGAGGAGCCATCGTACAATTGAATTACTCCTCCTGTAGGGAGGGTGTTCAGTTGCTGGAGGAGCCATCAGTGCAATTGAATTACTCCTCTGTAGGGAGGGTGTTCAGTTGCTGGAGGAGCCATCAGTGCAATTGAATTTATAGCTTCCTGTAGGGAGGGTGTTCAGTTGTTTGAGGAGCCATCAGTGCAGTTGAATTAATCCTACGGTTGAAACGCTCACATTGTGCATTATCTTGCGCATGGTAGGTGATGGTCGTAGACCTTCGCATACCACAGAAGGCAAAAAGTTATTGGATTAAGTCAGACTCAAGTTGTCTCCCTTGATCGGGATGGATCATGTCCGGTACTCCAAATTTTACAAACCAATTGTTTACTGAAACTGTTGAAGCTGTGAGGGTAGTCTGATCGTTCATTGGAACGGCCAAGTGAATACTTAGAGGAACTATCTGGAATGATGAGAACATTCTCAGTTCAATCTGAAATCAATGGCAACCACTTCAAGGGAGCGTGATGCAATCAAATGTCCAAGAGATTTCTTGGTTTAAGAAACTGAAGTTTCGGGAAGATAAACCTCTTACAGTGCTGTAATGTCCCAAAACATACCAGGCCAGTAACATGTTTGATCAGACCAAATGGTCGCTCTCAACTCCCTGCTGGCCACTCTGGTGATGCAATGAAGAAAGAATAGGCTCTAAACAAACTGGTAGTAAGAGCTTTGTTTTATCTCAGTTCCATTGTGGATGTTTTCCAGTATAGAACCCTGTTTATTTCAACTACTTGCTCTCTCTGCCTGAGAAGGACTAATACAAGTTGAGGTTCGAGCTTTCTCTCTGAAGGAACGGTCCCTGCCCATTGGGCAGTACACAGAAAACTTTTGAATTGTAGGGTCTTTCTGCTGCAGTTGCTGAAGTTCTTCTTGTGAGTATGAGTGCTCCATCGGCAGCTTTCCAATAGAACTTTTCAAGAAAGTACAAGATCTAGGTGTAACTTTTCGGAACAATATCCAGATGGACATCCATGTCAGAAATGTCTGCAAATCTTTATACCTTGCATTGCACAAGATTGGACAAATTTGTAATCTTTTTGACAAATCCACTCCAGAAAGGCTCGTCCACGCTGTCATTACATGCTGCCTTGATTTTGTAACAGTCTTCTTCTTGGTCTACACTTAACAATCTCCAAATTACAGCGAGTTCAGAACTCATCAGCCAGATTAGTCACACGATCCAAAACCTGTGACCATATTTTACAAATTTTCTGCGACTTGCACTGGCTTCCCGGCGGTTAGACAACGGATTGTGTACAAAACCCTTCGTCTCACCTACAGCTGTATCCACGGCTACGCACCAACATATTTACAAGATCTTATTCACGAGTACAAGCCTCCGAGAAAACTCTGCTCCCAATCACAAGCTCTACTTACCTGTTCATCGGCATCGACAAAGTCATACAGCCAGCGTGTTTTTTCTACGTCTTCTCCCAAGCTCCCAACAAACATCAAAGACGCACAAACTGTAGATCAAGTTAAGTGCCTTCTCAACACCCATTTGTTACATTCTAACTTAAATTTTGTTTGAACTCTCTTGACTTTGTACAGCGCATTGGGACTCTGTGTGTAGTACACTTTATAAGCACGATTTATTATTATTATCATGAGGGGAATGATGAATTCTGTAAAGCTACTGTATTGCTGGCTCTCGGTTGCGGCTTAGTGTTCTAATGTACCTGCAACTTGTAGTTCCGAAGGAGCAGCGGAAGGAGATGTTTTTTTGAACGGATCATAGGTTCTATCTCCCCTGATTTGTCTTTAACTTCTTTTGTTATATTTTGAGAAACGTGTTGGTGTTTAAAGACCCGATCTATACCTGATTTAGAAATTATAGATGTTGAGCCTGGCCACTCATCTCTGTTCTGATAGCATCCAGATGTGTTGTCTGCAGGTGACTAGTGTGATGTTGCCTAGGTCCATACTCCAAAGGAGCTTCCATACAAATAGTCCTTGAACCAAGAAGTTCCAACTGCATTGTTGCATGCATCACTCAAGGAGGAGAGAATGGCTGGCAAAAGCTATCATCCTACGTCTTTCGTCTTGTATTGAGAAAGAACTGCACCTATTCCATCTAAACTGGTATCGTCACCAACATTTAAGGGCAGGGTAATGTTGGCATAACCCAAAACAGGCATAAAGGTAAATAAATTCTTTGGTTGGTCAAACCCATCCTGGCAGGTTTCATTTCATCGCCTGTGAAAGTAGCTTGGAGACCTCTATTGGCACATCCCAACCAAAGAATACAAGTCACCTGTTATCTTTGAGAATGACGGCACATATCTCTGGCAATAGCCTGCAAACCCAAGAAAGTTCCTCAGTTTGAGTTGTTTCAATGTTTGTGGAACTGGCCATTCAGCCACTGCACTTGTTCATCCACCATTGAATGCTGTGCCTTCTGCTGACAGAATATGGCCCTCATTACGAGACCCTGGTGCTGGAATAGATGACACCTTGAGGGCTTCAGCTTCAAGAGGTTGGCCTGGAGTCTGAGGGTCTAGTGCTCCAAGTACTGTTCAGAGGATGGAGAGTATAGATAAGAATATCATTCAAACTAACAACATTTAAAATGTGATGTCATCAAAACATCTCTGCAAGAGTCTTTGAAAGGTTGCATGTGCTTAAAGGCCAAAGGACATGTGGTTGCACTCGTACAGCCCTAATGTGAATGTGAAAGCGGTCTTCTCACGATCGTCTTCATGCATCCTAACCTGATGGTAAGTCACCACTTGCCAGATCGAGTGTGCTAAAACACTTGGCACCAGTTGGAGCATCCAGGAAGTCTCAGACGCGAGGCAATGAAAAACGACTGGCTGCGTTTGAGAGTTCATTGGACGATAGTCTACACACATAAATAAGGAACAATAATTCTTCCTAGCTAGAACCACTGATAGCACCTGCTTGGAGGAGATCAAATTGATTTGGCAGTATTCTGTGAAAGGGTTGTGTAAGCGGTTCATTAGATTTCAATATAATTTGATGGGTTACTGTGGAGGTATCACCTAAATCAAACTGGTCCGTTACAAAAGTATCACGATGCTTGTGAAGGAGAGAGTTTATCTGAGCAAACTGGTCTTTGGTTCCATCAAATTCTGACAAATCAACGTGGACTGGACGTTATTCGACTCGGAAGGAGATAATTTTTCAGATGCCAAGATCATGACTTCATTGACAGACACCTGTTTGAATTAGACTTATGTACAAATCCTTCCAGTGATGGACACCAAAAATTGCGAGCGTTCAGCTAGAATAAGTCTTTCTCAAGATAGATTGACCATCCTATTGTACATGTCCACTGTACATGTGTTGTCAATGATGGTAGACTGTACAATGACACCAAGAAAAGACTGCCAACATTTCTCTAGGTTCAACTACAGAGAACTGAGTCCCAGGTTTTTTACCTGTAGCTTCAACTCTGACCCAAGATTGTGCAGGAAGTTTAAATGCCAGCCACCATATGCACTTCAGAAAATGTTTGATTTTTAACATCATGGGTTCCTGCTAGTTCTGCCATGTTCACCCCACTTGCGATTGCAGAGGATATGATGTTCATACCCAAGACCATCGGATCAGTTGTTGCTCCCCATACTCCGTAAGTTGACCCCTAGTCAAAATCCAACTCAAGGTATAGCCAATGTATGCAATGTTCAACCCAATACACAGGTGAGGGATAACCTGAGACCTTCCATTGCAAGAATCGCTCCCACTGGCTCCAAGAAACTTTTGAAGAACTCCTCGGTGATGATATAACCATCAAGGCACTGCACTTAAAACACCTCCAATATTAACTTCCATTGTTGGGGATACCCCAACAAAGTGATACTAAAGATCTTACTGGTGTGTGTTGAACTTATTTCAATCCTGCCCACCTGAGGGTTTTTGTCGATGGGAGGCCCTACTTTGATGTTGCGATTTTTGAGGTGTGTAACTTCGTCTTCTTATACCATTCAGCAGTGTTGCGTTGAGCTTTGGCTAACTCAGTTTGGGTCTCTATTAGTAGTTTTCTGAATCAATTTGCAGTGCGATGTTCTCTCCACTGACGGTGGTTGCAGCAGGGTCTAAGATGATTGGATGAAGAAGATGAACAATTGTTCCCCATTGTTTATGTTGGATGGAGAAGGCGTTTCATGTTGAGCACTTGCTGACGCTACCTTTAAAAGCTGGTTGATTTGTGCTTGTTGCTCTTTGATGAGTTGTCATTGCTTTTCTAGTAAACCTCTCATTTGTTTAATTTCTTCAGCCGAGTTGGGTCAGGTCACACTGAAGAGTAACTTTGCTCTTTAGGGCTGTGTCATTATCTTCTTTGGCCCACTCAGTCACCTCACGACTCACTGTTTCTTTTTATGTTTTTGTAAAACCCAATCAGATTCACCCTCAGAAAATGGATCACATAGTAACTGGTCTTTAGATGAACTTAATTGAGGGCACTTGTTTATGAATTTGTTTAGGCCCTCCATCAAATGGTGTGAGAAATCCCTAAGGAAACTGAAACTCTGTTAACGCTCGAACACAATTTCTTTGCGACTGACACCATCATTTTTTTACCCCACGCACTTTGTGCAAAACTGAAACCAACTGTGTTATTGTCGGTCAAGGGTGCAGAGCTTAATTTTCTCTCTAGCTGCTCCGTCCAGGTGCTGGATCATGAAAAATCATTTTATCCTTGTTGGCAAGAGGCCTTGAGGTAACTGATGCATAAATGTCACAACACCAATCTTCAAGGGTAATGTCATGTTCTTTGCCCGTGAATTATTTAATTTGGTCTGCGAAGGCTTTTAAGCGTATCAGCAGGAGAGCTATGCCCAAATTACTAGTACATAGAGCTGCTTATAAGCACAAAAAGTAATGAGTTTAAAAACCGATGTTTGTGTATTTATCAGTAATCATCCTCAAATGACGTTTTTCTGTTAGATACTTTGCAGGCTGTCATCACTCAGTGTAGCTACTGTGTGGTGAGAGAATGCAATGCTTTTAGTTAGGCATAAGATATGGATTAATCCATGTTACCAGAAACAGTTAATGTAATATCTCTAGCTAACCTTCACAATCAATGGAAACAACAAACAAGCACAGATTCTACTTATAATCTTGAACAGTTTCAATAATGGACCATAACGTACAATGTAATAAAGATAGTTCATATTATTAGTAATTTCACAGGAAAACCTGTGATAGAAGAAACCATGGTGTTGGCTGAACACTACATTTCAAAAGGAGCCTAAAAACCATGTTGATAACCAAGGAAATGCAGACTCTGACATACCAGAGAGATAGGATGCTGGACAGGACGTAAACCCTCATCACAATTCATGGTGAGTCTTAAATGAAAACTTGCAAGGTTTGAATTTTTGCATTCTTTCAATAATCAAAAATTAACCATCTCTTTAAAGTTGAAATACAGGATTGTTCTTACTGGGGGAGAGTCCATTTCCTTCTACAGAAGATCAGATATCGAGCCCTCAGACAGATGCAAGTGGGGCACCCACCAAACAGTTGAGCACCTCACCAACTCATGTTCAGTTTTTCCCATGAACACCAAAGCCTTATGGACCCGAATGATGACACCATCGAATGGCCGGAGAATACCAACCTACCCCAACAATCTGAATGTATTCCTAAGATGGTCTCCACATGAACAATGGCAATGCCAGGATTGTTAAGCACTGATTAAATCCTGCCTAGAATATTTCCATCACTCTTTCAAAGTTGAGAAAATGGCATTTAAAGACTTCCAAAATTATTGGTTCTTAACAGTCCAAAACTACTAAATGTTATTTACAGAAAAGAAAATCAGTGACAAGCTATAGTTTGGTTGTTTTCTTGAAAATGTAACTTGTAAGTTTAATGAAATTTTCAGTTATTGTTTGAATAATGTGTTTAATGAAGAGGATCAGAATGAGTGCACTCTTTTAGTAATTAATGTAAATTTGAAGGTTTTAGTTTTTTTTAAACTTTTCAGATGGCTGCCCAGGGTAACCACCACCTCTTGTTTTGGCACGGTAAATAAGATGAACCATTCATACAGTTGAGATGTTCTCCTACTAGGATGGAAATGGTCACCATGGGCAATGGTCAGGGGATCTTGACTTCATTGTGGAGTCCAGACATTCAGGATACTAGCCTTCCAATTGAAGCTGAGACATATTTTGGATGAACACAGTCCTCACAGGTAAGATAATCTCCTAAATAAAATCTGTGAGTGAAATAATGGGATTGTTGCTGTTAAGCTCTATTCTCTTATAGCATCAATACTCAACAGGTATTTTTAGATCTTGCTTTTTCTCACGGGAAGCTGCTTTAAGGATGCCCTTTACAAGTTTCATTTTACTTCCAGCTGACAGGGCTGATCCCAGTTAAGAGCTCTCTAATCTAGATGTCTTAGCCAATGGAATAGTGCAATGAGATATGATCATGGTGAGTTAAAAGTAACAACATTTGCTGTTCTGTAGCTAATCAAAACATCAACTTCAACCCTCTCAGGTCTTGAGAAGTAACTGTAGATAAAGAGCCATGACCAGCCACACTGGAGAAACACATCCCACCCATAGGGCTCAGTTTAGTCACTAGCCCGGTGTGGGCTAGTCAAACTTGCTTCTTTAGATAGCCATTCAAAAGGCTAATGCAAATTATAAAGGAATCTTTCAAGTGAAATTATTTACATTCTCAATTAAGTATTTTTAAAACTCACTCAGTTTTGTCAACATTTTTGTAGGCTTTTTAAATATTCTGCTGACTGGAGGCAAGTCAATGGAAACACAATTTGTGCAAGGGCCTGACGTATCCAAATGTTGATAGCTTGTTGATAAATTGTGCATTTTGTTTGTGTTGCAGTCAAGCTGACCATCTCCAAAGACATCTACCCGTCAACAAGTAGATGTAAAAGACCAGCCTGTTATAAAAGAGCTGCACTCTCCAGTAAAAGGTGAACTCTCAAAAACAATACTTTCAATATTTACCCCTGGTCCAAAATGTGAACTCTCAAAAACAATACTTTCAATATTTACCCCTGGTCCAAAATAGTTGGCATGCCGTTTGCTAGATAAGTTTCATTCTGACAAAGAGAGCTCACATTTGACATCCAACAAAAACACTTGCTTATTTTGACTCTGTGATAATTGTGCAGAATGTCTGTTTTTGCACATGCTAAAACAGACAATAATATCAGTCATTTTCTTTTAGAATTACAATTCATTCACAATTACATTTGTATGTTGTTTGGCAATCATTTCAGAAGTAAAAGGCTGGGTTCAAGGTTGTGGGTTTCATTCTGGGAGAGAGAGCTCACTGATGATAAAGTTCATATCAGCACCAATCCTCTAGAGAACTTTTACAGGCATTTGACATCCCCCAAATCACAAATGCTTCTTTTGATTGCAACAATCAAAATAATCTTGGAATGCATGAGTTGCTCCAAACAGTTTTTCGCTGCTTACAATGCTGGGTTTCTTAACGTAGTTTAAACTGAAAGTAACGCAAAAGTAAATGCGAGTTATCTGAACCGAACTGTTTTAATAATGGGTAATGTTCTTAAACACTAAATGTTGCAAACTGTTTGTTTTGTTTGTTGCAGTCAGGTCTACATGGAGGAACTCAAAAGACTTCTACCTGTCAACAAGTAGATGTCCAAGACCAGCCTACAATAAAAGAAAACACACTCTCCAGTAATAGGTGAGTTCTCCAAAGTGTACTTTAAATGTTTACTCCTGGTCTCAAATGGGGCTCTGTAAACAATTGTGCAGAATGCAATTGTTCCTTTTGTCTAAACAGAATTTATATCAGTGTTTGTTTGACAATCATTTCAGAAGTGAAAAGTGGTTGTATTTTTTTTCTGTAGTGGTTATGAAGATTTGGCATTTTGGGGAAAGTCCCTAAGGATGCTTCATGTTAAACACAAAATATCAATACAGATGCTTAGTTTTTGGTCATTTCAATGTTGGGTTTCTTCACTTAGTTTCAACTGAAAATATAACAAAAATGGTGAAGAAAAGGCAAGTTATCTCAACTGTTTTAATGATCGGTAATGTTCTTAAACACTAAATGTCGCAAAATGTTTGTTTTTTTCTGCTGCAATCAGGCTGAGGATCTCCAAAGACCCGTCAACAAGTCGATGTCCAATTCCAGCCTATGATAAATGTATTAAATGCACTCTCCAGTAAAAGGTGAATTCCCTAAAGTATACTTTTAATATTTATTCCTGGTCTCAAGTGAAGCTTTGTAATAATTGTGCAGATTGCATTTGTTTTTCTTGTTTACACAGAATTTATATCAATCTTTGTTGTTTTGCAATCATTTCAGAAGTGACAGGCTGGTTGTTGTTTTTTTGTAGGGGTTACAAAGATTTGGAGAATTTCCCTTTATGTTAAACACAAATATTCAATACAGATGCTTAGCTTTTGGTAAATTAACTTTGGGTATGTCATTTGCTTGATAATTTCAATTCTGAGAGAGAGCTCACTGATGATATAGTTCATACCAGCACCATTCCTCAAGAGAACTGGCGCAGGCATTTGCCATTCTCCAAAATGATTGGGAGTGCTTATTTTGATTACAACAATCAAAATAATCGTGAAATTCATAAGTTTTTTCAGACATTGTTTTGCTGCTTACAATGTAAGGTTTCTTCACTTATCTTTAACTAGAAAGATAACAAAAATATGAAGGTTTTAAAAGCAAGTCATCTGAGCCCAACTGTTTTAATGAAGTTCTTTAACACGAAATGTTGAAAATTGTGTTTACTATTAGGTCAGGCTTAGCATCTCCAAAGACATCTACCCGTCAACAAGTAGATGTCCAAGACCAGCCTTTGATAAGGAGCTGCACTCTCCAGTAAAAGGTTAATTGTAAAAAAGTACTCTTTTTAATATTTACACTCTGTCCCTTATTAAGCTCTGTAAAAACTGTGCAGAATGCATGCTGTTGCTGTGTTTTTAAGTAAAGTTAATACCCATAATTTTCCTACAGCATTAGAATTCATTTCAAATTTATTCATTCAAAGATACTGGTATGGTCTGCTTCGCTCATACATTACCTGTAGAGCGAATTACTACATTTGCATATTCCCTAGGCCAGCAGGCATTAATGCTAAGAGTTTTACCAACAGCGCCCTCTGGCGCCACCTCAATGCATGACCCATGACCTTCCTCTTTTCTCTTAGCAACAGCGCTGGTGGGACGTATTTTTTATCGGTTGAACCAAATTGTTTAAAATAAAACGTCTTTTACCGTTCGTTCTTGCTTGAAAAGTTTTGCTAGCTATAAGTAGATTTGTAGAGTTGTTTTCTTGTGATTTCATCTGAAGAGAATTATGAAGCGTTTGCCGAGGTCTTTATCTGTCGTTACTGAGGGTTTGAACCAACTCCCGGGACAGGTCGAGTCTTCGGGGGTCTGCACCGGGAAAATGTCTTTCCCAAACCAGTCCCCAACCCGGCAGCCACAGACGGCTGAGGGTCCTACCCTGGCCGCTAAAGGGACGTCCAAACGCAAGGCGGGCTCAGGCAGGGGTTTACTGAACCAAACCACCATTGCTGGAGCGAAGCCAAAGAAGGCCCGCAGGGAAAGGGGAAACCAGGCGCCCAGTCGAGCCTCCACTCTCCCTCTGTCTCACCCCCCAAAACGGGACGACTTGACGTGGCGAGTCTCCACAGCTCGTCGAACCCACATCCCCCTGACAGAGTGGAATTCTCCGGACGGTTTGTTGTTATAGGGATTATCCACAACCTTGGAATTCCGTTGTTCTGGTTTTCCCGGGCCCCAAGTGCAATCCGATATGTCATCGGATGGTTCATGGGGCTGCCCTAAGAAAAGGGACAAGAGAAGTTTGGGACGTGCACGACGCTTGCCTAGAGTTCGGAGGGATCGTCGGATCGACCCCGCCACAGTAGACATAACCGGGCGGATGACTTGGTCTCTAGGGCTGAGTTTTTGCAGGCCTTCAGCTCCATCTCGGCCTCCATGTCAGCGACTTGCCTCCACCTGACAAGTGGCCGTCGCGGTCGACCCTCTGACTCCACTCAACGTGAATTACCACACACGGTGAGCCGAGCTCTGGGGTCTCCTTCGGCCATGAGCTTGCACCCATCAGCGTCATTCACCGTTGACGAGGGAGCACAGCCGCGGCATGCCCCATCCAGCGTGCCCGACGATTCACGCCAAGAGCCAACTCGGCCATGTGAAGAGTCAACTCGGCCCTTACGCTCGGATACCTCCAGCGTTGATGAGGACGACTTGGCACAGTTGCAGCGCTTATCCACTGTGGAGACGGAGCTCCACGTGATACAGCGCGATATGATCAGCGGTCTCCAGCTTCCCGCCACGGCGGAGCCGTTGCAACCCGATCGTAAATCTTTCAAGTGTAAGACTGGGACTACTTCGGGAACTGAAAAACTTTTCCCAGTCCTCCCACTGGATCAAGTCTGTGTAAACAGCATTGAAAAGATAATGTCTGCTCAGAAATGGACTGCCTACAGGAGACGAGAACTTGATTATTATCATTTTCCCAAGGAGGATTTAAAGAATTTTTCTCAACTCCTTATCTCTCCGATGCTGCAAAAGACAAGTTGGCCGCAGATGCGGGAGTCCTGGCGTCTAAATGATCTTTCCCCGACAAGATGCGGGATAAATTCGAGGACACTTTGAAGAAGTTGGATTCAGCATCCAGATTAGGCATGCGTTCGACTTCCTTCCTCCTGCTGCTGAATGAATACCTGGTCTCTGGGTGTGAGGATGACTCCCCGGTCCCAACAGACCTATTGACGGCGGCTTTTCACTGCCTTGATTTTGGTCTTTGGTCGGTACTCGAGCAATTTGCTAGGATTTCGACCTTGGCTACGTCGACCAGACGGGGAAATGTGCTGGATGAATTTTTTCTCCCTTCTCCGGGGGCTCGCAACTGTTTCGAGTCCCTCCCATTGTCTGGCACTGACCTCTTCAACGGAAAGTTTGAGGAACTCATGCAGGCGGAGGCTAAGCGATTGGAGAAGATCAATCTGAAGAAACCAACTACTCCCGCGGCCAAGGCGCCGCCAGCCAAGGCTAAGGCAACGTTCACCATCCCTAAGCGCAAACCCATGAGGTCCAATCGCGGTGGTTTTTGCAACGGACGAAACTGTAGTGGGTGCACGCTCAATGCAACAGCAGTTCTCCGGTCAGCAACGCCCCCAGTCCGGGCGTGGCTTCCAGGCACCAGCCCCCCACTACACCGGGGGCTGGTGCAGGTGACTTCGCAGACTCCTGGCGACCCCCCCATCGACGGACCCAGGGGGCCGCCTGCGAGACTTCGCAGGGTCTTGGGCTATAGTTACGCCCGACTGGTGGGTGCTCGATACCATCACTCGCGGTTACTCACTCGAGTTTACGAGCACCCCCCATTGGACATGATTGTCCGCCAAACCCCGATCCCGTCCATCCCGGCGAAGCGCAAGGCCCTCGAAGGGGAAATCATCTCTCTCCTCGAGAAGAGGGCAGTGCGCGTCCTCCCTGCCGGGGAGATGCGAGCGGGGTTCATGTCAACCGTCTTCTTGGTACCAAAGAAGGAGGCCGGCGTGTGGCGGCCAATCCTAAATCTAAAGCCCCTATAAACAGGCTGATCCGCCCAAGGCATTTTCGGATGGACACACTCAAAGTCATTCTTGAGTCCATTCCGACACCAGCGTGGTCAGCCTCATTTGACTAGAAGGACGCATACCTTCATGCTCAATTCGAGAGGAGCACTGCAAGTTCCTGCAGTTCCAATACAATGGGACCCGCTACGAATTTACAGTGCTCCTGTTTGGTCTGTCAACCACGCCACGGGTGTTCACCCGAATTGTGCGTGTGGTCGGGGCCGCCTTGAGAAGACGAGGGATCTTGATCTTCATGTACCTGGACGATTGGATTGTGGTGGGCCGGTCCCACGGGGCTGTGGAGGAGGCGTTTACCCGAACTCAGCGCCTCACATCCGCCCTTGGTTTCATCATCAATGCGGAGAAGTTCCATCCGGTCCCGTCCCAGTTTCCAATTTTTCTGGGGGCGTCCTTGATCTTCGGGCGAGACTGGCCCGCCTCTCGGAGGATCGATTACAGAATCTTCGACAATGTGTGTCTCTTTTTCTCACCAGGACAGTGGCCCCGGCGCGAGCCTGGCTCCGCCTACTGGGTCTCATGGCCAGACTCGTGGACGCTGTCAGTTTCTGCAGGCTGTACATGCGCCCCATTCAATTACACCTACTGTCCTTTTACAGGCCCAGTCGGCACAGCATCGACCACCCTGTACCGACCACACCCTGGCTGGTTCCCCACCTCCAATGGTGGCTCGACCATGCCAATCTGACAAGGGGATGTGCCTTCCGCAGGCCCCAACCGTCAGTCACGATCACGACGAATGCCTCCCTTTCGGGCTGGGGGGCCACCCTTCATCCCCGCCTAGAGTCGGGCTGCTGGGGCCCCGAACACCAGTGGTACCACATCAATGTCCTCGAGCTGCTAGTAGTGTCCAATGCGCTCGAGCACTTCCAGGGCTCGGTGAGGGGCAAAGCGGTACTGATTCACAGGGAAAATGCCACAGTGGTGGCCTTCATCAACCATCAAGGGGGAACTCGGTCAGCCCAGCTATGCGCCCACACAAGCAAGCTATCTGAACCTAACTGTTTTAATGATAGGTAATGTTATTAACTCTTTTGCTACGGCGAGCTGCCCACAGCGGCTCACAGAAATGTCTCGTTCCTACGGAAAGCCGCTCACAGCGGCTCGTTGACGTCAATGTAGATATTCGGGGCATCCCCATGACGTGTGCCTTTTTTACATAATTTGTGCCGTATTGCCATCTGAATGACCTCTGACCCTAGTTTCAGCGGCTTTGGGTCGCTTCCATTGGCTTTCCATCGCACCAAGGGTATTATTGACACATTAGATGGCGGCGTCCAATAATTAATTCCGTGCAAAATTCAATTCCGGAGCGAAAGAGTTAAACACTATATGTCGAAAAGTTCTTTTTGTTGGTGCTGCAGTCAGACTTAGACTCTCCAAAGACATCTACCTGTCCACAAGTTGATGTCCAAAACAAGTCCATGTACAGGAGCTGCACATGCCAGTAAAAGGTTAATTCCCTGAGAAAAGCATACTTTTAATATTTACAACTCGCCTCAAATGGAGCTCTGTAATAATTGTGTAGAATGCATGCTGTTGCTTTTGTTTAGACAGAATTTAATATCAGTAAATTTCTTGTAGTAGTACAATTCATTTCAAATTCATCGATACGATGTTTGGCAATCATTTCAGAAACGAAAGGCTGGGTTGTGTTTTTTGTTTGTGTTGGGGTTATAAAGCTTTTGGGAAAGTCCCTGGGTATGCTTTGTGATACACACAAGTATCAATACAGATGCTTAGCTTTGCTGGATAAGTTTAAATCTGAGAGAGAGCTCACTTATGATAAAATTCATACCAGCACCAATCCTCAAGAAAACTGTCACAGGAATTTGGGCTCCTCCAAAATCACTGTTGTTTATTTTGATTACAACAAACAAAATAATCCTGAAATGCATGAGTTCCTTATTTTTAATTGAAATTATAACAAAAAGTGAAGGTAAAAGCAAGCTATTTGAACCCAATTATTTTATTGATGGGTAGTGTTCTTTAACACTAAAAGATGCCAAATGTTCATTTTGTTTGCGTTGCAGTCAGGCTTAGAATCTTCAAAGACATCTACCCGTCAACAAGTAGATGTCCAAGACGTGCCTTTGATAAAGGGGCTGCTTTCTCCAGTTAAAGGTGATTTCCCTGAGGAAAGCATACTTTAAATGTTTACCCCTGGTCTGAAATGGAGCTCTTTAACAATTGTGCTTAATGCATGCTGTTGCTTTTGTTTAAAGGCAACGTATACCTTTGGTTTTGGGGACCGTTTGATTGTTTTAATCCTATGTAAATGTAAATATATACAATAAAACTAACCTGTGAAAATTTCATTTCAAAAGGTGGTTGCGTTTTTGAAATATCGCCAAAATCCGCAGCGAATAATGTCTATGCATAAAGAGTAATCTCTAATAGGATTACACAATCCGTGAAAGTTCTGACAGAAACGTTTCTCAGATTCAAATTTTGGGGGATAAAAACCGACATAATTTTCCATATCCACATTATTTTGAAACGAAATATTTCTTAAAATGCTTTATACTATCGAAAGTTGCTGTACTTCTAACCAAGTCAGTTTTTATTGCCATTGATTTTTAGAGTGATTACCAATAGTGAACCTTCCCTTTAAACAGAATTTAATATCAGTATTACAATTCATTTCAAATTCACTGATTTTTTTTGCTGCTTACAATGTTGGGTTTAATCACTTAGTTTCAAATGAAGTTATAACAAAAAATGTGATGGTAAAAGCAAGTTAATGATGGGTAATATTCTTAAACACTAAATGTCGCAAAATTTGCATTTTGTTTTTGTTGCAGTCATGCCTATGATCTCCAAACACATCTACCTGTCAAGTGATGTCCAAAACCAGCATGTGATAAAGGGGCTGTACTCTCCAGTAAAAGGTGAACCCCACAAAATATACTTTATATATTTACTCCTAGGCCCAAATGGAGCTCTGTAATAATTGTGCAGATTACATGTTGTTGCTCTTGTTTAAAATGGGGGAATACCCTCTCCCAGGGGTGCACTAATTCATATCCTGCCATTGAATCAGCCCCCCCCCCCACCTGTGCCCCTAGAGAATCCAAGTGCTGGCAGTTCTGTGGGTCGAAAAGAAGACACTCTTCAATCTTAGGTCCTGGCCTGTGTGTTAGACAGAATGGGCAACAAGGGAGTCTTCCCGGCAATGGTAAATCCCAAAAATCCTCCAGCCCCGGAACTAGCTCCAAAATGAAGAGTAGGTGTAGGGCAAGTACAACCCTTTTCGGGGCCCAGTTACACTCACCATTATTGCTTTACAACTGTTCCATCGGAGCTCCATGGCACTCACCACATGGGCTCGGGATGGGCTCCTGTATGGACAGAAAGGCTGTGACACAGTCGCTTAATCTCTTAGGCACTCGGTGCTGTTAACTGGTCAGAGAGTGGAGCTGTGGCGATGTCAAGCATGACTCAGTCGTCCGGACTGCCGTCGATGTTGGATTTTCCCCCAGCATCAGGCATTCATAGGCTAATAGTCTGTTCTGAATCGCCGTCAGTCTCGATCCATGGCCAAACCCATAAAAATAGATTGGACAAGCCAACATCCCTGGCCCCTATCAACTTCCAGTTTGGAGAGTTTGTCAAGGCGAATCATGGAGGGGCAAGACACATGGCTTTGACTCGGTATCAAGGGATGAGTTTTTACAGGCTGTACATTCCATATCTGCTCCACTAACAGGGCAGAGTTCCTGGACCTATCGTCAGCCCAATCAACCTCAGCCCCCTCAACCTCAGCCCACTCAACCTCAGCCCACTCAACCTCAGCCCACTCAACCTCAGCCCACTCAACCTCAGCCCCCTCAACCTCAGCCCACTCAACCTCAGCCCCCTCAACCTCAGCCCCTCAACCTCAGGCCCTCACCTCAGCCCACTCACCTCAGCCCACTCAACCTCAGACCACTCAACCTCAGACCACTCAACCTCAGCCACTCAACCTCAGCCCACTCAACCTCAGCCCACTCAACCTCAGCCCACTCAACCTCAGCCCCCTCAACCTCAGCCCCCTCAACCTCAGCCCACTCAACCTCAGCCCACTCAACCTCAGCCCACTCAACCTCGGCCCCCATGTCCATATCCAGACCATGGCTGGACTACTCTTAACCAATGGGAATGGCTGTGCACAATTAGCCGTGCTCCAGCATCCCCTCGATAGGGGTTATCCCCCAATTGAGGGCACTCCGGATCCGACCACCGCATTATAAACACACAACTGCACTGAGCTCATTCACCAGTGCCAACTCGTCTTTCCCGTTTGTGGTTTGGGAACTGCCATCCCCCCATAGATCTCACCCCCTCGAAACCCCAATCTTTTCAGTGTAAAATGAGTTGAGCTGGTCTCTATGCTGGTATAGCCTCATTTTGTGAAGCAAATGTGCTTTTCATGCTGTTTCTTCCATCGGAGGGCGCACACAAACCCATTGAAACATTAACACCTACTGTGGGAGGACCTTTTTGCTGGTAAATTTTAAGAACGAATGGAAGCTAAAGCAACAAGACTGGAGGCAACTAACAAGGTCAATCTAAAGAAGCCTTCAGTGTCCATAGCTTCTCGCACATGTTCATGAGACATAAATCCCGTCCGACTTGAATAAACCGTCACTCTCTTGAGGAGGAACAGATCCCTCCTCTTTACATGAGCATTTCAGGTGGTCCGGTCTGGGGAGGACCCAAACTTTGAATTTATGCACCTGAGACACCCCGTTGATGGCTAGTTCTTACCATCAGAGTGCTCCCGGCTCCGGCTCCCTTTCCCAGTCAGGAGAGAGGAGAGATCATTAAGCCCTGAACATTCCACTTGTATACTTACCCTGAAAGATATAAGAAAGAAGTAAACAAATGTTAGGATCTTCAAAAACAGTTTACTTGTTAAACTTTCTCACAGAGGAAAAAAAGGGATCAGAAAAGAAATGGTAAAAAAATCAAGTAAAAAACAATGATGACTGTAAAAACAACAAGCTGGGATTTTGCACATTGCAACTGTTGGCATGTTAGAACAATTTAATCTGATAAACTTTACCTTTCAGATGCCAGATATGAGTTCCCTGAAATCAAGTGCATATGGAATCATCTCTACTGGCATCTTGAAGGCTACAGGGTAAAGGAGAGCAACGCGTATGTAAACATCAGTATCATCAAGACATCTCAGCTGTTCATCTAGCAAACATGAGTGAACAACCAAGCCATCTGTTGTCTTCAACTTTAAGGTATGTTAGTTTGATGTTTTCTGTTATCGTCGTATAGTGGGCTGTTTTTGCAGCAGTAGCATCATGTAAACAAGTACACCATTGCAAGCAAGAATTTATGCAAATTTTTAAACTATGGACTTAGAGATTTGATTGGTGGTGCGGAGATTCAATTGATGGTGCTGAGATTTGATTGGTGGTGCGGAGATTTGATTGGTGGTGCGGAGATTCCATAAGTGGTGCGGAGATTCGATTGGTGGTGTGGAGATTCGATTGGTGGTGCGGAGATTCGATTGGTGGTGCGGAGATTCAATTGGTGATGCGGAGATTTGATTAGTGGTGCGGAGATTTGATTGGTGGTGCAGAGATTCGATTGGTGGTGCGAAGATTCGATTGGTGGTGCGAAGATTCGATTGGTGGTGCGGAGATTTGATTGGTGGTGCAGAGATTCAATTGATGGTGCGGAGATTCGATTGGTGGTGCGGAGATTCGATTGGTGGTGCGGAGATTCAATTGATGGTGCGGAGATTCGATTGGTGGTGCGGAGATTCGATTGGTGGTGCGGAGATTCAATTGGTGGTGCGGAGATTCGATTGGTGGTGCGGAGATTTGATTGGTGGTGCGGAGATTCAATAAGTGGTGCGGAGATTCGATTGGTGGTGCGGAGATTCGATTGGTGGTGCGAAGATTCGATTGGTGGTGCGGCGATTCAATTGATGGTGCGGAGATTCGATTGGTGGTGCGGAGATGCGATAGGTGGTGCGGAGAATCGATGGGTGGTGCGGAGATTCGATTGGTGGTGCGGAGATGCGATTGGTGGTGCGGAGATGCGATAGGTGGTGCCGAGATGCGATTGGTGGTGCGGAGATTTGATTGGTGGTGCGGAAATTCAATTGGTGGGGGGAGGGGGAAATTTATTAAGAACTAAATGAATTAAAATGCTTGCAATGGTGTACTTGTAAATTGTTGTTATTTTAATTATAAGGTTATAAGTCCATTTTGAAATGAATGATGATTGCAAGTGTTGGCTAGTATAAAATTTCTCATCTGTAAATTTTACTTTTCAGATGCTAGAGATGAAGCTTTATATAGTTCCCTGAAATCAAGTGCAACCAGAATCATCTCTACTGACATCTTGAAGGCTACAGGGTATAAAGGAAAGCAATGCATATGAAAACATCAGTATCATCAAGACATCTCAGCTGTTCATCTAGCAATCATGCATGAACAACCAAGCCATCTGTTGTCTTCAATTGTAAGATATTGTAAATATGTTAGTTCGATGTTTTGATGTTTTCTGTTATCGTCGTATAGTGGGCTGTTTTCGCAGCACTATGCAGTTAACGTCTTGTAAATAAGTACACCATTGCAAGCAAGCACATATGCGTTTTTTGAGCTATGAACTTGGAGATCTTAGAGCCTTGGTAGTGTGGAGATTCG